>CM045995.1:10305497-10472785 GCA_025175895.1 Wurfbainia villosa | reverse complement strand
CCCCCAAACAAGTTATGATGATATTGAAGTATTTATAAGTATATGTTTTGAAAAGAAAAGACTTTATGATATTGTGTATGCTTATGTTAAATGCTCAATGCTTACGAACTAGGTTCTTTATGCATGCTAGATGTTATGAAGTTATGATGATATTGAAGTATTTATAAGTATATGTTTTGAAAAGAAAAGACTTTTATGATATTGTGTATGCTTATGTTAAATGCTCAATGCTTTAACTAGGTTCTTTATGCATGCTAGATGTTATGAAGTTATGATGATATTGAAGTATTTATAAGTATATGTTTTGAAAAGAAAAGACTTTTATGATATTGTGTATGCTTATGTTAAATGCTCAATGCTTACAACTAGGTTCTTTATGCATGCTAGATGTTATGAAGTTATGATGATATTGAAGTATTTATAAGTATATGTTTTGAAAAGAAAAGACTTTTATGATATTGTGTATGCTTATGTTAAATGCTCTGAATGCTTACGAACTAGGTTCTTTATGCATGCTAGATGTTATGAAGTTATGATGATATTGAAGTATTTATAAGTATATGTTTTGAAAAGAAAAGACTTTTATGATATTGTGTATGCTTATGTTAAATGCTCTGAATGCTTACGAACTAGGTTCTTTATGCATGCTAGATGTTATGAAGTTATGATGATATTGAAGTATTTATAAGTGTATGTTTTGAAAAGAAAAGACTTTTATGATATTGTGTATGCTTATGTTAAAGGCCCTGAATGCTTACGAACTAGGTTCTTTATGCATGCTAGATGTTATGAAGTTATGATGATATTGAGGTATTTATAAGTATATGTTTTGAAAAGAAAAGACTTTTATGATATTGTGTATGCTTATGTTAAATGCTCTGAATGCTTACGAACTAGGTTCTTTATGCATGCTAGATGTTATGAAGTTATGATGTTTAGAGTTAAGTCTAAGTATGTGGTGACTATGTACTTTATGCTAGTTTAGGATTTATGATGTGGTGAAGGTTAAGGGTAAGGTTAAGAATACTTGCGACTATGTTCCTTCTGCATGATTAGGGTTTATGTTATTACAAATGTTTGTGTTCAAGTTAACCAAATGCTTATGATTACGTTCTTTCATGCATGCTTAGTTTATGCAGTTATAACGCTCATGTTCAAAGTATGCCCTGCTTAGATTAATTATGCTTAACCTGCTTATGAACAATTCTATGCCATGCTTAGTTCTTTTTGTACTATTACCTGGATATGTTGTTGATTAGTGTTGCTATGAAATGCTTAGGTCATTTTCTATACCAGCATGCTCATGTTCTAATAGTTTGATGAAATCGTGGCTTTTGTGAGTAGGCAAGGATCTTACTAAGCTATATGCTTATAGTTTATGTTGTCCATATACTGCAGATAAAGGAAGTCTGCACTAGAGGAAGTGGCAGGAGGGGCCATGTGCGTGTGTGATAGTGGCATGGTGGAAGAAGACCCTTCACTATCTGCTTATATTTATATGCTCTAAGAACAATTTAAGACATTGCTTCCGCTTATAAGACTTGTGTTTAATGAGTATCCCTTTATTTAAGAGGTTCGATATGTTAGAACTCATGAACGAATCCTTTCGTTATGCATGTTATGAAATGAGATAAGATATGTGGTCATGCTAATGATGAATAAGATAGGTGATGCATGTGCCAAAGAAGGTTTCAGTTATGATAACCTGTTTAAGCATGTAGACTTTGAACGGATCCATATATAGTATGCTAATAAAAAAAAAATATATAGACCCTAGTAGCGCCGCCCTGAGAGCAGATAAGGGCGGGCGCTACAGTATATGCATAGGATGAACGACCTGCAATCCATCCAATATGAAGTACATCTTATGTATGCACATATACATACATAGATATGAGGTGATCGACCTGTAATCCACTCGAAATGCCTCACATAAAAGTAGAATGAATGACCTGTAATTCATCCCGTGAGGTACCTCACATGAAAACTAGGATGAACGACCTGCTATCCATCCTGTGAGGTAAGTTATTTAAAATACACAGTAAAATCTCTATATTTATAGGGAATTACTTAGTTACTCAAATTTTTATAATCTCGTCACCTTTATTGATTATAAACTAAAGTTCTATAACACAAAGATTATATGCATTTCTTTAGTAATTGAGGAGTTATATAAAGTCTTTCTACCACTGAGCCGAAGCCTTGTCATAAAATTTAATTATAAGAAACCACCTTCTTAAAATACGACGACTTGATAACCAACACAGAATAATAAAGGTCAAGTAAATATATCATAATGAGATCGAGCAGTAGGGATAAAAAAAGGTACATGATTAATTGTTATTTACGAGATAAATGCATTACTAATATTTTTTTTCCTTTTATTTTACTAGGGCATGATCTAAAATTCATTAAGAGCAAGGATATTGATCTCAATTATAATAACTGCTAACCCATCTAGTTGTCCACTTAATCATATCAAATTTGATGAGCAAACAAAAGAAAATGTAGCAACCACTAAAAGAACAAACCAAATATCTCCCAATTGCATTTTTTTTTCTGTAGAACTCGCTTTTATAGATTTACCCAAATCATTTGCGATAAACTTAATCATGCACAAGATAGTTTGCGTGAAACAAGCAAGGAACTCCACCTCGATGAAATGTGACGGTAGCGATGGCTAAATGGAGCTCAAAATTCGTCGGGATCGTGCAAGAAAGGACTTGCTTGTGCTCATGGCAGCAAGCGACGAGAAGAGAGGCTGGTCGGTGGCGGCTCGCATCAGGAAACAGGAGTTGAAAGGGAGCTGTGTGGCTAGGATGGGATCTCACATTCGATAAGCGAGGTGAGAATGCAACCTTTTCGTTGTGAAGGATTAGGGTTTGAGAGCTTTTAAAGAGGAGATGAGGGATCGGGGAAGAAAAAGTCACGAAAGAGAAGGAAAAAGTCGGCTGTGAGGGATTTAATGGCATTTTTGCAAGAAAGTCCAATGAGTTTCAGAAATCACAACTACACCCCTATCTTTATTATATGGGTTTTTTTTCCTTAAATATAACATACTACCCCTCTAAAAAGAAATTTGGTCCTCCAAATTCAGACAGTTACCTGAAGAAAAAAGATGAGGAAATCGTTCTTTCATGTCTTCTTCACGCTCCCAAGTGGCCTCTTGATTAGTGTGATGTTGCCATGCCACTTTCACTAAATGCACATTCATCTTACGAAGTTGGTGTTCATTGTACTCCAAGATTTTGATTGGATATTCCTCATAAGTAGCATTGGGATATAGAGGTGTTGTCAAACTCTCAACCACATGAGATGGATCTGAAATATATTTCCGCAGCATCGAGACATGAAACACATTATGTGCTCCAGCTAGTGAAGGTGGCAGAGCAAGTCTGTAAGCCACTGAGCCCATCCATTCCAAAATCTGAAAGGGCCCAATAAATCTAGGGGCTAACTTTCCCTTAACTCTAAATCTCTTTACACCCTTGATAGGAGATACCCGAAGGAATACATGGTCTCCCTCTAAGAACTCTAATTCTCTTCGTCTCTTATCCGCATAGCTTTTCTATCTGCTCTGTGTTGTCAATAGTCTTTGCCTAATCATCTTGATCATCTCTGCATCTCTCTAAATGCATTGCGGACCAAGTAGTTGACGTTCACCGACTTCATTCCACAACACAGGTGATCTACACGCTCTACAATATAATGCTTCAAAAGGAGCCATCTGAATAGTTGAATGAAAACTATTATTATAAGCAAATTCCACCAAATGCAGATGGTCCTCCCAACTACCTCCTAAATCTAATATACAAGCTCGTAAAAGATCCTCCAGGGTCTGAATAGTGTGCTCTGACTGACCATCCGTCTGAGGGTGGAAAGAAGAATAGAAACGTAACTCAGTACCCAAGGATTTCTGTAAACTTTGCCAAAATTTTGAGGTGAAGCGAGGGTCCCGATCGATATGATGCTTAATGGAATTCCATGTAATCTCACGATCTCTTGGCAATAAAGTTCAACTAAATGGCTCAATGCATCAGTCTGACGAATGGGTAAGAAGTGTGATGATTTGGTCAATCTGTCTACAACTACCCAAATTGCATCATGCCCCTTTCTGGATCTCAGTAGTCCAACCACAAAGTCCATGGTAATATGTTACCATTTCCATTTAGGAATACGATTTTTTTACAGAAGTTCTGCAGGTCTCTGATGTTCCGCTTTAACTTGTTGACAAACTAAGCAATGCACCACGAACTCAGCTACATCTCTTTTCATATTCCTCCACCAGTAATTTTTCTTAAGGTCTTTATACATCCTAGTCGTACTTGGGTGTATAGCAAATCGAGAGCGATGAGCTTCCTGCAAGAGCTCTTCCACATGTTATTCTTGAGCACATAATCTATTATGAAATCGGAGAACCCCATAATCATCGATGGAAAAGTCTAATTTTGAACCATGGCTCAATTCTGCAATAATTGATTGTAAATATGTATCGTGTAGTTGACTCTTCTTTATCTGCTCAATGAGTGGGGATTGCACCATAAGAGTTACTAAGACACCCTTTTTTGTATGACCTACTTCAGTCAAGTCTAACTGTGAAAATTGGTGGATCAAGTCTGTAACTGATACTCTACAATGGGCTAATACACTTCTAGATTTTCGACTCAATGCATCTGCAACAACATTCACCTTGCCCGGATGATAATTTATTTTGTAGTCATAGTCCTTCAAAAATTCCATCCATCTCCTCTGACGTAGATTTAATTCTTTCTGCGTGAATAGGTATTTTAGTCTCTTATGATCTGTGTAAATCTCAAATGTGACCCCATACAAATAATGTCTCCACATTTTGAGAGCAAATATAATAGCGGCTAGCTCTAAGTCATGTATTGGATAATTTCTCTTGTGGTTCTTCAATTGTTCGGAGGCATAAGCCACCACTCGACTGTGTTGCATTAAAACTGCTCCTAATCCTTGGTTTGACGCATCTGTATAGAGGACAAATCCATCTTCTCCTATAGGAATAATGAGGATAGGAGCACTAACTAGTATTTGCTTAAGTTCTTGAAAGCTAGCTTCACAAGCTTCATTCCATGAGAATCTGATCCCTTTTTTTGTGAGTTGAGTTAAAGGTCCTACAATCTTAGAAAATCCTTCTACAAAGTGACGATAATAGCCTGCTAAGCCCAAAAAGCTACTAACTTCTACTATCGTCTTAGGTGTCTCCCATTTGATTATTGCTTCAATCTTATATGAATCCACCGAGATGCCTTCTTTAGATACTATATGTCCAAGAAAACCCACAGAAGACAACCAAAATGCACACTTACTAAATTTTGCATAGAGATGTTCTCTACATAAAGTGTTCAATACGATGCGCAAATGCTCTTCATGTTCGTCCTCTGACCTTGAATAAATTAAAATATCATCAATAATAATGATCACAAACCAATCCAAGTAATCAAGAAATACTCTGTTCATTAAGTCCATAAAAGATGCAGGGGCATTTGTAAGTCCAAAAGGCATCATTAGAAATTCATAGTGACCATAACGAGTTCTGAAAGTTGTCTTTTGAATGTCGGATTCCTTGACTTTGAGTTGGTGATAACCTAATCTCAAATCAATCTTAGAGTAAATGCAAGTACCCTTCAATTGATTGAAAAGGTCATCAATACGTGGAATCGGATATTTATTCTTCACAGTAACTGCATTCAACTGTCGATAGTCAATACAGAGCCTCATTGTACCATCCTTCTTCTTAACAAAGAGAACTGGAGCACCCCAAGAGGACACACTTGGTCGTATGAAGCCTTTGGCAAGCAACTCCTGCAACTGAACTTTTAGCTCTTTTAACTCTTTTGGTGTCATATGATATGGTGCCTTAGATATTGGAGTTGTATTGGGTTGTAGTTCAATAGCAAACTCTGTCTGACGTATTAGAGGTAACCCAAGTAATTCATCTGGAAATACATCAGTAAATTCATTGACTACCCGAACTTCAGATAATAACTCTATAGTGGGGACTTCCATGTTGATCATAGATAAGAGATAGCCTTTGCACCCTTTAGACAATAATTTATGAGCATATAAGGTAGAGATAATCGGTAAACTTTGATCTCAAACACCATTGAATTTCTAAGGAACTTGTCCAGGAGGATTAAAGCTTACAACTTTTGCTCAACAATCTACGGAGGCATTATTTTCAGATAACCAATCCATCCCTAGAATAATGTCGAATTCTGACATATCCAAGACTAATAAATTCACTATAAGAGAATGTCCATCAAATTCCAAAGAACACCCATTTATACCCTTGTCTACTATTAGGACTTCTCCTGATGGGATTGATATGACCAAACTAAATGGTAGCACTATTGGTTGTTTCCCTATCTTATCCATGAAACTCGGAGAGATAAAAGAATGTGTACTACCAGTATCAATTAATAGAATTGCTAAGAAGCCATAAATAGAAATGATACCTTTAATAACTGACCCATCAACTCAGCGTGCATCTTCATTGGTCATCGCATATACCCGTCCAGTAGTAAGATCCTGAGATGGGGTTCCTAAGGGCGCATATGTCAAAAGGAGTTGCATAGGAACTTGAGTCGGTTGAGTAGAACAGAAGTATTGAGTGGACTAATATGGAGGTGTAGGTTGTGCTTGCAATTGGTACATTTGTGATTGAGGGTATTGTTGCTGAGAATTAGGTAATGGTGGCCAAGCTGACTGAAATCTCTATTGATTCCTTTGTTGTTGTGGCAAGGGTGGACGATGCTGGAATGATGGTCCTTGGGGCGCCTGAGATCTCATAGACCTATGTTGTGCTTGTAATGCGCAGTCCTTACTTTGATGCCCAGGTAGTTTGCAGTAGAAACATATGTTTTGATCTAACTGACACTGTGAAGCCCGATGTCCTCCCTATCTGCAACGATAACATCGACTCTGAACTACAGTCTCTGAATCATTTGATCTTCTTGATTGATGTGTATTAGCCGAACATGAGGAGCTCTGAAATGATGTGTTCATATTCTTTGCTTTATTCCTTAAGTGAGGGGAACTTTCCATAGTATTTCCCTTATCTCGATCTTTATTCTGAAAGTTTCTCCTATCATATTGCCGCTCTTTTCCTCGATGCTCTGACTGAGATTTATTTCGATGTTGTTCGTTTTCCTAGTTTAATCGTCGTTGTGTTGCTTCAATGGAAATGGCTCTGTCTAGGGACTCCTTGAAACTCGTGAGGGTCAAACCAGACATTCAAATTTGGATATAAGGTGCAAGCCCTTGGATAAAATGTTTGCGACGATCTGCATCAAGTGCTACCAATGGTGCACAAAATTCTACTAACTTATCAAACTCAACACAGTAGTCCAATACGCTGCGATCTCCTTGTCGGATACTTAAAAATTCATGACATCTTGCATCTATGAAAGCTTCTGGATAATATTTGCTTTCAAATGCTTCCTTGAATTGCTTCCATGAGATAGACCTAGTCCCAAAAGTTTGTCTCTGAACATGCCACCAGAATATCTCTTGTCCTTGAAAGAAATAAGTGGCTAATTGTACCTTTTCCATGTCTCTGTAGGCTATGTAGTCAAAGTTGTTCTCTAAATCTTCTATCCAGTTATGAGCTTCCCAGGGATCAATGGTACCATGGAAAGGAATGCTTTGCTCCTTCACTGACTTTGCAAGATGTAGTATTCTAGCTTTGCCCACTGGGATATTTTCTGTGGGTGAACTAGATTTTTCTCTAGAATCTTCGGTCGAACTAGTCCTTGACTCATTCTGCTGTTCAGTTAGGTATTTTGACTCTCGAACTACTTGTTGATTAAGAATATCCTCTGTTGTAAGAGGACGTGACGGAGCTCGCTCAAGTTCTTCAGCATCACAAGCACGTTTTCGACCGTGACTGCGGATTATAGTAGTTCGTCTTCGCGTCATAGTCTGCAATGAACCCAGAGGGTTAGGCAAGGTTATACATAATCTCGCAACAAGATAAACTCATAACTTCTACTTTGCTAAGAGATACTTGACTACATTTGGAGACAACTCTATAGTCTATTCATAACATCAAAACACCCGAATCATGAACTCCTAGACTCAAATCGCCAACCTGGGCTCTGATACCAATAAATATTATCACGACCCAGAAACATTCATCCCTATATAAGGGATAGCTTCTCTGCTCGAACAATATTCATCTCTGCACCAAAACCACAAAGAATACCCAAAAAAAGTACACAAGGTTGTACAAACATAAATATGCAACACTTTATTAAATGATGTAGAATAATGTAACTACATGTTGGTTCCAAAATACTGACTTGACTACATCATGACATGACTAACACACTGACTCATGCAAAACAAAATAAATGTTAAAAAAATCAAAATGCATAAATAATAGATAAAACTAAAAAGAAAATAAAATGAATGGACTCTGTAGAAGATGTCTCTAAGTTATCTCCAAGCAATCTCTGAGCTACTCATCATATATTGACCGAACCTTGACAATTGCCCCAAGTCTGTGAATCTGGAGGTTAAAGGAATGGAGAGTGAGCACAATGTGCACAGTGGAGTAAAGAAAGACGTGCATGAATATATATAATTTAAGAGGTCAACAATAAAAGAGATCATTTGTAATTTCAGATTTTTGAACACCATTGTCTATTACTCCATTCTCGTTAATTCAACTCCTATTCACTCTTTAATTAATTCCAACGATTTTTTTTCTCAATTTCTCATTTTTAACATTAAACATATATTGCTCTTCCATAAATATATAATTCAAACATAAGTATTTAATAGGTGAACGACCTGCAATCCACCCCTTTTTAGAATATGTCATTATTGTCAAAGTGAACGACCTACAATCCACTTGATATAAAACACATTCGACATAAATATAAGATAAGAGTGAGTGACCCGCAACCCACCCAGTAGAGATGCATCGTATATGCATAGGATAAACGACCTGCAATCCATCCAATACGAAGTACATCTTATATATGCACATATACATACATAGATGTGAGGTGATCGACCTGCAATCCACCAGAAATGCCTCATATAAAAGTAGAATGAATGACCTACAATTCATCCTGTGAGGTACCTCACATGAAAACTAGGATGAACGACCCGCTATCCATCCTGTGAGGTAAGTTATTTAAAATACGTAGTAAAATCTCTATATTTATAGGGCATTACTTAGTTACTCAAATTTTTATAATTTCATCACCTTTATTGATTATAAACTAAAGTTCTATAACACAAAGATTATATTCGTTTCTTTAGTAATTAAGGAGTTATATAAAGTCTTTCTACCAATGAGCCGAAGTCTTGTTATAAAATTTAATTATAAGCAACCACCTTCCTAAAATACAACGACTTGATAACCAACACAGAATAATAAAGGTCAAGTAAATATATCATAATGAGATCGAGCAGTAGGGATAAAAAAGGTACATGATTAATTGTTATTTACGAGATAAATGCATTACTAATATTTTTTTTCCTTTTATTTTACTAGGGCATGATCTAAAATTCATTAAGAGCAAGGATATTGATCTCAATTATAATAACTGCTAACCCATCTAGTTGTCCACTTAATCATATCAAATCTGATGAGCAAACAAAAGAAAATGTAGCAACCACTAAAAGCACAAACCAAATATCTCCCAATTGCATTTTTTTTTTCTGTAGAACTCGCTTTTATAGATTTACCCAAATCATTTGCGATAAATGATGTGAGCAAAACATATAGGATTTTAGGAGTAGTTTTCGCTCACATCTCATTATATTTTATGTTAGTTTCATGCATATGTCACTCTATTTTGTACGCATTTCCTATTTTCTGGTTTGGAGGTCTGCTCTTTGTACTTTTGTGTGCAGGATAATATTTCAGAGGAAAAAGGCACACTTTCAGAGAAAAAGAAAGACATTTTGTAGCTAGACGTAGAATGGGACACGACCAGAGCGTGTGACTACACACGGCCATGTCCAATGGGCGAGATCAGCCACCCTAAGGCCGCACACGACCTGGCCGTGTGGAAACACACGGCCGTGTGGAAACACACAGCCGTGTGCCAGCCCAGCAGATTCACGTGACTAGGGCTTTTTCTAGATTTTATTGTGGTCCGAGGTGATGTCTATATAAGGATGGCTCCGCCCAAACCCTAGAGAGGAGGCACGATGGCTGGGATGACACACCGAAGTCCTAAAAAGCTTCAGGAACTCGCAATAGGGAGGAAGAATGTTGTCGGAGATCCAAGTTCTGCACTTCAACGCCGGAGAGAAGGTCACATCAGCATTGTAATTTCTTGTTCTTGCACTTTATTTCTGATATATTCGAACATGTACATGCCTTGTGATTCTCCTCTTTTATATATGGAGTAGTTCCTTCGATTCTAGGATTAGGGAGTAGCTTGTGTGTGCATGACATGTTGGTTCAAATTAAATTCTATTTTTGGAGTTTGAATTTGCAATTGGAAATTGTTTATACTCATATCTATGCGTATTTAGTTTTCTACCTATCGTGCTTAGGTGATACGAGGGGTGACAACCCTCGTATCTAAGATTTAGGGGATTTTATACAAGGAACCTAGGGGTAAACTTGATCTCCTGTAATCGTGGGTAGAAGGATGCGATGGAATCGGAAATGATTCATCATAGGGATTGATTTGGCATCCTCGTACCGTCTATCCCATCCTTGTAAGGCAGAGATAGCTCCCGGTAGATGCGGTGGCACATCGGGAGAGTGTATGATGTCTCTTCCACAAAAACCATAGCTAGATGTTTAGACAACGCCCAGTTGATAGCATATTTTACGACGCACAAGCAAAACTGAAGTCCTAGAATCCCTTTTTAAAGATCTCGACACGCTCCTTTCTTCCTCCGTGTGACACCGTATTAGAGTTTAGTCCACCGAGACGGCCTCCGTCATGAGATTTGAGGTCGCGTTCGCGTGCATCAAGTTTTTGGCGTCGTTGCCAGGGACTGATCGATTCGATATCGAATCGAACAGTGGAAAATTGGATTGGATTTAGGATTAGATTTATTTACTTGCTTTATTTTCTTTTTCCTTATTTACTTCAGTTCTAAATTTTTCATATTTAGATTTAGTTTTTGATTTTTACATTTTTAGCAATAGGTTTCTATTTCCTTATTGCATCTTAGATTTTTTTAGCTAGATTATTTTATTTCCTGCTTCTTAGAATTAGGTAGCACTCCTAATTTTTGTGGCTCGGTTCTTCGTATGCTTAGACGCTTAGGATCATAAGGCCTGATTTCGATCGACTTAGAAATCGAACGAACCTTTCATCAGGAAGCGAGCGACAAGGATGGAGGATCAAGCGCATCATCGAAGTAAATATAGGTAGCGTGACCTCTGTGGGACTTATTGACTCCTAACACTAGAGGATTTCGGCCGAGTATAGCTGGACCATCTATTTCGATGAACAACTTTGAACTTAAACCAACACTTATACATATGGTCCAGCAGAGTCAATTCAGGAGAGTTGCGACTGAAGACCTGAACCGGCACCTTGAGGCATTTTTAGAAATCTGCTCCACAATGAAGATGAATGGAGTCCCTACTGACGCGATCCATCTGAGCCTATTCTCGTTCTCATTGCGGGATAAGGCTAAGGCATGGCTTCACTCCCTACCTTCGGGAAGCATCACTACATGGGAGCAATACGAGCAACAGTTTTTGAACAAATACTTTCAACCAAGCAAGACTACTCACATGCACCATCTCGTCATGAGCTTTCTCCAGAAGGAGGAGGAGTCCTTATTCAAAGCTTGGGATCGCTACAAGGGGCTACTTTACCAATGCCCCCACTACGGACTGGAAAGGTGGCTAGTGATCCACATCTTCTATAATGGGATTGCGTACGCCACGAAGATGTTCTTGGATTCTGCTGCAGGAGGAGCACTGAAGAATAAGACCATAGAGGAAGTAGGGAGCTGATAGAAGAGGTGGCCCAGAACCACCATCAATGAGCTTCCGAACGTGGTTAACCAACGCCTGAAGTGGGACAATACACTATCAACTCCATGGACCACTTATCAGCAAGGATGGACGCACTTAGCAGATGTTTTGACTCTTTGAATCCTTCATCTGCATGCGTGACCATTGACTTTGGAGAGGGAGCGACAGCGTATCGAGAGGACCACTATGGAGGGCAGGGAACCTCAGAAGAGTAGATTGAGCATGTTGATGCGGTTGGGAACTATAATCAAAGGCCCAACAATCCATACTCCAATACCTACAATCCCGGATGGAGGAATCACCCGAATTTCTCCTATAAGAATAACTCGGGAAACTCCCAACCATCAGGGGGGTATGGGCAGCAGCAGGGCAATGGGCAGCAACCACAGAAGTCCAGACTGGAACTGATGATGGAGGACTTCATTGCTACCCAAACTAAGGCCAATGAGGAATTTCATCGCCAACATCAGAAATCTAAAGAATCACTCAGAGACTTGAAGGCCACCGTTGACAGCCTTGCAAGTCACACAAGGATGTTTGAGATGCAAGTGGCCCAGATAACCCACCGTGTCACAACCCATGAAGAGCTCTCCGTCATTACCCGAGCGGAGTCAAGCTAAAGAGGAAGGAGTGGGGTAGAGTAACAAATTCACCAAGGGATGTGCAACCATGATTTCCACCCTACCTGACCAAGTTGAAATTGAAGATAAGATTCCACCATAACTTGAGGACCCCGGTGAATTTGGTATCCTCTACTCAATTTATGGGGAGAGCTTCGATGAAGCGCTATGCGACTTGGGGTCATCAGTCAGTGTGATGCCTGACGCGTACTATCTGAAGATGGGACTGAATGGGCTCCAACTAGTGAATCTTGGTATTCGTATGGGGGATGACTCAGTTAAGGAACCCGTTGGCTTGCTAGCACACATGCCTGTGGTTGTCGAGGATTTCGTAATACCCACGGACTTCATCATACTAGACACAGAACCCAATCCCCAGAATCCCATCATTCTGGGAAGGCCTATTCTGGCAACTGCAGGAGTGAGCATAGATGTGAAGGCACACCAGATCTTCCTGGAGGTAGATGGGGAGATCATCCTCTTCAGTCTTTCGGAGCACAGAGCCTCCTACCTCGATGGCTTTACGTTTATCAAAATGAATCTGGAGCCACCAGATGAAGATCCCGAGATGAATGGATGGAGGTTCACTAAACCTCCAGAGCCAAGTTGATAGTGGAGTGCGGTCGAGCTAAATGACCTTAAACAAAGCGCTTCTTGGGAGGCAACCCAAGTTAAGTTTTTTTTGTTTTCCCTTTGATTGTATTGCATGCATTTATTTAATTTTAGTTTTGATTTCCATCTCATTTAGAATTAGGACTAGAAAAGAACTTTTCTAGGTAAAAATAAAATCCATATTAGCTTACACGGCGAAGTGTATGAGGAAATTAGGATCGTTATGTAAAAATGGGAGAAAAAGGGGGACACATGGCCTGGTCATGTGTTTTCCCACGACCGTGCCTGACTGACCTGAGGTGCACACGGCCTGGCCGTGTGTTTTCACACAGCCAAGTCGCGCAAGGTTAAATAAGGCGAGCCATGTGTTTTCACCCCATTTGCATCGTGTGCTTCGATTGCTCTTGCCCTAGTCCTATGGTTTCGTCTTCCCTACCACCTAGAAGCTCTTCTAACCTCAAAGGAAGCCAAAAGAAGCAAGGATGATGAAGACCAAGCATGTGGCACCTCGATCCGGTGCTTCAGAGCGACGAGCAAGGAGAACCGACACCCCTCAAGCTCCGGAGGAGGGTAATGCCCTACCAACTCTTTTTTTCGCAATAATGAACATAGAGATAGATATAATATGCTTTCTATTCGTAAACTCACTACTATTAGATACCTAGATGAAGATTTGCTAGAGTCTTTAGGGTTGTTGGGTGACATTCAAGCCCTATTTGCAAAAATGGGGTGGGAAGAGATGATGGGAATAAGATACCCAACCTACCTTAGGATAGTTCTAGAATTTTTGAGTTCCTTAGAGGCAGAAATTTTAACGGGTAGAGAGAGCGAAGAAGGTAGGATAACTTTTAGGATTTTTAACATTGAGCATGAATGAACCCTTCACCAATGAAATTCATGCTTTGGCTTGCCGAGTGGGGGAGAGAGAAGAATACCTATTGGGTTTAACTCTCGGATATTTTGGACCGAGTTGACGGGGGAGCACGCTTATGACCCTTCTAGGGCCAAAGCATCGCGCCTCCAAAACCCCATCTTCCGATACCTCCACCGCATAATGGCCAATACTATATTTGGTCGTGGGGAGAATGACGGTGTAGTTAGAGCTAGCGAGCTGCTTTGCCTCTGGGACATGCTACAAGAAAGGAGTAGCATCGATGTAGGGTCTCACTTCATCAGACACTTAGTGAAGATGGGCAAAGCAGCACGAGGAGAGATTAATGTGGGGGGCCTACTTACCCACATTTGCCATAGGATGGGGTACGCTTACACTGCATTAGAGAGTATAGAGGGGAGCCTTAGGATCGACCTAGGAGTGTGCATGACCATGAAGATGATTGTGAGAGAAGGACACTTCTTATGCTTTGTAAGGAAAAATCTGACGACCCTTAGGCTCCTCGACCCTGATCGTACCACCATCACTACACGCGCCAACTGGCGCTTGGACCTGATAGTAGAGTCCCCTCCACATGAGAGACCACCCACATTGTCACCCATCTCTCCCCCTTTACATCACTCTCCCTCCAGTCCACACATGTATAGAAGCCCACCTAGTTCACGCCGACATGAGTCTGCACCTGCACCACCACCTTTTCCACTTTTGAGCTGGATGTAGGTACGTCGGCCTATGATTTCTCGGAGTTTCGATCGCGCCTCGACGACATATACACCGAGCAGCAGATGCAGATGCAGCGATGGGAGGAGTAGAGCACCTACACACAGGAGGAGTTTCAGGGCTTCCGGGAGCACTTCCAGCGGGCTGAGGAGTTCTATGACGAGGCCCGCATATACTTCCAGGAGGAGGCTGCTCGTCGCCAGGATGAGGCCGCCTACCATCAGGAGATGCGGCAGCACATGCATGCCCAGCAGGCACAGTGGGCTAGGGAGGAGGAGCACCGAGCAGCCGCTGCATCCACCAGCTCCCAGATCGACCACATGTACATGTGGCATTAGCGGCTCAACAGCAGGTTCTCTCAGGATCTCGAGATGCTGAGGCTCCTAGACTTTCCACCTTGTCCACCATATTAGAGGTATACTTTCATTTAAGTCTGGGGGGGACCTTAACATTTTATTTTTTTTCTAGCAGTAGTTTGTTTCCTGGTATTTGATTATTATCAGCATCCATTTATTCATGCATAGGTTGTTGAGTTTCTTTCAGCACTTAGTTTTTGTTATCTGTAAAGCTACCTCAGTAGTATTTTTAAAAGTTACTTACATGAGTTGTTCCCATAGGTAGCTTAACTTCATTTATCTCGTGGTATTTTATTTTATTCGCTCTAATGAATGTTCTAGACTTACACTGGTTAGCTTTTATTTCTACACCTACACATGTTGAATACTCTGAAAGGGAGAATCTAGTACATACCTAGTTATGATTAATCTCAGTAGTCTAGTACTTTAGAATCCACAGATGACTCTAGGCTAGCATTTTAGTTACTGGAGATGCTTGGATTGTGTAAGCCCATTCGGAAAAATTAAAATCCCAATGAGTCGAAAAAAAATGAGAGAGAGAGAGAAAAGATTATGAGGGATAAAAAAAATAGTTGTCGTGGGTGGAAATGGCTAGGTGCCCCTTTGAGACCGAGTTAGGTTACTGGGGAAATACCTATCAATTTCTCTCAATACCGAGCACGCCTTTGAGACTTTGTGCTAGATCCAAGGAACGACCCTTGCTTTGGGCAGGTAAGTGCCTAAGAGTCGGAGACCTTAGGAAAGCTATAGAGTGATGACTTAACTCACTATGGAACGAGTATCCCCTAAGAATGATTCACTTAGCATGAGCACGAGGAGCTAACCTAGTGAATTTCTAGAACATATTTATTTTTCTTTGATTGCAAATACCACTTGATAAATTTAGTTAACATGCTAAGTATGGAACAATATCTTTTTAAAATTTCATGGCACTGAGGTTTGCTTGAGAACAAGCAAAGATTTAAGTTTGAGAAAGTGATGTGAGCAAAACATATAGGGTTTTAGGAGTAGTTTTCGCTCACATCTCATTATATTTTATGTTAGTTTCATGCATATGTCACTCTATTTTGCACGCATTTCCTATTTTCTGGTTCGGAGGTCTACTCTTTGTACTTTTGTGTACAGGATAGCATTTTGGGAGAAAAATGTGCACTTTCGGAGCAAAATAAGGACATTTTGCAGCTAGACGCAGAATGGGACACGCCCAGGGCATGTGGCTACACACGGCCATATCCAATGGGTGAGATCAACCACCCCAGGGCCACACATGCCCTGGTCGTGTGGAAACACACAGTCGTGTGGCGGCCCAACAGATTCACACGACTAGGGCTTTTTCCAGATTTTGCTATGGTCTGAGGTGATGTCTATATAAGGATGGCTCCGCCAAAATCCTAGAGGAGGCACGATGGCTGGGACGACACACTGAAGCCCTAAAAAGCTTCGGGAACTCACAACAGGGAGGAAAAACATCGTCGAAGATCCAAGTTCTGCACTGCAACGCCGGAGAGAAGGTCACATCGGCATTGTAATTTCTTGTTCTTGCACTTTATTTCTGATATATTCGAACATGTACATGCCTTGTGATTCTCCTCTTTTATATATGGAGTAGTTCTTTCGATTCTAGGATTTGGGAGTAGCTTGTTTGCGCATGACATGTTGGTTCAAATTAAATTCTATTTTTGGAGTTTGAATTTGCAATTGAAAATTTTTTATACCCATATCTATGCGTATTTGATTTTCTACCTTCTGTGTTTAGGTGATACGAGGGGTGACAACCCTCATATCTAAGATTTAGGGGATTTTATACAAGGAACCTAGGGGTAAACCTGATCTCTTGTAACCGTGGGTAGAAGGATGCGATGGAACTGGAAATGGTTCGTCGCAGGGATTGATTTGGCATCCTCATACCGTCTATCCCATCCTTGTAAGGTAGAGATAGCTCCTGGTAGATGCGGTGGCTCATCGGGAGAGTGTATGATGTCCCTTCCATAAAAACCATAGCTAGACATTTAGACAATGCCCAGTTGACAACATGTTTTGTGACACACAAGCGAAACCGAAGTCCTAGAATCCCTTTTTAAAGATCTCGGCACGCTCCTTTCTTCCTCCGTGTGACACCGTATTAGAGTTTAGTCCACCGACAACCCTCACAATCGAAACCTTTTAGATTTTACTTCCGAACAATTTCAAACACTGAACATATCAGTATTCGAATCCCAATCCCTATGGGATCGATAATCTTTTATTACTTGATGACATTCGTGCACTTACAAACGTTGAGCGTGAGTGCACGCTTCGAGTCCTTGACGACCTCCGTCGTGAGATTTGAGGTCGCGTTCGTGTGCATCAATAAACTTAATCATGCACAGGATAGTTTGCGTGAAACAAGCAAGAAACTCCACCTCGATGAAATGTGAAGGTAGCGATGGCTAAATGGAGCTCGAGATTCATCGGGATCGTGCGAGAAAGGACTTGCTTGTGCTCACGGCAGCAAGCGACGAGAAGAGAGGCTAGTCGGTGGCGGCTTGCGTTAGGAAACAGGAGTTGAAAGGGAGCAGCGCGACTGGGATGGGATCTCACGTTGATAAGTGAGGCGAGAATGCAACCTTTTCATTGTGAAGGATTAAGGTTTGAGAGATTTTAAAGAGGAGATGAGGGATCGAGGAAGAAAAAGTTACGGAAGAGAAGGAAAAAGTCGGCTGTGAGGGTTTTTATGGAATTTTTGCAAGAAAGTCCAATGAGTTTCAGAAATCACAACTACACCCCTATCTTTATTATATGGTTTTTTTCCCTTAAATATAACATATCGACGAGCTTGAAGGATCTTGAAATGCACCAGCACTTCGCCTCAAATTTGCCCTAGAACCTTGGATAAAATTCTCCTCTTCGTGCTCCTTATAAAGTTGCAACTCGGGTTGATTTTTGCTTAGCAGTCAACTGTCATAAGGTACCAGCCGACTACCCCTATAGTCGTTGTCTCACAATGACTCAATCCATGCTGGATAAACTCCAACGGATATGCTAGCAATCGACTGCCAAGCTCGTAGTCGACTACTCGGTCGACTATCGAGCCTTCTGTGCTTGTGTTCGCAAACAACAATCGACTCCCCTCCATGGCGACCTAATCGCTTAAGGCGATCGTCGCCAAAGCTAGCAATGATCACAAGCGGTACACAAATACGATCGATCGACTACTAACCCGGATCGCTCAGAGTCGACTAGGCTACTAAGTGTCAAACACTTGGCCAATCCACTAGTTTATAACTTCAATCGACTGACAAACCTCAAACATGATGTTTAACCCAAGTATCATCCCCTCAAACTTGATAGACCACCCTTAGCCTAGACCTAAGCCTTCTAGTCACTACCATCAGCCTCACGCCTATCGAATCCCTTCAAGTTATCCATGATTTATTCATCCATACACTAGCCTTCAGGTGCTTCCATCGACTAGTGACATGCTAATTGGATCTAGTTTTCCAAGGCACATTTGGGCTTACGTTGCCAAGACTCACGCTTGGACTTTATGCTACTAAACATTGGACTTATGCCGCCAAGACTATCGCTTGGACTTTATGCCGCTAATATCACCCCCTTGGACTTCCCAATTGCCAAGGTCCATTTGAACTTTCCAAATGTCAAGACTGATGTGAGCAAAACATATAGGGTTTTAGGAGTAGTTTTCGCTCACAACTCATTACATTTTATGTTACTTTCATGCATATGCCACTTTGTTTTGCATGCATTTCTTATTTTCTGGTTCGGAGATATACTCTTTGTACTATTGCATGCAGGATAGCATTTCGTGGGGAAAAGGCACACTTTCAGAGCAAAAGAAGGGTATTTTGCAGCTAGACATAGAAGGGGACACGACCAGGGCGTGTGGCTACACACGGCCATGTCCAAGGGGTGAAATCAGCCACCCTAAGGCCACACAAGGCCTGACCATGTGGAAACACACGACCGTGTGGCGGCCCAACAGATTGATGCGACTAGGGTTTTTTCTATATTTCACAGCAATCCGATATGATGTCCATATAAGGAGAGCTCCGCTCAAACCCTAGGGGGGAGGCACGATGGTCGGGATGACACACCGAAGCCCTAAAAAGCTTCAGGAACTTGCAACGGGGAGGAAGAACACCGTCGGAGATCCGAGTTATGCACTTCAACGCCAGAGAGAAGGTCCCATTGGCATTGTAACTTTCTGTTCTTGCACTTTATTTACTATTATTTCGAACATGAACATGCCTTGTGTTTCTCCTCTTCTATCTATGGAGTAGTTTCTTCGATTCTAGGATTAGGGAGTAGCTTGTGTGCGTATGACATGTTGCTTCAAATTGAATTCTATTATTGAGTTTGAATTTGCAATTAGAATTTGTTTAGACCGATATCTATGTGTATTTGGTTTTCTATCTACCGTGCTTAGGCGATACAAGGGGTGACAGCTCTCGTATCTAAGATTTAGGAGATTTATACAAGGAATCTAGGGGTTAGCCTGATCTCCTATAACCGTGGGTAGTAGGATGCAATAGAACTGGAAACGGTTCGTCGCAGGGATTGATTTGACATCCTCGTACCACCTATCCAGTCCTTGTAAGGCAGAGATAGCTCCTGATAGATACAGTAGCTCATCGGGAGAGTGTATGATGTCCCTTTCACAACACCATAGTTAGACATTTAGACAAAGCCCAGTTGATAGCATATTTTGTAACACACAAGCGAAATCGATGTCCTAGAATCCCTTTAAAAGATCTCGTGGCAAACTCCTTTCTTCCTCCGTGTGACACCATATTAGAGTTTATTCCACCGACAACCCTCACAATCACAACCTCTAGATTTGACTTTCGAACAATAACATCCACTGAACAAATCAGTACTCGAATCTCAGTCCCTATGGGATCGATAATCTTTTTATTTCTTGATGACATCCGTGCACTTGCAGACATTGAGCACAAGCGCGTGCTTCAAGTCCTTGATGATCTCCGTCACGAGATTTGAGGTCGCGTTCGTGTGCATCAAGTTTTTGGCACCGTTGCCGAGGACTGATTGATTCGATATCGAATCGAGAAGTGCATAATTGGATCGGACTTAGGATTAGATTTATTTACTTGCTTTATTTTCTTTTTAGTTTGCTTTATTTGCGTTAGTTCTAGATTTTCCACATTAAGATTTAGATTTTATTTTATTTTAGCAGTAGTTTTCTATTTCCTTATTGGCTCTTTGATTTTGTTAGCTAGATTTGTTTATTTCTTGTTTCTTAGTATTAGGTAGCACTCCTAATTTTTGTGGCTTGGTTCTTCGTATGCTTAGACGCTTAGGATCGGAAGGCCTGATTCCAATCGATTTAGAAATCGAACGAACCTATCATTGTCGGAAAGCTGAACAGAAGAGGATGGAGGACTAATCTGCATCCGAAGTAAATATAGGTAGCCAACCTCTGCGAGATTATGCAGCTCCTAGCGCTAGAGGATTTAGGACGAGTATAGATGGACCATCCATTTCGGCGAACAACTTTGAACTTAAACCAACACTCATACATATGGTCCAGTAGAGTCAATTCGGGGGAGCTGCGACTAAAAACCCGAACCGGCACCTAGAAATATTTTTGGAAATCTGCTCAATGATGAAGATAAATAGAGTCCTGTGGACGCGATCCGCCTGAGCCTATTCCCGTTCTCATTGTGGAATAAGGCTAAGGCATGACTTCACTCCCTGCCTTCGGGAAGCATTACTACATGGGAGCAATGTGAGCAGCAGTTCCTGAATAAATACTTCCCACTAAGCAAGATTACTCACATGCGCCATCTTATCACAAGCTTCCATCAGAAGAAGGGGGAGTCCTTATTTGAAGCTTGGGATCGCTACAAGGGGCTACTCTACTAATGCCCCCACCACGGACTGAAAAGGTGGCTGGTGATCCACATCTTCTATAATGGATCACGTACGCCATGAAGATGTCCCTTGATTCTGCTGCAGGAGGAGCACTTATGAATAAGACCATAGAGGAAGCAGAAGAGCTAATATAAGAGGTAGCCCAGAACCACCATCAATGGGCTTCCGAACGTGGTCACCCAGCTCCTGCAACAGGACGATATGTTGTCAACTCCATTGACCACCTAGCAGCGAGAATGGACGCGCTTAGTAGACAATTCGACTCTTTAAATACTTCATCTACATGTGCGGCCATTGACTTTGGAGAAGGAGCAGCAGCGTATCGAGAGGACTACCATGGAGGACAGAGTAGCTTAGAAGAGCAGATCGAGCACTGTGATGCGGTTAGGGACTACAATCTAAGGCCCAACAACTCATACTCCAGTACCTACAATCCCGGATGGAGGAATCACCCAAATTTCTTCTATAAGAATAACTCGGGGAACTTCCAACAATCAGGAGGGTATGGGTAGCAGCAGGGCAATGGGTAGCAGGAATGCGAAGTCTAGACTTCATTGCTACCCAGACAAAGGCCAATGAGGAATTTCGTCGCCAACATCAGAAAATAGCGGACTCACTTAGAGACTTGAAGGTCATCGTTGACGGCCTTGCAAGTCACACAAAGATGTTGGAGAGACAAGTGGCCCAGATATCCCAAACCGTGTCGCAACCTATGAAGAGCTCTCCGTTACTACCCGAGCTATGTCAAGCTAAGGAAGGAGTATACAATGAGGGAGTGGGGCAGAGTAGCAAATTCACCAAGGGGTGTGCAACCATGATTTCCACCCTACCTGACCAAGCCGAAACTGAGGACAAGATTCCACCCCAGCTTGAGGACCCTGGTGAATTTGTTATCCCCTTCTCAATTTATTGGGAAAGCTTCGATGAAGCGTTGTGCAACTTGGGGTCATCAGTAAGTGTGATGCCCTATGCATACTATTTGAAGATGAGACTGAATGGGCTCCAACCAGCGAACCTTGGTATTCGTATGGGGGATGACTCAGTAAAGGAACCCCTTGGCATGCTACCACAGGTGCCTATGGTGATTGAGAATTTCGTGATACCCATGGATTTCATCATACTAGACACATGACCTAATCCCCAGAATCCCATCATTTTGGGAAGGCCTTTTCTGGCAACTGCGGGGGCATGCATAGATGTTAAGGCACACCAGATCTCCTTAGAGGTAGATGGGGAGATCATCCTCTTCAGCCTATCAGAGTGTAGAGCTCCCTACCTAGACGACTTCACTTTCAGCAGAATAAAGTCGGGGCCACTAGATGAAGATTTCAAGACGGATGAATGGAGGTTCACTGAACCTCCGGAGCCAAGTTGATAATGGAGTGTGGTCGAGCTAAACGACCTTAAACAAACTGCTTCTTGGGAGGCAACCCAAGTTTAGTTTTTAGAGTTTCCTTTGATTGTATTGCATGCATTTAGTTAATTTGAACTTTGATTTCTATTTCATTTGGCATCAAGATCAAAAGAGAACTTTGTTAGATAAAAATAAGATCAATATTAGCTTACACAGCGAAGCGTATGAGAAAATTCGGACCGTGGTGAACAAGGGGAGAGAAAAAGGGGACACACGGCCTGGTTGTGTGTTTTCCCACGACCATGCCCCATCAACCCGAGGCACACATGGCCTGGCCGTGTGTTTTCACACTGTCGTGTCGCGCAAGGTTAAGTAGGGCACGCCGTGTGTTTTTGCCCTATTAGCGCCGTGTGTTTCAATTTTTCTTGCCCTAGCCATGTGGATTCTTCTTCCCCACCACCTAGAAGCTTTTCCAACCTTCAAGGAAGCCAAAAGAAGCAAGGATGAGGAGGACCAAGCAAGTAGCATTTCGATCCGGTGCGTCGGAGTGACGAGCAAGGAGAACCGACACCCCTTAAGCTCCGGAGGAGGGTAACGCTCTTTCGACCCTTCTTTTTTGCAACAAAGAACATAGGGATAGATATAATATGCTTTCTACTCGCAAACTCACTGCAACTAGGTATCTTGATGAAGATTTGCTCGAGTCCTTAGGGTTGTTGGGTGGCATTCAAGCCCTATTTGCAAAAATGGGGTGCGAAGAGATAATGGGAATAAGACACCCAACCTACCCTTGGATAGTTTTAGAATTTTTAAGTTCCTTAGAAGCGGAAATTTTAACGGGTAGAGAGAGCGAAGAGGGTAGGATAACCTTTAGGATATTTAACATTGAGCATGAATGGACACTTCACCAATGGAATTCATGCTTTGGCTTGCCGAGTGGGGGAGAGAGAAGAACCCCTATTGGGTTTAACTCTCGAATCTTTTGGACTGAATTGACAGGGGAGCACGCTTACGACCCTTCTAGGGCTAAAGCATCACGCCTCTAAAATCCTGTTTTTCGATACCTCCACTGGATTATGGCGAGTACTATATTTTGTCGTGGGGAGAGTGACGGTGTAGTTAGAGCTAGCGAGCTACTTTGCCTCTGGGACATGCTACAAGAAAGGAGTGGCATCGATGTAGGGTCCCATTTCATCAGACACTTAGTGAAGATGGGCAAAGCTGCAAGATGAGAGATTAATGTAGGGAGCCTACTTACCCACATTTGCCATAAGATGGGGTATGATTATTGGTGCAATCGGCCCAGGTCATGATTGACCAGGACTCGAGTTTGACTCGAGTGATGTTTTGATGTTCGACAAAAATATATGACAATATGATTGTCATGGGAAAGTCTAAGTCATGGGTACTTGGCATGGAAAGTCCAAGTGAGACACTTGACATTTGGGAAAGTCCAAGTCTTGAGTACTTGGCATGTAAAGTCCAAGCATGGGTCTTGGCATGGAAAGTCCAACATGGGTTGGCAAGGGAAAGTCCAAGCTTGAGTCTTGGCATTTAAGAAGTCCAAGGGGTTTGATATTGACGGCATAAAGTCCAAGCGGGAGTCTTGGCAGCATAAGTCCAATGATTGGCGGCATTAAGTCCAAGCGGAGTCTTGGCGGCGTAAGTCCAATGTGCCTTGGTGGTGTAGACATCGTTAACATGACATAGCCGATGGAAGCACCTGAAGGTTAGCGCGATGGATGAACAAGTCATGAATGACTTGGAGGGATCCGAGAGGTGTGAGGCTGATGGAGGTGGCTAGAAGGCTTAGGTCTAGGCTAAGGGTGGTCTAGCAAGTATGGGGGAACCATACTTGGGCTAAAACCTCATGTTTGAGGTGTGCCAGTCGACTGATGTCATATGACAGTCGACTGGTGAGAGTCAACTAGGGTTTGACTGCGGGATGTGTAAGATGACGCTGAGTCGATCGATTGATGAGTAGTCGGCCCGATCTTGTGATCAGTCGACAGATACTCGAGTTTTAGGGCACAGAATGGAGTCTCACTCGACCGCTGTGGTCAGCAGTCGAGTGATGGCTTGATCAGTCGACTGATGGTCATAATCAGTCGATTGATGTCCTAGCTGTTGGATTTTTCCAACGTGGATTACACCGTTGTCTCACGGCAACAGTGTGATCAATCGACTGATGGTCCTGAGTAGTCGACTGATCAGTTTTTTCCAGCACAGGTAGAAGATATAAATGGAGCTCGTGGAGGAAAAAAAGCCATCCGTTTCTTGAGAGCTTTTGGGGTGATTTGTTGCTGCAAATCAGGTCTCCAAGTGCAAGTCAAGCAACCAAGCATTCAAGCAATCAAAAGCAAGTGTTGTAAAGTTTTTCTTTACTTGTCTTTCGTATTTACATTGTATATTGCTTGTATTTCATTCTTGCTGTTGTAAGATCATTTGTACGAGGTTTCTCCACCTCTGACTTGTGTCGAGAAGGAGTTATTGTGATTAGTAGTGTGTGTTTGCATTGCTAGGGCTTTTAGAGCCCGATCCATGGAGTAGGAATCGTTCAGTTCCGAACCACATTACATCTCGTGTCTATCGTGTTGTGTTTTGTTCTTGTTGTATTTTATTGTATATTTCGCTGCGTACTAACAAGATTGTAGACAAGCAAACGCGAACGATTTCCATCACGCACTAGCTCGACGCTATTCACCCCCCTCTAGTGTTCCATCGCATTGCATTGTATTCATATAGATGACCCTGTAGAAATGACCAGAGTGGGGTTGGATCACGATTGTACCAACCCATGGCGGTTAGGTACATCGATGTCGATTTCTTTAGGTATTACTGTAGCGATGTCATGGATATTTTAGCGTATTATCAGCTCATGAAGGTAGCTCTATGTAATCATGCCATCAATGATGATCTCCTTAAGGAGTTTTATCAAAATCTAAAGAAAGTAGATGATAGTTTTACATACACTACTCGGGTCGCAAAACACGACCTAGAGTTCACTCCTGCAATCATGCAGGAGTTCCTTGAGTATAGACCATCGAATGACACTTTCATATTCAATCCTACCTTCGATGCCCCTCTTCCTGAGCCTTTTGACCATATCTCTTTAGACTCCATGCACGAGCATATTTTTGCCATCCTCGCCCACCAGCTCAGAACCTATTTTCTATCACTGAGCTATCTGCACCTGACAATGTGCTCTACAAAGTCATTGTTGAGTGCTTTCTCCCTATTGTGACTCGGGATCTGGCCAAGATTCGGCCTCCCCATCTCTTCCTCATGTACGCCATGCATCATAGATTAGATATAAACATTGCATTGAACATGTTTCATTGCATTGTACATTTCATATCCCCTGTGCAAGGGAAAGTGCATATGCCTTTTGGACATATCATCACTGCATGACTAGAGTCTATAGGCATTAACATTTCCAGGGGATCTCTGAGGGCGCTATCCGAGGTTTACGACTGTATATCAGTTCGTAACTTCACATTGGCGAGGCTACGGATCGAAGATGGGCAGATGAAGCTGATACCTCAGCCTCAACCCAGGGCACATGGAGAACCACCTCTAGTACCGGGAGAGCCTGCAGAACGATATGAGGACCCCGATGCTGCTGACGAGGATGACCAGATGCTAGGAGATGCATCAGCAGCAGGAACTCCAGATCGGGTTGGACAGCTGGAGGCTAGATTCCAGGATTACCAGTAGACGGTTAACTCTCGGCTGGCAGAGATTATATCAGGGCAATCCTCCATGGGTTAGCACCTCATCCAGATGGAGGAGTGCCACACCTGGATGGAGGAGCGCCACACCTGGATGGAGGAGCGCCACACCCGGATTGAGGAGTGCCAGAGCTGCATGGAGCAGCGTCAGCTTGACATGTACGAGATGATGCAGGCATGGACCCTGAGCCAACAGCCTCATCCGCCTCCACCTTCTGCAGGAGATTAGAGCTAGAGGATGTCTAGGGTCTCTATTTTTAGTTTAGTAGTGAGATCGAGCATTTCAAACTTCTATTTTGGTTGTAAAAACTGAAGTTTTAATTGAATGAAATGTTTTGTTTATAAAAGAAATGTTTTTGTCTGATTATATGTGTGTATTAATGTGCTTGTTTATGTAAATTTGCCATGTCATGACATAAAATTCCATTTTATCATATAACATGTCATGATACTATTTAGGATTATTGTAGATGTCATGTTCGCTTTTAGAGTTTATTGATATGTCATGACATCATGATCATTGGCCATGTTTTATTATTGCTATCATTTATGCCATGATCATTCATGAATTTAACTTGATTAAAATTGAGTTAAGGAAAATGGCATGACTTGGAGTCCCATTTATAAGGGAATCAAGTAGGGTTGCCTAGAAAATGCATGAGTCTATAATAATCCCAACTCCACATCTCACATCTAAATTGACATGTATGTGTGTATATACACCTTAGATAACATGTGAGATGTTAGGATAATAATTTAGGTTCAAGGTGCATAGGTAGTGCATCTAGATGGACTTAAACTTATTTCAATCATCACTAAGAATCATGAGGAAAGCTAATATACAAGTCATGTATATCTAGCCAATAGTCCATGGTTCAAAATAGGTTTTCAAAAACATTTTAAAATCACTTTAGAAAACCTTGGTGAAGTCTATCTTTTGATAGCAATCATCATTGTAGAAGTTGATACAAAGTAGATCAAAAACTTTAAAGTTTTAATAGTTTTTGAACTTTATACCAATCTCCTATTTTAATGGTTAAAATATTTCTTCAAGATTTTTCACCGATTGTATGTGTTATAAGTATTATACATATGAAATTTCATGATTTTTCAAGCTATGTATAATTACTTATGTTTTTTCAAACTTGATTCGATAATCAAAATCGGTTTTTTCGCTTATCGATCGATTGCTTTTACTGAGTAGTCGATCGATGGGTGGTAATGCCCGGCAATACCTGGTCAAAACCGCCTGTGGCAAACCGCCAGCGCTAAAACCGCCTCGCAAAACCGCTTCGTGGAAACCGCATGAAAAACCGCCTCGGCGAAAGTGGCTCGCGAATCGCGGCGCAGATTACCGATCGCTTCCTTGGTGTCGGGCCGATCGATGGGCACTTCGCAGACTCAACTCGATTTTGGGATAAACAAGGTTGTTTAACCTGATTTTAGCTACGGTAAAGGTTCCTAACTACTCCTAACCCTAGGATATACTTTGGAAAGTATTATAAAGGGTAACAATCCATTGGATATGGATTTGGAGAGGTGTTAGGTCGATGTATCAAATTTAAGGTGTGGAGAGTTCATTTTTGAACTTTGAACCTTATTTTTGATGGTTTAGAGTTCCTATTGGCTTAGGGACTTCCCAAGGACATTGTTGGTGCAATGGTCAAGGGGGAGTAAGCCTTTAGGGGGAGGTATCCATCATGGGATGATGGATGATATTTTTCCTCATGAGGGGGAAAATGGGATTTTAAGATACCCAATTTGGAAATTGGGAGAGTGTATAGGATTGCCTCTCTTGAGTGATATGAGACTTATCACTAGTAAGATGATAGGCATCCTAGGTATGTTTGACCAAGGGGGAGATTGTAAGATCTCATTGGGACATGAGACATTGACTTCCTTGGAGAGATAACCTTTTTGATGTTAGTCAAAAAGGGGGAGAATGTTTTGGGGGAGAAGTTAGAATTACCAATTTGGCATAATTGGTAAGGGATTTGAGTTAGTGTTCTAACTCAATGGTTTGTTTGGTTTTTGTCAAACATTAAAAAGGGGGAGATTATTGGTGCAATCGGCCCAGGTCACGATTGACTAGGACTCGAGTTTGACTCGAGTGATGTTTCGATGTTCGACAAAAACATATGACAATATGATTGTCATGGGAAAGTCTAAGTCATGGGTACTTGGCATGGAAAGTCCAAGTGAGACACTTGGCATTTGGGAAAGTCCAAGTCTTGAGTACTTAGCATGTAAAGTCCAAGCATGGGTCTTGGCAAGGAAAGTCCAAGCATGGGTCTTGGCATAGAAAGTCTAACATGGGTTGGCAAGGGAAAGTCCAAGCTTGAGTCTTGGCATTTAAGAAGTTCAAGGGGTTTGATATTGGCGGCATAAAGTCCAAGTGGGAGTCTTGGCAGCATAAGTCCAATGATTGGCAGCGTAAAGTCCAAGCGGAGTCTTGGCGGCGTAAGTCCAATGTGCCTTGGCAGTGTAGACATCGTTAGCATGACATAGCCGATGGAAGCACCTGAAGGCTAGCGCGATGGATGAATAAGTCATGGATGACTTGGAGGGATCCGAGAGGCATGAGGCTGATGGAGGTGGCTAGAAGGCTTAGGTCTAGGCTAAGGGTGGTCTAGCAAGTATGGGGGAACCATACTTAGGCTAAAACCTCATGTTTGAGGTGTGCCAGTCGACTGGTGTCATATGACAGTCGACTGGTGAGAGTCAACTAGGGTTTGACTGCGGGATGTGTCCCAGCAGTCGACTGCCAGAGCTTGGGAGTCGACTGATTGGACAAGCAGTCGACTGATCTTGTGATCAGTCGACTGATGCTCGGGTTTTAGGGCATAAAATGGAGTCTCAATCGACCACTGCGGTCGAATGAGTGATGAGTGATCACCGACCGATGGTCATAATCACCGATCGATGTCCTAGCCGTTGGATTTTTCTCGATTACACCATTGTCTCACAGCGCGTGATCGGATCGATGGTCTGAGTAGTCGATCGAGTTTTTCCAAAGACGTAGAAGATATAAATGGAGCTCGTGGTGGAAAAAAAGCCATCCGTTTCTTGAGAGCTTTTGGGGTGATTTGTTGCTGCAAATCAGGTCTTCAAGTGTAAGTCAAGCAACCAAGCATTCAAGCAATCAAAAGAAAGTGTGTAAAGTTTTTCTTTACTTGTCTTTTGTATTTGCATTGTATATTGCTTGTATTTCATTCTTGCTGTTTTAAGATCATTTGTATGAGGTTTCTCCACCTCCGACTTGTGTCGAGAAGGAGTTATTGTGATTTGTAGTGTGTGTTTGCATTGCTAGGGCTTTTAGAGCCCGATCCGTGGAGTAGGAACCGTTTGGTTCCGAACCACGTTACATCTCGTGTCTATCGTGTTGTGTTTTGTTCTTGTTGTATTTTATTGTATATTCCCCTGCGTACTAACAAGATTGTAGACAAGCAAACGCAAACGATTTCCATCACGCACTAGCTCAATGCTATTCACCCCCTCTAGCGTTCCAACGATCCCCTACAATGATTACACCACATTAGAGAGTATAGAGGGGAGCCCTAGGATCGACCTAGGAGTATGTATGGCGATGAAGATGATTGTAAGAGAGAGACACTCCTTATGCTTTGTAAGGAAAAATCTGACGGCCCTCAGGCTCCCCAACCCTGATCGTACCACCATCACCATGCGTGCCAACTGGCTCTTAGACCTGATAGTGGAGTCCCCACCACATGAGGACCATCCACATTGGCACCCATCTCTCCCCCTGTACATCACTCTCCCTCTAGTCCACACATGCATAGGAGCCCACCTAGTCCACGTCGACATGAGCCTGCACCTGCACCACCACCTTTTTCAACTTTTGAGCAGGATGTAGGTACATCGGCTTATGATTTCTCGGAGTTCCGATCGTGCCTTGACGATATATACGCCGAACAGCAGACACCGAGGCAGTGATGGGAGGAGTAGAGCGCCTATACGCAGGCCGAGTTTCAGGGTTTCCGAGAGCACTTCCAGCAGGCTAAGGAGTTCTACGATGAGGCCCGCATCTACTTCCAGGAGGAGGTTGCCCGTCGCCAGGATGAGGCCACCTACCGTCAAGAGATGCAGCAGCACATGAATGCCCAACAGGCACAGTGGGCTAGGGAGGAGGAGTACCGAGAAGCCGCTGCATCTACCAGCTCTCAGATCGACCACATGTACATGTGGCATCAGCGGCTCAGTAGCAGGTTCTCCTAGGATCCCAAGATGCCGAGGCTTCCAGACTTTCCATCTCGTCCACCATACTAGAGGTATACCTTCATTTAAGTTTAGAGGGAGACCCCAAATTTTATTTTGTTTCTAGCAGTAGTTTCTTTCCTGATATTTGCATTATTGTTAGCATTCATTTGTTTATGCATAGGTTGTTGAGTTTCTTTCAGCACTTAGTTTTTATTATCTGTAAAGCCGCCTCAGTAGTATTTTTAGAGTTTTCTTCATGAGTTGTTTCCATGAGTAGTATAACTTTATTTACCTCGTGGTATTTTATTTTATTGGCTTTGAATGAATATTCTAGACTTACACTGGTTAGCTTCTATTTTTACACCCACACATGTTGAACATTCTAAAAGGGAGAGTCTAGTACATACCTAGTTATGATTCATCTTAGTAGTGTAGTACTTTGGAATCCACAGGTGACCCTAAGACTAGCATTTTAGTTACTGGAGATGCTCGGATTGTGTAACCCCATTCGGAAAAATCAAAATCCCAGTGAGCTGAAAAATAAAAGAGAGAAAGGAAAAGAAAAGAGAAAGAAAAGAGAGAAAGAAAAAGAAATGAAAAAGAAAAGAAAGAGAGAAAAAAAGGAGAGAGATTATGAGGGATAAAAAATAGTTGTCATGGATGGAAATGGCTAGGTGCCCCTTTGAGACCGAGTTAGGTTACTGAGGAAACACCTATCAATTTCTCTTAATACCGAGCACGCCTTTGAGACTTTGTGCTAGATCTAGGGAACGACCCTCGCTTTGGGCAGGTAAGTGCCTAAGAGTCGAAGACCTTAGGAAAGCTATACAATGATGACTTAACTCACCATGGAATGAGTATCCCCTAAGAATGATTCGCTTAGCATGAGCACAATGAGCTAACTTAGTGAATTTCTAGAACATATTTATTTTACTTTAATTGCAAATATCATTTGATAAATTTAGTTAACATGCTAAGTATGGAACAATATCCTTTTAAAATTTCATGGCACTAAGGTTTGCTTGAGGACAAGCAAACATTTAAGTCTGGGGGAAGTGATGTGAGCAAAACATATAGGGTTTTAGGAGTAGTTTTTGCTCACATCTCATTACATTTTATGTTAGTTTCATGCATATGTCACTTTATTTTGCATGCATTTCCTATTTTTTGGTTTGGAGATCTTCTCTTTGTACTTTTGCATGCAAGATAGTATTTCGTGGGAAAAAGGCGCACTTTCGGAGCAAAAGAAGGTATTTTGCATCAAGACGCAGAAGGGAACACGACCAAGGTCTGTGGCTACACACGACCGTGTCCAAGGGGCGAAATCAGCCACCCCAGGGCCATACACGACCTGACCGTGTGGAGACCCAACAGATTGATGCGACTAGGGTTTTTTTTCGAATTTTGCAGTGATCCGATGTAATGTCTATATAAGGAGAGCTCTGCCCAAACCCTAGGGGGGAGGCACGACGGTCGGGACAGCACATCGAAGCCCTAAAAAACTTCAGGAACTCACAACGAGGAGGAAGAACATCGTCAGAGATCCGAGTTCTGCACTTCAACACCAGAGAGAAGGCCACATTGGCATTGTAACTTTCTATTCTTGCACTTTATTTACTATTATTTCGAACATGAACATGCCTTGTGTTTCTCTTCTCCTATCTATGGAGTAGTTTCTTCGATTCTAGGATTAGGGAGTAGCTTGTGTGCGTATGACATGTTGCTTCAAATTGAATTCATTTATTGAGTTTAAATTTGCAATTGGAATTTGTTTAGACCTATATCTATGTGTATTTGGTTTTATATCTACTGTGCTTAGACGATACGAGGGGTGACAGCCCTCGTATCTAAGATTTAGGATTATTATATAAGGAACCTAGGAGTTAGCCTGATCTCCTGTAACTATGGGTAGAAGGATGCGATAGAACTGGAAATGGTTCGCCACAGGGATTGATTCGGCATCCTCGTACCGCCTATCCAGTCCTTGTAAGGCAGAGATAGCTCCCGATAGATGCGATGGCTCATCGAGAGAATGTATGATATCCCTTCCACAAGACCATAGTTAGACGTTTAGACAAAGCCCAGTTGATAGCATGTTTTACGACACACAAGCGAAACTGAAGTCCTAGAATCCCTTTAAAAGATCTTACGACAAACTCCTTTCTTCCTCCGTGTGACACCGTACTAGAGTTTAGTCCACCGACAACCCTCACAATCGCAACCTCTAGATTTGACTTCCGAACAATAACATCCACTGAACAAATCGGTACTTGAATCTCAGTCCCTGTGGGATCGATAATCTTTTTATTACTTGACAACATCCGTGCATTTGCGGGCGTTGAGCGCGAGCGCGCGCTTCAAGTCCTCGACAGTCTCTATCACGAAATTTGAGGTCACGTTCGTGTGCATCAAAGACCCATGTTTGGACTTTTCCATTGACAAGACCCATGCTTGGACTTTTCCATTGCCAAGACTTATGCTTGGACTTTACGCCGCCAATATCATCCCCTTGGACTTCCCAATTGTCAAGATCCATTTGGACTTTCCAAATACCAAGACCCATGCTTGGACTTTTCCATTGCCAAGACTCATGCTTGGACTTTCCATGCCAAGTACCAAAGACTTGGACTTTCCATGCCAAGTACACAAGACTTGGACTTTCTATGATAATTACATTGTCATACTTTTTGTTGAACATCAAAATACTACTCGAGTCAAACTCGAGTCTGGTCAATTGTGATCTTGACCGATTGCACCAATATATTTTTTCAACCATCAAGGTCAATTGCACTACATTTTCTCTCTTTCAACAATCTCCTCTTTTATACCAAGCTGGGTCATTCTTACCAATGATCTCCCCTTAGAGAGTATCACTCATTCATAATCACATATTGCTCAAATATCAAATTCAACTTGAGCATGGTCAACCTTGACCCGAACTAACATAAGTCCAATGTTTGGCAGCTTTCCATGTGGTGGCTTCTCCTTAACACCCGGAGGGAACCATGGTGGTCAGGTGACACCGGGAGGACTTCGGAGGAAGCCGAAGAACTCAGGTGAAGACCGGAAGCAAAGCTTCAAAGGTAAAGGTTGAGGTAAGATCGTGTGAGTGAGTGTAAGTAAAGTCGTGTCCTTCGTACAGGGGCATCCTTAGGCATCGATCCGACCAAGACTTCCCATGGAAGGTCTAAATCGAGATTGGATGGTAAATGACCATCGAGCTTGTCACACCCCGAGGGAGTCCTCGCCAGACGAAAATTCGGCAGCATCTCCCCTGTACGGGTGACAATACGAATCTTGTATACAAGGCACACACGACCCACTATACATCGTTCACCATGACCGGAACATAAACCACACATACATATCATATATGGGCCTCAGGCCAACAACTAAAGTAAATAAAAAGTCTACAACATCAAAACTTACCTCTTCTGCCATCTGAGCATGAATACACAACCAAAACGAATCAAATAAAAGTCCATGAGGACATATCAAGTACGACCAAAACATCCACGAGAATATAACCAAAACACAAGTCCTACACATGTCTTCTAGTCAATAAACCAAAACCATAAGACCAAAAACAAAACCATTACGATGAGGGGGATTGGCAGCTGGACTCTCCTGGCAGTTTCAACCTGAAATAGATATAAAGCAACGGGGTAAGTTCAACGAACTCAGCGGTATTAAGTCGACATGCATAGTAAGATATATCTAACAATAATAATTATGTCAGGACAGTCTCCTGATCAATAATGGAAAAATGCAAGGAAGAGATGTGGAAAGACTGTACATACCTGAATCTCTTATCGTGACATAGGAGTATGAGCCATACTAATAGAAATAAGGTCGTCAGACCAAATACATAATGTATCCTATATGTATGTCAATCATATACAATAACCAAGGAAGCAACCAAAATATAGCAATCACAAACAAATGCCATCCATGCAATATGTATGCGATGCAAATGACATGGTCACCCCTGACGCCAGTCAGTCGCCTCACACGCGATGGTGAAGCTGAGTGGGTAGGGCTATGACAACTGTGCACTCTGCCATCACTACTCCTGAGTGACCGAGTGGACAGGATGCTGTCAGAGTACACCTATCCTCCTACCCCAAACAGAGTGGGAGAGCAAAGCTCTCATCTCCCGATGTCATAGACCAGAGGAGGTATCCCTGCCCGCTACCACGCTGCCTCACCGCTACCCATGAGCGGACCAGTGCAGCCTGACAGGGCTACTGCACACACCCTCCTAATGTACCACTAACCCATGAGTGGCTGTGTGTGCATATCATGTAACTGGCTGCGGGCTCAACTACAAAGGAACCCCGACCAGCCATCATGCAATCATGCAAGATGGTGCATGACACTAAAGCATGTAACACCAATCAAAATACATCTCCAAATAATATGCACAAAAAAATAAGTACATATCAATGACCTAGGTATACAGGGAAAGTATATCTAAAAGCTAATCAAGTACATGTCACAACTCCCAAAATAAGTACACATGGCCGGTATCAAGATAATATCGACTAAGATAGAAATGCATGCATCATATATGGCACAGTGACATACAAGGGCAGATAAGACATAAAAATTACTGCGAGCTATAGCTAACTAAGCATATCAACATGACAATATCTAAAAGATAAGTCAAAGTACCCGCTTGATATAATGCAATCTTCACGCCCGTGGACCTGTCTCGTGACCGAAACCTGCATAAAACATAATATACTTAGATTATGTTGCCAACCCTAATATCAAGTCCAAAACCTAATGGATTAAACTATCCACCTAAACGATCACTCACTGCCATATCAAAATTAATTTCTTCCCAAATCAACTCCTAATTTCCCAAATTATCTAACCCATTCACAACCGGCCAAAACCCCACATCATACTTCGTTCGGTGCGTATTGCTAAACACTCAGGACCTGCGTGATAGTTCCACACCCCCTTCCCACTCTCACACGACAGCCAATCCAGATGAACAACATCAATTCACAACCGACAACACCCAAATAGAACCTCACAACCCTCTCAACTAGCAATACTCCAATTCACAGTCGTTCATCTTCACCGAAGGAAAAAATCCACCCACACCACCGATCACCCTCAACCAAAGCAGATCCACAGCAACGAACCGGATTGAAAAGACAAAAAAAGGAAAACAAGATATATACCAGAAATTGGAAGCTCCCCTCGACGGTATTTCCTCAGTGCGGGTCGATCACTGCGGCGGAGGCTGGCCGAAGGATGACCGGCGCTGGCAGAGGAGGGCACACGGTGTGTGCGTGTGGGAGACTGACCGAGCTGCGGTGAATAGCATGTGGCGCTTTATTGCGGCACGGCGATGCTTTGCCATCGGCGTGTGGCTCGGGTGGCAGAGGAAGGCAACCCGGCTGGAGCGAGGAAGAGCGTGACGAGGAGAGGAGAGTGCGGCCTGGAGAGAAAGAGGGGTTGGGAAATAGGAATCGTGTGGAGTCGAAGGAAGAAGGCTAGGTCTTGTAGCAAGGAAGGAAGGAAAAAGAAAATCGCGATCGGGAAACTAAACTTAGGTTTAGGTATTTAAAACTTTAGGTTAATTCCACCTATTAACTCCCTTAAATAGGTTCTATCAAAGCCTATTTATTTTATCCCGGTAATTATCTCATACAGGCCCCGTTTAAATCTAGAAAAATTTTAAAAAAATTCCTAAAATTCTCCAAAAATCCCGAAATAATTTCTAAGATTATATTTCCTAAATTTTGGCCATTTAATCTAGTATTTTAAATTTTCGTATTTAACATTCTCCTCCACTAATAAAAATTTAGTCCCCAAATTTCCTACTCAAATGCACAATGAGTAAGAGATACCACAAGTACTGAAAATATATCTCACGCACCTTAAGTAAACAGGTGGGGGTATTGAGCTCTGATCTTTTCCTCAAGCTCTCAAGTAGCCTCCTCATCGGTATGGTGACTCCACTCGACTTTAATAAGTCGCATAGTCTTATTTCACAACTATCGTTCTTTGTGATCCAGAATCCGTACTGGAACCTCTTCGTAAGTAGCATCAGGTTAATGGAACCTGACACATTTGACAGAATATGTGTAGAGTCTGGCGCATACTTCCTCAGCATGGACACATGAAACACATCATGGATACCAGCCAAGGACGGTGGTAGCGCTAGGCGGTAAGCGACTGCTCCGATCCTCTCTAAAATCTCGAAAGGCCCAATGTACCTTGGAGCTAACTTACCACGGAGGTCAAATCTCTTCACCCCTTTGGTGGGTGAGACTTGCAGGAATACATGGTCACCAATAGAGAACACTAGAGGTCTCCGTCTCTGATCGACATAACTCTTCTGACGATCTTACGCCTCTGTCATCCTTCATCTGATAGTACGAACCAACTCTGCCTCATGCTGAGCTCTCTGGGGTCCTAGCAATTGGGCCTCCCCAACCTCCTCCCAGAGGGTAGGTGTACGATACTGTCTACCATATAATGCTTCAAACGGGGCCATTTGGATAGCCGAATGATAGCTGTTGTTGTAGGCGAATTTCACTAATGGAAAGTGGTCCTCCCAGTTGCCCCTGAAATCCATAACACAGGACCTCAGCAAGTCCTCTAGTGTCTGAATAGTCCGCTCAGACTGTCCATCTGTCTGCGGATGGAATCTGATTACTAAAGCGGTTGTATGCCTAAGGCTAGACTCTGGATCTCTATCTGATATAATGCTCAAAGGAACACCATGCAACCTGATGATCTCCCGACAATATAACTCTGCCAAACGATCCAAAGAATCGGTCTTCCGAATTGCTAAGAAGTGCGCGGATTTGGTTAGTCGGTCAACGACTACCCAAATTGCGTCATGGCCTTGACGTGTCCTAGGCAACCCACCATAAAATCCATGGTAATGTGATCCCACTTCCACTCGGGAATAGGAATTCTATGAAGTAATTCGGCTGGTCTCTGGTGCTCAGCCTTTACCTGTTGACAAACTAGACATCTAGCTACAAAATCTGTGATGTCTTTCTTCATGTCGTTCCATCAATACAAACGCCTTAAATCTCGATACATGCGGGTTTCGCCTGGGTGGATCGCAAATCGAGAGCGATGAGCCTCCTGAAGTAACTCTTATATGACCGGGTGAGACTGAGGTACACATAATCGGCCTCGGAAATAAATAATACCTTCGTCATCTTGGGTGAACTCAGTCTGCTGTCCAGAGGTTATCTGGCTGCCAATGAACTGTAAGTACTGATCACCGACCTGAGCCTCTCGGACTCTCGTCCTGATAGATGACTGAGCAACCATGGTAACAAGAATGCCCTGCTCTGTTGGTCCTTGCTCCTCAAGGCCCAACTCAGAAAAACTCTGAATCAAATCCGTGACTAAAACTCGGTAGCAAGATAAAGTCCCTCGGGACTTCCGGCTAAGTGCATCAGCAACCACATTGGCTTTCCCTGAGTGGTAGCTAATGGTACAGTCATAATCCTTCAAGAACTCCATTCATCTCCTCTGTCGGAGATTGAGTTCCTTCTGCGTAAATAGATATTTGAGACTCTTATGATCAGTGAGAATCTCAAATGTAATACCATACAGATGATGCCTCCAAATCTTCAAGGCAAAGATAATAGCAGCTAACTCTAGATCATGTACTGGGTAATTTTTCTCATGCTCCTTCAACTGGCGAGAAGCATAAGAGACCACCCTGCCGTGCTGCATCAGTACTGAACCTAAACCCTGGAGAGATGCATCGGTATAAAGGACAAAACCATCGTCCTCTGATAATAGTACCAGAATCGGTGCTGACACCAGTCTCTTCTTCAACTCCTGGAAGTTGGCCTCGCACGCCTCTGACCACGTGAACTTCACGCCCTTCCTGGTAAGGCGTGTTAACGGCATAACAATGCTTGAGAAACCCTCAACGAATCATCTGTAATAACCGACCAAGACTAAGAAACTGCGAACCTTCTGAATTGATTTCGGCTGCTCCCAACTGGTGACAGCCTCAATCTTCTGGGGGTCAACTGAAATGCCTCTACTAGAAACCACATGTCCTAGAAAACCAACTGAGGGTAACCAGAATGCGCACTTACTGAACTTCGCATATAGTCGCTTCTGTCGGAGCCTATCCAAAACAAGACGAAGATGCTGCGCGTGTTCCTCTTCGGAATGAGAATAGACCCGAATGTCATCAATAAAGACAATGACGAACTGATCTAGGAAATCCATAAATTCACGGTTCATCAAATCCATGAATACTGCCAGAGCATTGGTAAGCCCAAATGGCATTACCAAAAATTCATAGTGTCCATATCTGGTACGGAACGCTATCTTCTAAATGTCTGAGTCTCTAATCCTTAGTTGATGATATCCGAACTGCAGATCAATCTTAGAATACACTGATGTACCTTTGAGCTGATCAAACAAGTTCTTAATATGTGGCAGAGGATATTTATTCTTAATGGTGATGGCATTCAACTGCCTGTAGTCGATGTATAATCTCATCGAACCGTCTTTCTTCTTTACAAAGAGAACTGGAGAACCCCAGGGAGATACGCTAGGGCAAATAAAACCTCTATCCAAAAGCTCTTGGAGTTGGGCCTTTAACTCATCCAACTCTCTCGGGGCCATACGATAAGGAGCTTTTGATGCCGGCGACGTCCCCGGAATTAACTCAATTGTGAACTCCACTTGCCTTCTGGGAGGCAGACCCAGTAACTCCTTTGGAAAGACATCTAGATATTCTCGGACAATAGGAATGTCCGAGATCTGAGAGTCACACTGTCCTCTACATTGATCAATGATAATAAAAAAACCCTGGCAATCGTGTAATAGAAGCTTTTGAGCCTGAATCGCAGAAATGGTCGATATATCGTCGTCCCAGATGCCAGTGAAATCCCACGAGGGTTGGTTCGGAGGTCGGAATGTGACCACCCTCGTCTGGCAATCAACTGTGGCATGATATGCTGACAGCCAATCCATGCCAAGGATAATGTCGAACTCGACCACTTCCAGTACCAATAAATCTACAGTAAGTATAATGTTATCGAAATCTAATGGAAAACCTCATACCTCCTGGGTAACATCCAACGTATCACCGAACGGTAGGGAGACGGTTAATCGCTGTGATCTAATAGTAGGTAGTCTACCAATCTCCCTCATAAATGCACGAGAAATAAATGAATGCAAACTGCCAGTATCAATTAGCTTATTAGCTGAAAATGCATAAAGTGAAACCATACTGCGTAAAATAGATTTGTTGGCTCACTACGCATCTTCTCTAGTAACCACATGAATCCGCCCAGTCTCCGACAGAGGTGGAGGTGATAGCACTGCCAGAGGTGGCTGTGATTGGGCTTGAGGCTGATACGAAGATCTCGCGATGCGGTATTGAATCGCAGGTACAGTCGAACCGGTGGTGGGATGAATTATGTGACATCATACGAGCACTGGAGTGCTCCTTGTAGGGAATCGGTGGCCGGCTAGAGGGGGGTGAATAGCCCTCTTTCATCGTATGATGAAAGTTGTTCGTTGATCGTCTACAACTATCGTTAGCACAACTAGAAAATACAACTAAACAACAATAAAGATAAGCAAGATATCAAACAATGCTAACAAGGGATGTAACGTGGTTCACGGCCTCGTCGCTAATCCACGGTCCAAATCGTCCAAGGTGAATCACGCCTCAATCTATCCACTAGATCTCTTCTTTGCACCAAGCTAGGTGGAGGTAACCTCTTTTACACAAGAATCACTCCTCTTACAATATAATGTAAATAAGCTTAAGTAAGAGGATGGAAAATGTTTTGGGCACTTGGGAGAAGTTTAGAGCATGAACATTAGCCTCCCAAAGGCCCTCACCCCTCCTCTTTATAGAAGAAGAGAGTTTCTGTCACGCCCCGAGAGTATGCCGTGCCGAAAAACAAACGGACGGCATCTCCCCTGTACGTGGCAACATATCGGGTTAATACAAGGCCCGTAGGCCCACAACAATAATATGATATACGCAGATATCATCATATCAAACATAATAAACACAGCGGAAACAATACAAACAGATCAACAAGATACAATGACCCAACTGTGCACTCCGGAGTGACTTGACACAACAAGAAACATAATAGAAGCAACAGCGAAAGCCAAATACATACAATACGTCCGTATATCACAGATACGGAAACAATACAGGTTAAAACCACAAAACGACAATCCATAGTAATACAACAATACGAAAAACAGGTCCATTCGTCCGGTGTGAGATGGGATCAGCTGGCGGAGCTCCGAACATCCAAGAAATCTTCTACCTGTTATCTGGGCGACAGGAAGCCCAGGGTCCAGGGGTGGTGAGTATAAACTCAGGGGTAATATATAGAAAGTGCATGAACATATAGGGTAAAGAAATCTACAAGTATACATGTGAAGATCTACAGGTATACAGCATGAGTCCAATAGACATACAGTCCTATCCAACTCTAATAACAAGTAACTACAGTAAAGTCATACGCAATGTATATACTAAACTGCTCAACTGAACATAAAGTAATGTACCAACGTACCTGGCGGTCTGTAATGTCATATGCTAGATCATCCTGAACAGGTATACAATAACATAACCATATAACGTACCAGGTCAATCCCATACCTGACCAATACTCAGACATATGAACAGTATATGATCATCTGAAATAATAACCCGGTCCATACCACACAATGACATGATGCTAATCAAATGCATACAATAGTCTGAATCAACGCATGTATCATGCTCAACACATGGCAGTATATAAAATGCAAATAACATGTATCATGATGTACAAACATGTGCAGCAATCATAGCTCAATCAAATGCAGCATCTCACAGGCATATGTAAAACATATATCAAATACATGCATACATATATATCGAATGCATATGCATGGTCATGTCTGCGGACCGCCCAACCACGACCCGAGTGGCGTGGTGTACGACAAATGACAACTAGCCCGACCTACCGCCACCACTCTCGAGTGGCCGAGTTGGGTAGTATGATGAGTAGCGTGTAGCGTAAAAAGCTAACTACTCTAGGGGCCCTCGCAAGCCACGCTGTCCCTACCCATGAGTAGACAACGCCGCACACTGCAGACAATGCACCTCACACAACCACCGTCTATAGTGGGCGAGTGCTAACACCACTCGCCACTGCCAGTGCGCGTCTCCTACCATCCATAGTCATCTAATGCTCGCCTCAACCCCGAGTGGCCGGGAGGCAGGATGACCTCAATCCACAAGGAGACCAGGTCAACATGCATGCAATGTGATGATGCATAGTTCCATACATGTATCCTCGCGACACTCCCTATCCCACGGGAGTCTGGTCAACTAAAAGTCAATTATGCAAGGACTACAATCCATAAGACTCTCTCTATCGCATAAAAGAGTCATACTCATCCGACACAACCACGCTAAGACCTCTAGTCAATAGCGATATACAATCGACCATCCATAAAACCATACACAGGCATACAATCCCTAATGGATATACCATCACACTAGGACTTCTAGTCCATGGTCACATACGGGCAACCATACAATTATCTATGCACAGACAACTAGATCCATCATAAATGCACCACTAATACGGATATGATATAACAATCGACTCCATAATCCAAACCATCACCTAACCCTAGTGATGTAATACAGTAAATCAATCTGAAGTCACAAAGATAACCCTAACTACATGTACTTACTGAACATCTATCAGCTAATACATAATAGGGTTTATAGTTCCTATCTGAGCTAGATAATCAATGAAGTACCAGAGTTTATATCTCAAAGGTCAAGGCAGTACAAGCATATGATTAAACATGAGTGGATTTAAGGTAAACAGGTATAAACATACATATCCAAGATCATGCACTGGAATTGATCAAAACTACCGGACCAGGTAGATATTACCCACCTGATACGAAGCTTGAATAATCCTCACGGCCGCGGATCCGCTTCGTATCCCAAACCTGTACAATAATAGCAATAATGATTAAGTACAAGTATCCAACAAACATAGGAACTAAACACTACATCGTTCCTATACTCACATCCTTTCCTCGTCTACGAGGTAGAAACTCCAATTAACCCAATTTGATACACCAAAACCAACCTCACAATAGATCACTTTTATCCGTTCACAAACAATCTCATGTACAACACATACACACACTGTACACACACCTTACCAATCGCAAACCAATATCTATTACACTCACGGATCAACCAATCATCAATTGGATTTTCTCAGCTCAAATCAAGCTGTCTTCTCCTTCCCACTCACAACTGGCACAACCACCCAATAGTCCACATATCTCAACGACAATCAATTCCCTAAGTAGCTTGGTTACTCACAGATGGGTTCATGTTGATTAAAGGGTAAATCTCATATTACGGCTGCCACCACAAACAAGGCAGATCTCATCCTAGCTCCAAGCTCTGCAGCAAACAGAGGCTCACAACACAACCAAATTTCTAAACACTGGCGCAATCCGATGACACCAATCTCCTCTTCCTCGATCTACTCCAACCGGCTCCTCTCCCTTCAAAATCGGTCGATGGCAAAGGAACACAAGTAAGGGAAAGATCTTGTTCGACTCAAGGAGACGATCGACCACTTACCAGATTTTGATAGAACTCGCAAGCCCCTGCCCAGCCTACGACTTGATAGCACCGCTGTCGACTATTAGCTCCCAACGAAATCCTCACCCGATTCAAACCCGACGGCTTGGTCGACCTCTTCCTCACCCTGATCACACCACCGGAGGCGCCGATAGGCGATAAAGGGGCTCTCGTGGAAACAGTGAAGATCGCCGATCGCGCGAGTGAAGGTCGGAGGCAACCGAAGCCGCGACGCGGCGGCGATGACCGAAGTGAGGCGACGCCGCGGCTATCGGAAGGTTGCGGCGATCGGATGGCATCGCCGCCAACTGTAAGAAAAGGGGAAACGAGAGAAATCGCGTCGCGCGATTAGGATTTTGACGAAGAGAAGAAAATTTACGGTGAATTGGGTTCGGATGATGTTAAATCGACTTCTTATGGTTAAGCCAAGCTAACCTAAATTGACCAAATTGGTTAAGTTAGCTCGAGTTTAACCAAATCTGCTTTGACCCAATCCAGTTCAAGCCCAATTTCAGCCCAATAGCCCAATCCTCAAACCCAATCACTAATTAGACCCAATTAACCCACTAATCAAACCAAATTAATTAAAGGGTTAATCCACATAACTTTTTTTTTTTTTTTCCGTATTTTACATTCTCCCCCACTTATAAAAATTTGGTCCCCAAATTTCCGACTCATGTACGAGTACGAGATGTCACAATAACCATCTCAAGTATCCGGAGCAAAGTCACACCTCAAGTTACAAAGTGGGATACTGAGATCGAATATTATATTCCATCTCTTATATACACTCTCAATAGACCTTTTAAAGTCTAAATAACACCTTCCTATTGACCATCTATCAAAAGATAGATAATCGTACCCGAGTGGAGCTCTATACCCATGTCTTGTGGAAGACTTTGCTAGAATCGTAAGGTGAATCATGAATCACTATAAAAAATGATACTCAAGGATACTCCATGGATACCATTCCGTCAAACGATCCAACGAAATCCATCTTACGACTCGGAAGAAAATGAGCGAACCTAGCTAATCGATCATCGATTACCCAAATCCTATCAAGTCCTTTCCGAATTCTAGTCAGCTCTCCCAACACAGTCTAACGTACTAGGCTCCCACTTCATCACGGTACGTAACCCTACAGGTCACTAATATTCCACTTTTACATGTTGGCACACCAACATCAAACTACGGAATCAACCGTGTCCCATATGTTGTTCCGCCAACATGAACGTCTCAATACTTACTATTTTCGGATACACCCCGAATAAATCATTACTCTCGAATGAAGAGTCTCCTAAAACAACTCTTCCTAAAGCGAATGCAACTCTGTGAACCATTATCCTTCCTCGAGACAGAGATTTATTCTCGCAAGAGAAATTAATATAATGTCCAAAATTCACTCACACCCAGAATGAAAGTAATCGAAGACCATAATGACTGATCTCGCTAGGTTCTCAACTAGCATCCACATAATATACGTCTCATTCAACTGCACCAGGATCGCTCCTAATCCCTGAAATGATGCATCTACGTACAATACCCTTCCATCCATATCGGATGGATTAACTAACACTGACACAAAAGTCAGCCACCTTCTAGGCCCTGAAACCTAGCTTCACAAACTTCCGACCAGGTGATTGCCATCACCTTCTTGGTCCAACAAGTCGACGGTATAGTATCGCTAAAACATCCTATCCTTATCTCTGGTAAACACCAAATCAATCTAGGAAACCACTTCCTCTAGATTGTGAATATATCCCCAATCATATATCCTCTACAGATATGACGACAATCGATCTCAAATACTCCAAGAGTACTTGATTCCTCAAATCCATGAACGACAAAATCGTTGATAAGTCTAACAACATTATCAACATCTCCTAAAATTCATACCAAGTATGAAATGTCGTCTTCTATACACTGGCATCCTTTTACTCTAAGCTACAGATAGCTTAATCATCACACCGATAATGATAATTGTATGACACTAAGTCACTACAATATCAAACCTCTAGTCGTAGGCCAACCCTAGGATAACCTCAGGTGTCCAAAACGAAAGATACTCATTCTCAACTACTGCGTTCAAATCATCAATAATTGATACATAACCTCAAAGGTCTAACTCTCTTCCAACCAAGAGTTACAAGTCTTCTCAAGAAGAAACACTAAGGCAGATAAATCTCTCATAGTGTTTAGCAACATCGTTACCCATAAAATCATCTCCCGGTATGAGGTCCCCAATATCAGGACTATTCCCGAAATCACCTCAATCGCATATTCCACTTGCCCATGCAGTGGCAAGTTCGAGAGTTCATCCAAAACTACATCTGAATACTCTCAGATTATACGTACATCCGAGAGTCCTAGTATACCAATGCTCCAACAATCCAACTATCCTTAAGGATATGTCTATAGTAGAGGTATGTCTAGCAAAGGCTAAGGGTATCCCTTGCCTTCTTGGTTGTTGATCAACATCTCACCTGACGGTAGAGAAAATCACCAATCCACAAGTCGATAGGAACCCTTCGAACCCTGTCCAAGAATATTCTAGATAAAGATACCTGTAAACTACCAGTATCTCTCAATATATCCGCAAATAGGATACCCTAAAGAAATACCCCGAAGGACCGATCCTTCGGTCTTCTATACTTCTTCTCGAGTAAACATGTAAACTTGTCCAACATCTGTTCTGGACGGCTGAGCTCATGTAGATGCAAAGACTATCATGGAGGAACTGAAAATCAACTGCTGGAACTGAGGTACAATCTGAAACAACTGCAACGGAGATGGTAAACACTGTTGTACTGGCAAAAGATACACATCCCCGTATAATATCAAGGATCAGAAACATCATAGCACGCTCCATCTCTGTGAAAGGTATAGCTGCAACTGAAGAATACCGCATAGATACGACCATCGTCGTATACTCTCTCTCCTCTGAACAAATCATAACCACGCCGGGGAAGATAACAGTTGTTGTCGTCTGGGAAGGTAACAATTGTTGTCTGAACGTCTGAGTCTTCTGAGATGTCTTCGGCTGATACTGCTGAGTAACTCACGTCTTCCGGATGAAAGTATCAAAGAACTTCAACTATATCTGGGGTAGTAGATCGCTGCTGATGTGATAACCTAATCTTCTATAATAATCTCAACTTTCGAGGTTGTGGATCGTCCGCTCAAAAGCATCATCCATAGTCTTCAACTGAGTCTTCAAAATACGTACTCTCCTTGTAGATACCGGCTGCTTATAGTAGAAACAAATACAATGATCCATCGGATAATCTGACTCTGGTGTCGTCGTGACCCGCACTGCACACACATAATCTCCCTTCGGAGTCTTTCCTCTGAGTTCGCTGATAAACATGAGAAGTTGCTGACAATCTGCAATCGGTCTTCTATGATCGGAAAACTCTCCAATAGTCACTCGTGACTCATTACTTTAATCTTGCTCCTTTTTATCCAACATCCGGAGACTTCTGATTCCAATAATTTGACTTGCAATATCTGCTTATCAAATCTTTAACTCTTAAAACACTTGCTACGGAGTCATTTCTATACACATGACTCGGTCTAAGGACTTCCGGTAGGATCTGGTAGGAGATCCAAACATCCTGATCAAGATGTCAACCGATAATCCGTGGGTGGCCAAAACCAACCCAATCACATTCTGGGGCTATTAACTGGTCGTAACTTTCGCAAGTCTAACGACTCTGCATAGTACTTCCATTACCAACGATAACTCGACCTAAAGCCCAAGAATTCCCTGACGATGAGTCAAAAAAATGACATGGGAAAATACCCTCTCACAACATCACTACACCGTGGCCAAGTGATGTGTGATTTCCCGAAGGTTATTTCCTATCTCTTCCACCAAGTACCGACTAAATCTGGATAATGGTATTCAACAAATACTACTATCTTCGTATAACCCGAGTCAAGTACTCCAAAAGTACTTCCAATGTTATACAACCTAGAACGACCAATTCAGGGATCAAAATCCCTAGGAATATCACCAAAATAATCCTCTACTATCTGCATCAGCAATAGTGTACTTGTTTGTCCATTACCCAATAGGTAATGATCTGACTAACATAATTAGTGAAAATCTTAGGACCGAAATCCTTAATCTCCACAATAGATGTGACTACCTAATCTCTGCTTTCCGACTCGGTATCAGTCGGCTCTCAAAGGTAATTACCTTTTCGATAGCAGGTACATGTCTAATAACCTCAACATATCATTCCCGTGGTCATCTCAAACCACGGTTACGAATACTGATTAACATACTACAAGTCATGCACTGTTATAAGCAACTAAATGCATAGGCAATAGAAGGATATGTAATAACAATTAACATACCTTAAACCTTGTAGCTCGGAGATGTCCGCAACAGCCAGATCCCAGAACTCACGAAACAAAACCGAGTAAAGCAAAACTCGATGTCCGAACGAAATCAAATCCGAAAATGGACTTCGCAACCTAGGGCTCTGATACCAATAAAATTGTCACGCCCCGAGAGTATGCCGTGCCGAAAAACAAACGGACGGCATCTCCCCTGTACGTGGCAACATATCGGGTTAATACAAGGCCCGTAGGCCCACAACAATAATATGATATACGCAGATATCATCATATCAAACATAATAAACACAGCGGAAACAATACAAACAGATCAACAAGATACAATGACCCAACTGTGCACTCCGGAGTGACTTGACACAACAAGAAACATAATAGAAGCAACAGCGAAAGCCAAATACATACAATACGTCCGTATATCACAGATACGGAAACAATACAGGTTAAAACCACAAAACGACAATCCATAGTAATACAACAATACGAAAAACAGGTCCATTCGTCCGGTGTGAGATGGGATCACCATGAGCTCAACATCCAAGAAATCTTCTACTGTTATTCAGCGAGAAGCCTGTGGTCCAGGTGGTGAGTATAAACTCAGGGGTAATATATAGAAAGTGCATGAACATATAGGGTAAAGAAATCTACAAGTATACATGTGAAGATCTACAGTATACAAAGATGAGTCCAATAGACATCTATCCAACTCTAATAACAAGTAACTACAAGAAAGTCATACGCAATGTATATACTAAATCGCCAATCAACATAAAGTAATGTACCAACGTATCGACGGTACTGCAAATGTCATATGCTAGATCATCCTCGAATGTATACAATAACATAACCATATAACGTATCAAGTCAATCCCATACCGACTAATACTCCATATACGAACAATATATGATCATACGTATTGCTAATAAAGCCAGCCTGCTGATGACATGATGCTAATCAAATGCATACAATAGCGAATCCATGTATCATGCTCAACATAGTGATATATAAAATGCAAATGACATGTATGATGTACAAGCATGTACAAATCATAGCTCAATCAAATGCGACATCTCACGGTGTAAAACATATATCAAATACATGCATACATATATCGGTGATGCATATGCATGGTCCTGTCTGCGGACCCATCAACCACGACCCAGTGGCGGGGGTGGCACGACAATGACAACTAGCTCGGTGCCACCACTCTCGGTGGCGAGTTGGTAGTATGGTGATGGCGTGTAAGCGTAAAAGCTAACTACTCCTAGGGGCCCTGCTGCGAGCCACATCCCTACCCATGAGTAGACAAGCGCCTGCAGGACGCACCTCGCACAACCACGTCTATAGTGGGCGAGTGCTAACACCACTCTCTGCGGTGGCGGTCATCTCCTACCACCATCCATAGTGGCCGGCACATCAATGCTCGCCCTCGACCTGCTACCTACCACGAGTGGCGGGAGCGGGATGTGACGACTTGTCTCGATCCACAAGGAGACCCGGTCGGCGCATGCAATGTGATGATGCATAGTTCCATACATGTATCCTCGCGACACTCCCATCCACGAGTCTGGTCAACTAAAGTCAATTATGCAGGACTATCCATAAGACTCTCTCTATCGCAAAGAGTCATACTCATCGGTCGACCACGCTAAGACCTCTAGTCAATGGCGATATACAATCGACCATCCATAAAACCATACAGCATACAATCCTAATGGATATACCATCACACTAGGACTTCTAGTCCATGGTCACATCTGCAACCATACAATTATCTATGCACGGACAACTAGATCCATCATAAATGCACCACTAATACGGATGATATAACAATCGACTCCATAATCCAAACCATCACCTAACCTAGTGATGTAATCTGATCAATCAAGTCACAAAGATAACCCTAACTACATGTACTTACTGAACATCTATCAGCTAATACATAATAGGGTTTATAGTTCCTATCTGAGCTAGATAATCAATGAAGTACCAGAGTTTATATCTCAAAGGTCAAGGCAGTACAAGCATATGATTAAACATGAGTGGATTTAAGGTAAGCGGTATAAACATACATATCCAAGATCATGCTGAATTGATCAAAACTACGGACGGTAGATATTACCCACGATCTGAAGCTTGAATAATCCTCACTGCGGATCCGCGTATCCCAAACTTGTACAATAATAGCAATAATGATTAAGTACAAGTATCCAACAAACATAGGAACTAAACACTACATCGTTCCTATACTCACATCCTTTCCTCGTCTACGAGGTAGAAACTCCAATTAACCCAATTTGATACACCAAAACCAACCTCACAATAGATCACTTTTATCCGTTCACAAACAATATGTACACATACACACTGTACACACACCTTACCAATCGCAAACCAATATCTATTACACTCACGGATCAACCAATCATCAATTGGATTTTCTCAGCTCAAACCAAGCTGTCTTCTCCTTCCCACTCACAGCTGGCACAACCACCCAATAGTCCACATCTCTCAATCAATTCCCTAAGTAGCTTGGTTACTCACAGATGGGTTCATGTTGATTAAAGGGTAAATCTCATATTACGGTACGCCACCACAAACAAGGCGGATCTCATCCTAGCTCCAAGCTCTGCAGGCTCACAGACACACCCACTAAATCGTGATCATGACACCAATCTCCTCTTCCTCGATCTCTGCTACCATGCTACCCCTCTCCTTCAAAATCGGCGATGGCAAAGGAACACAAGTAAGGGAAAGATCTTGTTCGACTCAAGGAGACGATCGGCGATTTTGATAGAACTCATGAAGCCACCTGTGGCGACTTGATAGCACCGTTGCGACTATTAGCTCCCAACGAAATCCCTCACCCGATTCAAACCCGAGCTTCGACCTCTTCCTCGAGGATCACCGGGGCGCCAACAATGGTGGCTCTCGGAAACAAAGTGAGATCGCCGATCAGAGTGAAGGTCGGGAGCGGTGAGCTCATGGGGCGATGAGTGGGCGGCGTCGCGTGCTATCGGGAAGGTTCGGCGATCGGGATGGCATCGTCGCCAGAACTCGCGTAAGAAAAGGAAGCGAGAAATCGCGTCGCGCGATTAGGATTTCGAAGAGAAGAAAATTTACGGTGAATGGGTTCGGATGATGTTAAATCGACTTCTTATGGTTAAGCCAAGCTAACCTAAATTGAAATTGGTTAAGTTAGCTCGAGTTTAACCAAATGCTGACCCAATCATTCAAGCCCAATTTGTAGCCCAATCCTCAAACCCAATCACTAATTAGACCCAATTAACCCACTAATCAAACCAAATTAATTAAAGGGTTAATCCACATAACTTTTTTTTTATTTTACGATTTCTTCCGTTAACACGAAGCGATCGATGCCGATCGGTTCGATCCTCGTTGCCCATAACGGCTTCTTCCACGCTGATTCCAATAATGGCTCCCTATCGGCCGGTAGAAGTCCGATTGGTGATGTCTTCTCAGTGCGACTCGGAGCCGTACTCGCGTCGATCGATCGATCTTCCTTAAGTAGTCGGTGATGTCGACTGATCCGGCCTAACATCATCGATTCGATCGACTTGGAGAAGTCGACTGCCATGTCATGGCAGTCGACTGGTGTCGTGTGAAACTCAAACTTAACATTCGTTTGAGCTTCCGACGGTCGGATAAATCTCAACCCTTGCAGTCGAGCCTCCGACACTCAGCCATTCGGCCAAGTTCACCTAATGAGCTACTTACAATTCACTCATTCTCTCATCTCACCCATCAAGCCTTCGCTCGTCCTTAGATCGGACGACTGCGAATGCTCCTTCGCGTCTCTTGCCCTCGAAGTCTACTTCCTTCCGCTTCCGTCATCTCGTCCGATCCCTCGCGTCAGCGCCGACTGCTGCGCATGCTCCTTCTCCCAAGCCGCGAGGTCACGTAGTGACACTTGCCTAAGCTCCATGTGCAAATTACTAAGTCCTGCAAGACTCTAACACACATATCAAATCCAATCATCCTAACTTAAACCCTTTGCCACACACATCAAAACCATATCACGGATTGATTGCCCTAACAATCTCCCCCTTTTTGATGTGTGGCAATCCGTTTAAGTTAGGTAAACATTTGATAAAAAATATTAAGGCAAGAAAGCATGTAAATAAACATGATTATCAACTCTACCCCTTAATACATGAAACTCCCCCTAAATGCAATTCTCCCCCTTAAATATAACTTACTTAAACATATATATTTCTCCTCCTATGACACCATCAAAAAGATTAAACTAAGTTATTCAAACATGACATCAAGTCTAGGAAACAAAAATCACCAAAACATGCCTTAAAATCTGATAAAAGAAGGTTACTGGGTAAGTTTTCAGTCGATCAGTCGATTGGTTCAAACTACCAGTCGACTAGCACTCTGATTTCAGGATTTTCTAATTTTTGGGCTAAAATTCAGAAATGCATAAAAAATTATATAAAATTCAAAAAATCATGAAATTTGGGGAACACATTTCTTGTAAGTGCCTTTATCAATGAAAAAAAGTTTTCCATGAAAAATCATTATATTTTCGAAAATTAGGCAAAATCTCAAAAGTTGGAAAATGTCTAAAGTTTGTATCAACTTTGAAACCTAGTATTGCCTTGAAGCTTTACAAAACATGAAAATTCAGTTTATGAAACAAGAAATGGTTTTCAAAACATTTGAAATATCCAACCATGACCTTTGGGCAATATGTCTATGAATTAAACATAAGTCTTCCCCATGATTGGTCTATTATTACTCTTTTGATACTTTAAATGACCATCTAAATGTCATAGGCATTAGTGGACCATTTGTATCATCCTATCATCTCACCCATACTATGTTTTCAATCAAAGTTATCCTTATGGTGAATGTGAGATGTTCCTAAAGGTATTTATGTACTTAACCTTCAAATTCATGCAATTCTACCCATGGTTAAGTATCATCCTAACATACCACATGATCATAAAATATATATGAATTAATTTTACATTATGATCATGAAACACATGTATCACTAAAATTGTAATCAAGCATTAGATATTAAAAACATGACAATAAGTCAAGCATGATTGAAACTATTTATGGGTGCATTATCATAACCCAACACTATTTCAAAAATTTAGTCCCGCTATCCTAAGTCAACCAAAACATATGATATAAGTGAAGTCCACTATGGTTGACTAACCTAGGGTTTTCCTAACCCTTAAGGATGAATTTAGGAACCCAATACAAGTTCTTTCCTATGGGGTTCACTAAAAATTCCTTAGGGATCTATTTTGTAGCTATTGTTTTCTTTTTATCTTGACCCCTAGCAATTAAACATTTATAGGCCTTTTCATTTTTATTTTCCTTATATCCTAGGCCTTTCTTATTAAAACTAGCCCTTTGGCTCCCAATAATCATATTAAGAGTGTTGGAGCCAATTGTAAATTTTTCTAGGGCCTTAGTCAATGATCTACCTTTTCCCTTAAAGCCCTATTTTCCTCAATGCATGCATCATTAACATCAAAAGGCATATAGTCATGTGAGCATTCATCATCAATTATTAACATTTAAACATACTTGTTCTAATTTATTTTCTAAAGCCTTAATTTGATCTAGCATGCTTTTATTCTTTTTCTTAGCTCTAAATAAATCCTTAGTAAGGCTAGAAATCATGGCAGCTATTTTCTTGGGTGAGAGATTCGTTACCATAGTTTCCATGTCTTCTTTTTCGGATTCGGATGAGGATGGTGATGAGCCTCCCCCTTCACTAGAGCTCTCCTCACTTGTGCTTCTTTCTTCTTGCTCGGAGGAGGAGGTGTCTAGGTCATCAAATGCCATTAGTGTCAAATTTGTGACAAAGGCATTTTCTTCCTCCGATGATGATGAGGAGGAGGGATCATCCCATGTCCTTGCCTTTAGTGCCTTGGCCTTCCCATTTTCTATGGCCTTCTTCTCCTCTTCCTTCTTCTTGATTCCCTTCTTCTTCTTTTCTTCTTTCTTTCTCCTCTCTTCTTTGCTCTTGTTCAAGAGGGGACAATTATCCCTTATGTGTCCCTCTTGTTGGCAATTGTAACAAATTATCTTCCCCCTTGATCTTCTTCTCCTATCATTAGATTTATTAAATTTAAAATTCTTCAAAGCATGCCTTACCTTCGTTACCATGTATGCTTCTTCCGTGCTATCCATGGAGGAGGAGGAGGATGCTTCATCGGAGGAGGAAGGAGTCTGCATCTTCTTCTTTTTCCCTTTATTAGCTACTAGGGCTACTCCTCTTGATGGCTTGATACTTGATTCTTCAATTACTCTCTCAAGCTTTGTTTCATGGAGCTCCATGGTTGAGAAGAACTCTTCCAAGGTGCTCACTTCTAGGTTCTTCGACATGTAGAAGGAGTCCACCATTGAGCTCCATTTCGATGACCAGGGAAAAACGTCGATTGCTTTTATAAGCATATCCCGGTTGGAGAGTTTTTCTCCTACACTTGTCAAACCGATTAGAATTTCTTTAAATCTAGAACGTAGATATTTTACCTTCTCTCCTTTTTCGAGTTTGATGTTGCTTAATTGAGAGCATAGGACATCTATCCTTGCTAGTTTGACCTCGGATGTGCCTTCATGAATCTCTATGAGTTTCTCCCACATTTCCTTGGCACTTGCACACTCCCCTATCCGATTCACTTCTTGTTGGGGGAGTACGTTATAGAGGTGATGTTTGACTTTTGAGTTCGCCAAGTACTCTTCCCTTTGCCTCTTACTCCACCTTGATTTCTCCAATGACTCCCCTTCTTCATCCCTAGGTATTTCGAAGCCATTTTCCATTATTAATAGAATTTCGAAATCGGTTTAGAAAAATACCTCCATTAGCTTCTTCCATTAAGCGAATTCCCCCTCGAACTTTGGTGGATGAATATTTGAGCCGGCCATCTCTTGATGTAGTGCTTGTTGCAGCGGTTAGTCCTCGACAAGCAACTTGGCTCTGATACCACTTGTAGGGAATCGGTGGCCGGCTAGGGGGGGTGAATAGCCCTCTTTCGTCGTATGATGAAAGTCGTTCATTGATCATCTACAACTATCGTTAGCGAAAGCAAAAAATACAACTAAACAACAATAAAGATAAATAAGATACCAAACAATGCTAACAAGGGATGTAACGTGGTTCACGACCTCGCCGCTAATCCACGGTCCGATTCGTCCAAGGTGAATCACACCTCAATCTATCCACTAGATCTCTCCTTTGCACTAAGCTTGGTGGAGGTAACCTCTTTTACACAAGAATCACTCCTCTTACAATATAATGTAAATAAGCTTAAGTAAGAGGATGGAAAAGTGTTGGATCGAGCGGATCACTAGAGGGGGGGTGAATAGCGATAAAACTTTTCTTTTGTTTCGTTCGTTAAAACACGAGTAGACACAGCGGAAGATAAAATTAAACACAAGAGATAATAGTATTTTTTACTTGGTTCTTAGCCTTCGGCTACTACTCCAAGGCCCTAACGGTCCTAGACCGTGTACGGAGGGCAATTCACTAAAACACTCCTCCTCGTTGGAGGTAGGAGTTTAACGATTACAAAAACCTTCGAAAGCAAAAGATAGAGAGACAAACCCTCTCTTCTATTAAGGTAAAATGCAACGATAGAAAACCTCGATTAACAAAAAGAATTGAAATATTAAAGAGACGACAAAGTAAGATTATACCAACAACTAGAGAATAGAAATTAAGCTAGGGTTGTTGACAACACTTCATCATTGTAGAGTCGTTGGAGAGTCACAGCGTTGTGGAGGCTTTAAGGAACTTAGAATTGATGAGAAAGCCCTAGGAGAGGCCCTCCTTTTATAGCCCTTGAGCCCCTTTTTGAGAGGGAATTCAACCAATAAGATTTGAGCACCACCCTCCTTGAAATGAGGTGATAAGCCTTGACTCCTCGAAGTTGATCCTTGACCAGCGGTTGAACTGATTTCTTGGCCGGTTGAACTGATGGCTTAGCAGTTGAACTGGTCCTTGGCCGGTTGAACTGATGGCTCAGCAGTTGAACTGATCCTTGGCCGGTTGAATTGATTGACAGAACTTTCGACTGTAATAAAGAGTTAGCTCAAAATATAAGTGAATTCGACGACCACTTGTCGTCCGATCTCAACTTAGACCTTCCATGGGAAGTCTTGTTCGGATCGTCGCCTAAGGATGTCCCCGTATGGAGGACTCGACCTTAATTATGCTCACTCACATGAGCTTACCTCAACATTTACCTTTGAAGCCTTGCTTTTGGTCTCCACCTGATTCCTTCGGCTCCCTCCGAAGTCCTCCCGGTGTCGCCCGACCACTACGGTTCTCTCCGAGTGTCTGTGACCTTCGGCTTAGCTTAGCATTTCTACATACTTGATTCAGCTCGTGAGATAACAAAATGCACTTAACTTTGTGTATTTGCTATAATCAAAACTCAGGTTCGATTCAGGTGCCTACCGCACCAACAATCTCCCCCTTTTTGATCTATGACAAACCAACACAAAGTTAAGTAAAATAAATTATGTGCATTAAGCAAAATGAGTATGAGATATGCATGAATGAGCAGGAGTATATAAAAACTCTTTTTCAAGTGCTCCCCCTTGAGGAATCCTCCCCCTTGACTGAGGGTGAGTACTTGAGAAAGAGTTTTAACTCTCCCTCTTGATGTTTGCTACTTAAAAAGAATTAAGTAACTGAAATTACTTAATATTGGCCATAGTGTTTAAAATAAGTTTTAAGTTAAGAAATCAAAAAATTGATTTCTTAACCTTGGCCTTTCTCCCCTTATTTAAGTTCTAAAAATTAAGTTAAGTTAAATAAACATTTACTTAACTTGGGTCATTAGAATATGTACTAAGTTACCAAAAAATGACACATTTACTTAACTTGGGTCATTAGAATATGTACTAAGTAAGTTACCAAAAAATGACCCCTAGTAAGTTACCAAAAAAATTACCCCTTAACTTTGGCCTTTTCTCCCCCTTTTGCCATAAGTCAGAAAGAGCAGGGGGTTTTGAAAAACACGATTTTGAATATAGTTGTAAGTCCAAGCATGTTCCAAATAAATTTTGAAAATAGTATACTGAAAATAAGCTCATCTATAAAATATTCGACTCATATTTGACTTAATTGATATGAAAGATCAACTAGTCTTGGTCAGAGTCGGTTAATATGTATGATTATACTTCGTGGTTCATGGCGATGCACTAGCTCTACATCTGGAACCAAGAGTAAGGTCCTAACATCTCACACCCATCTACGTGGCTAAGTACACAAACACATTAGTCCTATGTGTTGTGAGATGTATTGGCTCCTTAAATCTATAGGTGCATGATATCTAAGGTATGTCCTATGCTAGTTCCATAAAAATCAAAAAGTAAGAAATAGTAGTAAAAAAATATAATTTACAAGTTCCTATTCTACTATGCACATGCCCAATTTTTGTCTTAATAGACTAAATTTGGCTTCGGGTAGGGTTTAGTAAATAGGTCTGCCAAGTTGGACTTCGATTCGACGTATTCGAGTTGTATGGCTCCGTTGGACACATGTTCTCGAATGAAATGATGTTTGACCTCTATATGTTTGGTCCTAGAATGACATATCGGATTCTTAGTTAGGTTAATTGAGCTAATGTTATCTACGTAGAGTTTAGTGTTTGTAAAATCTAACTTAAAGTCTCGGAGAGTGTGCTTCATCCAAAGAAGCTGAGTAACACACTCACCCATCGCGATGTATTCGACTTCGGTGGTAGATAGGGCAACACAATGTTGCTTCCTACTGCACCAACTTACTAGACTCGAGCCGAGAAGTTGACAACAACCACTCATACTCTTTCTATCAAGCTTACTACCGGCATAGTCCGAATCGGAGTAGCCGGTTAGTTCGAACTCGGTAGATCTAGGGTACCAAATACCGACATTAAGTGTACCCTTTAGATATCTAAGGATACGCTTGACTAGAGTTAGGTGAGACTCCTTTACACAGGTTTGGAACCTCGCGCACATACTTACTGCAAATAGGATATCAGGTCGGCTTGCAGTTAAGTAAAGGAGACTCCCTATTATGTTCATATAGTTTTTTAAATCAATTGAATTTCCGATTACATCTTCTTCTATATTCACATTAGTTGCCATTGGGGTATTAATAATTTTACCGTCTTGCATTCCAAAGCGTTTAATTAATTCCCTAGTATATTTGCGTTTATGTAGGTATATTCCATCTTTAGTTTGTTTAATTTGTAGACCTAAGAAGAAACTAAACTCACCTACTAAATTCATTTCAAATTCACTTTCCATAAGTGAAATGAATTCATTCAATAGGATCGAGTTGGTGATTCCGAAAATAATACCATCTACGTAGATTTGGGCTATGAATATGTCTTTACCTACGGTTTTTACGAAAAGGGTTGGGTCAACTACACCTTGGTTAAATCCTTTGGACTTAAGATAAATCGAAAGCCTCTCGTACCAAGCTCGACGAGCTTGTTTAAGTCCATAGAGAGCTTTCTTTAACCTAAGAACATGGTCAGGTTTATCTAGACTTTCGAAATGGGGGGGGGGGGGTTGACTAACATAAACCTCTTCTTTAATGTATCCATTCAAGAATGCTGGCTTTACATCCATTTGAAACAACTTAAATCCTTGATGTGCAACATATGCTAATAACATTCGAATGGACTCTAACTTAGCTACTGGAGCATAGGTCTCATCGTAATCTAAGACTTCAACTTGACTAAACCCTTTAGCGACAAATCTAGCTTTATTTCTAACTACTTCACCTTTATCATCAAGTTTATTTCTAAACACTCACCTTGTTCCAATGATTGTTTTATCTTTATGTGGTGGTACTAATTCCCATACTTTGTTCCTAGTGATTTGAGCCAGTTCTTCTTGCATTGCAATAATCCAATCGGGATCAAGAAGAGCTTGGTCAATAGTTTTGGGTTTAATTTTGAAAATCAAGGAGATTTGACTAAGGTTTCTGTATAAGGCTCTAGTTCGAACTCCTAGGCTTGGATCACCTATCACTTGGTCGATAGGAAGATTCGTTTGAGTCCTAGTTTGGTTTGGGTTTGGGTCATCTACCACTTGATCAATAGGATGACTCGATTGAGTCCTAGTTTAGTTTGAGTCATCTACCACTTGGTCAATAGAATGACTTGGTTGACTTAAGTTGGGATTAATACTAGACTTGATCTCCGGATCGGAGTTGAGTCTGGTATGAATCGGCTCGCTAATTGGGGTTGCCGGGGGTTTTGTAGGTTCGTGTCCTTCATCAAATACTACATTGATAGTCTCCTCGACTCTAAGGGTGTCATGGTTATATACTCTATAAGCTCTACTTGTAGTCGAGTATCCTAGGAAGATTCCGGTCGAGGTTTTGGATGTAAACTTCCCTAGGTAATCCTTAGTGTTTAGGAAATGTACCTTACACCCAAATACCCTAAAGTACTTGATGTTAGGTATTTTATCGTGATAAATCTCGTATGAGGTCTTAAGGTGCCTCTTTACTATAAGGATCCTATTTTGGACATAGCATGTCGTACTTACAACTTTCGCCCAAAACCTATCGGGTAGGTTATACTCGTTTAACATTGTCCTAGTGGCTTCTTATAGGGTTCTATTTTTACGTTCTACTAGGCCATTCTGTTGTGGGATTCTAGGGCAAGATAACTCATGGTGGTATCCATTTAGGTTATAGAATTCTGTAAACCTGTGGTTCCTGAATTCACCACCATGATCAGTCCTAAGTCTTTTGATTTTAAGGTTTTGTTGATTTTCTATTAGTTTAAATAGGTTGATTAATTGGTCTAGGGTATCACTTTTGTGTTTGATGAACCTAACCCAAGTAAATCTAGAATAGTCATCGATTATGACTAAGTAAAATTTACTTCCATTAAGTGACTTAGCTCCGTGTGAATCAAATAGATCCATGTGTAGGAGCTCAAGAACACTTTTGGTTCGTTCTTAATTAGTCAGTTGATGTTGTGTCCTAGATTTTTTACCTTGTTGACAAGCATTACATATTTTATTATCCAAGTTATTGAGGTTAGACAAATCTCTGACTAAGTCACTCTGACTCATCTTGTGGATGAGTCTTGGGTGTGAGTGACCGAGTCGTCGGTGCCACAACCATGATTCCTCTTGCTGTGTCATAAGACACTTGGTTAAGGAGTTAGTTAGATTAATAGTGTAAATATTGTTATTTCTGGTTCCCTTAAGGATTATTTTAGAAGTTTTATTTGTATTAATTACGCATTCATTTTCTAGAAATATGACCTTATAGTTATTATCACACAATTTGCTTACACTAAGTAAATTATATTGAAAATTTTCTACCAATAAGACATTTTGAATAATAAAGTTAGAGTTGAGCTCAATATCACCTGATCCGATGATTTTGAGCTTGTCGTTGTTTCCGAAGGCTATCGATCCTTGTCGTTTGAATCGAAGTTTCGAAAACTTGAGTTGATCCCCGGTCATGTATCGGGGGCAACCACTGTCCAACATCCATTGATCCTACATGCAAGGTAGTTGGATCGGATATTGGATTTATTAAATATTGGTTGAAGATTATTAACCTAAATCATCTCACCCATGTCTACATGATCAAGCATGTTAACCCTATATGTTCTTGTGAGATGACTTCCAATTTTACTTGATTTAATTTTAATTATTTGAACACTTGTCAACCTTGCATTAGATTCGGATTTGACCTTAGGCTCATCAAGACACCTTTTCAAGATCATGGCTTCCAGGTCGTGGCGAGGCACAGAGGCCTTCTTTGATCAGAACAACACCACTTACTTAGACAAAGCCATTTTCAAGAAAATAGAGACTTGACTCACCTAAGACCACTTCCTGGTCTAACTAGTCTAGGATACGGCGAGGTAGCTTCAGCTAGTTCCACTCGGTCAAGTGCATCGAACTAGATATGTCTTATCTAGCCCGAATACACAAGACTCCACTTTCCTAGCGTACTATCATCTCGCCACATCCTGATACTATGTTATCAAGTATTGACGAGTTATAGTCCTATCTAGCCATTCTAAAAAGAAAAATCAAACTAAATAAAGAACCTAAGCATGCAATTTCTAAGTTAAAATACAAACAAGTTTTGTACTAGCTTCCCCTGGACCGTTGAATCGGTTCAGTCTCTCCACATAGTGGATTTGGTCCTTGGGAACCTAGTACTGGTTCGATCCTAAGTTTGAAATCAAGGCGGTCTTAGAGACCCATGCTTGGACACATTTTTTATGTCGACTTACAATCGACATATACGACTTGTTGGTCGTATTTGAGCTAAACCCTAGCCTCGACCTTGTTGTACACGGCCCTTTGCGATCCAAGTAGGAGGTCAAGTCCTTTGGATCCCAAAGTAAACATTTCCAACGTGTTCCTAAGATCTTCGACTTGACTCTTCAAGAGTGAGTTCTCAACTTCGAGTTTTTCAACCCGAGTTGAGTCCTCCTCTCGAACTCGACTAGTTGAAGAGGTTAGGGAGACCTCGTGTTTGAGGAGTTTAACTTCCTCAACCAGGGTCTCAACCTTGGACTCGGACTTAGTTAATTTCCTAGTTAAGAACTTAATTGCACTATAAAGCGTACTAATAAGGGATCGACTTACCTTGAGTGTATCTTTTGAACCGGATGCGTATCCGTGTCTTGTCTTGAATAGCGCTTCACAGTCCGACTCATCTTCGGTTTTAGATTCATGTTCCGGTTCTGACTCTGTCTCTGATTCAACCAGTTTAGCCATGAGGACGCGATCATCATCTTCTTCCTCAGACGCTTCTTCCCATGTAGTGTTGAGTGCCTTTTTGTGTTTTGGTGCTTTGCTCTTGAGCTTTGGGCATTCGGACTTGATGTGTCCAAACCTGTTGCATTCGTAACACCTAATATTAGAACTTTTAGGCTTACCTTCGTTGGGTCGAGTGACGATTTGCTTTCGGCCCTTGACTATCCTTCGAACTAGGTTAACTAGTTCGACCTCCATTTCCGGGTCGACCTCCGAATCAGACTCATCTTCTTCTTCCTTCGGGGGTGGCTTGTTCGCGGTTTTCTTCCTCGAACCTGCAAAAAGTGCTATACCCTTCTCGGGTTCCGAGTTAGACTGCTCATGAAGTTCGAAATCAGAAAATAACTCATCTAACCTATGTTTTGAAAGATCCTTGGAGACCTTGTAGGTATCGACCATGGATGCCCACAAGGTAGTCCTAGGAAAAGAGTTAAGAACATACCTAATAAGGTCGTGGTTTTCGACCTTTTGCCCGATCGCGTGTAGGTTATTGACTATATCTTGAATGCGAGCGTGAAGTTTCGTCATCGTTTCGTGTTCCTGCATTTTTAGATTATATAATTTATTAAACAAAAGATCGCGCTTACATACCTTGGCTTCATCGGTCCCTTCGTGTAGCTCCACTAGTTTTGTTCAAAGATCCTTTGCACTGATGAAGGGGCCGACGCGATTAAGCTCCTCCTTGGACAAGCCGCATTGGAGGATTTGAGTCGCCTTGGCGTCGGCTTCGACTTGTCTTTTTGTAGCATTGGTCCATGGTCATAATCCAAAGATTCACCCACTTCGTTAGTCGGAAGTGTGAATCCCGTTTGGATTATGATCCACATCTCGATTTGGGTCTTAAGAAAGCACTCCATCCAACCCTTCCAATAACGGAAGTCATCTCTGTTGTAAAACGGAGGTCGGATAGTGCTAAAACTCTCAAGATGGTCCATTGATACAAAAACAAACAAGAGAATGAAGACGAAAAACCTAACAACAACACAAACAATCGAAATGTACCAAGACTCGCGTCTTGGATTAGTAGTGCGGGAGAAAAACTAAACGAATTAAATAAATTCAAAATAAACAGAATAAAAAAGAAAAAAATCTATAAAAAACACTAGATTGGTGGTTTCACCAAATCTTAGCACCCCCGGCTCTGATACCAATTGTTGGATCGAGCGGATCGCTAGAGGGGGGGGGGTGAATAGCGATAAAACTTTTCTTTTGTTTCGTTCGTTAAAACACGAGTAGACACAGCGGAAGATAAAATTAAACACAAGAGACAATAGTATTTTTTACTTGGTTCGTAGCCTTCGGCTACTACTCGAAGGCTCTAACAGTCCTAGACCATGTACGGAGAGCAATTCACTAAAACACTCCTCCTCGTTGGAGGTAGGAGTTTGACGATTACAAAAACCTTCGAAAGCAAAAGATAGAGAGACAAACCCTCTCTTCTATTAAGGTAAAATGCAAAGATAGAAAACCTCGATTAACAAAAAGAATTGCAATATTAAAGAGACGACAAAGTAAGATTATACCAACAACTAGAGAATAGAAATTAAGCTAGGGTTGTTGACAACACTTCGTCTTTGTAGAGTCGTCGGAGAGTCGCAGCGTTGTGGAGGCTTTAGGGCACTTAGAATTGATGAGAAAACCCTAGGAGAGGCCTCCTTTTATAGCCCTTGAGCCTCTTTTCGAGAGGGACTTCAACCAATAATATTTGAGCACCACCCTCCTTGAAATGAGGTGATAAGCCTTGACTCCTCGAAGCTGATCCTTGACCAACGGTTGAACTGATTTCTTGGCCGGTTGAACTGATGGCTTAGCAGTTGAACTGATCCTTGGCCGGTTGAACTGATGGCTCAGCAGTTGAACTGATCCTTGGCCGGTTGAATTGATTGCCAGAACTGATGGCTCAACAGTTGAACTGATCCTTGGTCGATTGAACTGATTGCCAGAACTTTCGATTGTAATAAAGAGTTAGCTCGAAATATAAGTGAATTCGATGAACACTTGTCGTCCAATCTCAACATAGACCTTCCATGGGAAGTCTTGGTCGGATCGTCGCCTAAGGATGTCTCCGTATGGAGGACTCGACCTTACTTACTCTTACTCACACGAGCTTACCTTAACATTTACCTTTGAAGTCTTGCTTTCGGTCTCCACTTGATTCCTTCGGCTCCCTCCGAAGTCCTCCCGGTGTCGCCCGACCACTATGGTTCTCTCCGAGTTTCGCTGACCTTCAGCTTAGCTTAGCATTTCTACATACTTGATTCAGCTTATGTGATAACAAAATGCACTTAACTTTGTGTATTTGCTATAATCAAAACTCAGATTCGATTCAGGTGCCTACAGCACCAACAAAAACGTGTTGGGCACTTAGGAGAAGTTTATAGCATGAATATTAGCCTCCCAAAGGCCCTCACCCCTCCTCTTTATAGAGGAAGAGGGTTTCTTCCCATTAACACAGAAGCAGTCGACTGATGCCCCGATCAGTCGACTGATCCTGTAGTCGTTGACCAATAACGGCTTCTTCCATGTTGGATTCCAACCAATGGCTCCCACATCAGTCGACTGATGTCGACTTCTAGTCGAGTGCCCGTGAGCTCGACTAGCTTCGCCTATGCGGGGCGATCAGATCGCTTCCTTAGCGATCGATGTCAACTCGATCCAAAGAATAACACCAGTCGATTGCCGATCGACTTGGAGCAGTCAATTGTCATGTCATGGCAGTCGACTGGTGTCGTGTGAAACTCAAACTTAACATTCGTTTGAGCTTCCGGCAGTCGGGTAAACCTCAACCCTTGCGGTCGAGCCTTCGACACTCAGTCATTCAGCCAAGTTCACCTAATGAGCTACTTACAATTAACTCATTCTCTCATCTCACTCGAAGTTCCTCGCCGAAGCTCTCTTCGTTCGCACCCACGTCCCTCGGCAACATCAGGCGCATGACTTTGCAATGCCCTTACGCGTCTCTTGTCCTCGATGTCTACTTCCTTGGCTTCGCTTCAAATCATCTCGTCCGACGGTCCCTCGGCAGCATCAAGCGCACGGCTTTGCAATGCTCCTTCTCCGACTCAATTACGAGGTCGTGAGTGGTGACACTTGCCTAACCTCCATGTGCGAATTACTAAGTCCTGCAAGACTCCAATGCACATATCAAATCCAATCATCCTAACTTAAACCCTTTGCCACATACATCAAAACCATATCATGGGTTGATTGCCCTAACAATCTCCCCATTTTTGATGTGTGGCAATCCGTTTAATTTAGGTAAACATTTGATAAAAATATTAAGGTAAAAAACATGTAAATAAACATGATTATCAACTCTCCCCCTTAATACATGAAACTCCCCCTAAATGCAATTCTCCCCCTTAAATATAACTTACTTAAACATACATATTTCTCCCCCTTTGACACCATCAAAAAGATTAAACTAAGTTATTCGAATATGACATCAAGTCTAAGAAACAAAAATCACCAAAATATGCCTTAAAATATGATAAAAGAAGGTTACTGGGCATGTTTTTAGTCAATCAGTCGACTGGTTCAGATTACCAGTCGACTGACACTCTGATTTTAGGATTTTCTAATTTTTGGGTTGAAATTCAGAAATGCATAAAAAATTCTATAAAATTCGAAAAATCATGAAATTTGGAGAACACATTTCTTGTAAGTGCCTTTATCAACAGAAAATAGTTTTCCATGAAAAATCATTATATTTTAAAAAATTAGGCAAAATCTCAAAAGTTGGAAAATGTCTAAAGTTTGTATCAACTTTGAAACCTAGTTTTGCCTTAAAGCTTTTCAAAATATGAAAATTCAATTTATGAAACAAGAAATGGTTTTCAAAACATTTGAAATATCCAACTATGATCTTTGGGCAATATGTCTATAAATTAAACATAAGTCTTCCCCATGATTGGTCTATTATTACTCTTTTGATACTTTAAATGACCATCTAAATGCCATAGGCATTAGTGGACCATTTGTATCATCCCATCATCTCACCCATACTATGTTTTCAATCAAAGTTATCCTTATGGTGAATGTGAGATGTTTCTAAAGGTATTTATGTACTTAACCTTCAAATTCATGCAATTCTACCCAAGGTTAAGTATCATCCTAACATACCACATGATCATAAAAATATATATGAATTAATTTTACATTATGATCATGAAACACATGTATCACTAAAATTGTAATCATGCATTAGATATTAAAAACATGACAATAAGTCAATCATGATTTAAACTATTTATGGGTGCATTATTATCACCCAACACTATTTTAAAAATTTAGTCCCGCCATCCTAAGTCAACCAAAACATATGATATATGTGAAGTCCACTATTGTTGACTAACCAAGGATTTTCCTAACCCTTAAGGATGGATTTAGGAATCCAATACAAGTTTTTTCCTATGGGGTTCACTAAAAATTCCTTAGGGATCCATTTTCTAGTTATTGTTTTTTTTATCTTGACCCCTAGCAATTAAACATTTATAGGCCTTTTCATTTTTATTTTCCTTATATCCTAGGCCTTTCTTATTAAAACTAGCCCTTTGGCTCCCAATAATCATATTAAGAGTGTTGGAGCCAATTGTAAATTTTTCTAGGGCCTTAGTCAAATGATCTACCTTTTCCCTTAAAGCTCTATTTTCCTCAATGCATGCATCATTAACATCAAAAGGCATATAGTCATGTGAGCATGAATCATTATTATTAACATTTAAACATACTTGTTCTAATTTATTTTCTAAAGCCTTAATTTGATCTAGCATGCTTTTATTCTTTTTCTTAGCCCTAAATAAATCCTTAGTAAGGCTAGAAATCATGGAAACTATTTTCTTGGGTGAGAGATTCATTAACATAGTTTCCATGTCTTCTTTTTCGGATTCGGATGAGGATGGTGATGAGCCTCCCCCTTGACTAGAGCTCTATTCACTTGTGCTTCTTTCTTCTTGCTCGGAGGAGGAGGTGTCTAGGTCATCAAATGTCATTAGTGCCAAATTTGTGACAAAGGCATTTTCTTCCTCCGATGATGATGATGAGGAGGGATCATCCCATGTCCTTGCTTTTAGTGTCTTGGCCTTCCCCTTTTCTTTAGCCTTCTTCTCCTCTTCCTTCTTCTTGCTCCCCTTCTTCTTCTTTTCTTCTTTCTTTCTCCTCTCTTCTTTGCTCTTGTTCAAGAGGGGACAATTATCCCTTATGTGTCCCTCTTGTTGGCAATTGTAGAAAATTATCTTCCCCTTTGATCTTCTTCTCCTATCATTAGATTTATTAAATTTAAAATTCTTCAAAGCATGCCTTACCTTCGTTACCATGTATGCTTCTTCCGTGCTATCCATGGAGGAGGAGGAGAATGCTTAATCGGAGGAGGAAGGAGTCTGCATCTTCTTCTTTTTCCCTTTATTTGCTACTAGGGCTACTTCTCTTGATGGCTTGATACTTGATTCTTCAATTACTCCCTCAAGCCTTGTTTCATGGAGCTCTATGGTTGAGAAGAACTCCTCCAAGGTGCTCAATTCTAGGTTCTTCGACATGTAGAAGGAGTCCACCATTGAGCTCCATTTCGATGACCGGGAAAAAGCGTCGATTGCTTTCATAAGCATATCCCGGTTGGAGAGTTTTTCTCCTACACTTGTCAAATCGGTTAGAATTTCTTTAAACCTAGAATGTAGATATTTTATCTTCTCTCCCTTTTCGAGTTTGATGTTGCTTAATTGGGAGCATAGGACATCTCTCCTTGCTAGTTTGGTCTCGGATGTGCCTTTATGAATCTCTATGAGTTTCTCCCACATTTCCTTGGCACTTGCACACTCCCCTATCTGATTCACTTCTTGTTGGGGGAGTACGTTGTAGAGGTGATGTTTGGCTTTTGAGTTCGCCAAATACTCTTCCCTTTGCCTCTTACTCCACCTTGATTTCTCTAATGGCTCCCCTTCTTCATCCCTAGGTATTTTGAAGTCATTTTCCATTATTAATAGAATTTCGAAATCAGTTTAGAAAAATACCTCCATTCGCTTCTTCCACCAAGCAAATTCCCCCTCGAACTTCAGCGGATGAATATTTGAGCCGGCCATCTCTTGATGTAGTGCTTGTTACGGCGGTTAGTCCTCGACAAGTTACTTGGCTCTGATACCACTTGTAGGGAATCGGTGGCCGGCTAGAGGGGGGTGAATGCCCCCCTTTCATTGTATGATGAATGTCGTTCGTTGATCGTCTACAACTATCGTTAGCGCAAGCAGAAAATACAATGAAACAACAATAAAGATAAGCAAGATACCAAACAATGCTAACAAGGGATGTAACGTGGTTCATAGCCTCGTCGCTAATCCACGGTCCGATTCGTCCAAGGTGAATCACTCCTCAATCTATCCACTAGATCTCTCCTTTGCACCAAGCTAGGTGTAGGTAACCTCTTTTATACAAGAATCACTCCTCTTACAATATAATGTAAATAAGCTTAAGTAAGAGGATGGAAAACGTGTTGGGCACTTGGGAGAAGTTTAGAGCATGAACATTAGCCTCCCTTTATAGAGGAAGAGGGTTTCTTCCCGTTAACACAGAAGCAGTCGACTGATGCCCCGATCAGTCGACTGATCCTGTAGTCGTTGCCCAATAATGGCTTCTTCCACATTGGATTCCAACCAATGGCTCCCACATTAGTCGACTGATAAAGTCATCAGTCAACTGATGTCAACTTCCAGTCGAGTGCCCGCGAGCTCGACTAGCTTTTGTGCCTGTGCACAGTGCGATCAGTAGACTGCTTCCCTTAAGTAGTCTACTGATGTCAACTTGATCCAGCAGCTAACACCAATCAATTGCCAATCAACTTGGAGTAGTCAACTGCCATGTCATGGCAGTCGACTGGCGGCGTGTGAAACTCAAATTTAACATTTGTTTGAGCTTCCGGCAGTCGATTAAATCTCAACCCTTGCGGTCGAGCCTCTGACACTCAGCCATTCGGCCAAGTTCACCTAATGAGCTACTTACAATTCACTCATTCTCTCATCTCGCTCGAAGTCCCTCGCCGAAGCTCTCTTCGTTCATACCCACGTCCCTCGGCAACATCAGGCACATGGCTTTGCAATGCTCCATTGCGTCTCTTGCCCTCGAAGTCTGCTTTCTTTGCTTCGCTTCAAGTCATCTCGTCCGACGGTCCCTCGGCAGTATCAAGCGCACGGCTCTGCAATGCTCCTTCTCCGACTCAAGCACGAGGTCGTGAGTGGTGACACTTGCCTAAGCTTCATGTGTGAATTACTACTCCTACAAGTCTCCAATGCACATATCAAATTCAATCATCCTAACTTAAATCCTTTGCCACACACATCAAAACCATATCACGGGTTGATTGCCCTAACAATCTCCCCATTTTTTATGTGTGGCAATCCGTTTAAGTTAGGTAAACATTTGATAAAAATATTAAGGTAAAAAAACATGTAAATAAACATGATTATCAACTCTCCCCCTTAATACATGAAACTCCCCCTAAATGCAATTCTCCCCCTTAAATATAACTTACTTAAACATACATATTTCTCCCCCTTTGACACCATTAAAAAGATTAAACTAAGTTATTCAAACATGACATCAAGTCTAAGAAACAAAAATCACCAAAACATGCCTTAAAATCTGATAAAAGAAGGTTACTGGGCTTGTTTTTAGTCAATCAGTCGACTGGTTCAGACTACTAGTCGACTGACACTCTGATTTCAGGATTTTCTAATTTTTGAGTTGAAATTCAGAAATGCATAAAAAATTCTATAAAATTCAAAAAATCATGAAATTAGGAGAACACATTTCTTGTAAGTGCCTTTATAAATAGAAAATAGTTTTCTATGAAAAATCATTATAGTTTTGAAAATTAGGCAAAATCTCAAAAGTTGGAAAATGTCTAAAGTTTTTATCAACTTTGAAACCTAGTTTTGCCTTAAAGATTTTCAAAACATGAAAATTCAATTTATGAAACAACAAATGGTTTTCAAAACATTTGAAATATCCAATCATGATCTTTGGGCAATATGTCTATAAATTAAACATAAGTCTTCCCCATGATTGGTCTATTATTACTCTTTTGATACTTTAAATGACCATCTAATTGCCATAGGCATTAGTGGACCATTTTTATCATCCCATCATCTCACCTATACTATGTTTTCAATCAAAGTTATCCTTATGGTGAATGTGAGATGTTCCTAAAGGTATTTATGTACTTAACCTTCAAATTCATGCAATTCTACCCAAGGTTAAGTATCATCCTAACATACCACATGATCATAAAAATATATATGAATTAATTTTACATTATGATCATGAAACACATGTATCACTAAAATTGTAATCATGCATTAGATATTAAAAACATGACAATAAGTCAAGCATGATTTAAACTATTTATGGGTGCATTATCATCACCCAACACTATTTCAAAAATTTAGTCCCGCCATCCTAAGTCAACCAAAACATATGATATATGTGAAGTCCACTATGGTTGACTAACCTAGGGTTTTCCTAACCCTTAAGGATGGATTTAGGAACCCAATACAAGTTTTTTCCTTTGGGGTTCACTAAAAATTCCTTAGGGATCCATTTTCTAGCTATTGTTTTTTTATATTGACCCCTAGCAATTAAACATTTATAGGCCTTTTCATTTTTATTTTCCTTATATCCTAGGTCTTTCTTATTAAAACTAGCCCTTTGTCTCCCAATAATCATATTAAGAGTGTTGGAGCCAATTGTAAATTTTTCTAGGGCCTTAGTCAAATGATCTACCTTTTCCCTTAAAGCTCTATTTTCCTCAATGCATGCATCATTAACATCAAATGGCATATAGTCATGTGAGCATGCATCATTATTATTAACATTTAAACATTCTTGCTCTAATTTATTTTCTAAATCCTTAATTTGATCTAGCATGCTTTTATTCTTTTTCTTAGCCCTAAATAAATCCTTAGTAAGACTAGAAATCATGGAAACTATTTTCTTGGGTGAGAGATTCATTACTATAGTTTCCATGTCTTCTTTTTCGGATTCAGATGAGGATGGTGATGAGCCTCCCCTTTCACTAGAGCTCTCCTCACTTGTGCTTCTTTCTTCTTGCTCGGAGGAGGAGGTGTCTAGGTCATCAAATGTCATTAGTGCCAAATTTGTGACAAAGGCATTTTCTTCCTCCGATGATGATGATGAGGAGGGATCATCCCATGTCCTTGCTTTTAGTGTCTTGGCCTTCCCCTTTTCTTTAGCCGTCTTCTCCTCTTCCTTCTTTTTGCTCCCCTTCTTCTTCTTTTCTTCTTTCTTTCTCGTCTCTTCTTTGCTCTTGTTCAAGAGGGGACAATTATCCCTTATGTGTGCCTCTTGTTGGCAATTGTAGCAAATTATCTTCCCCCTTGATCTTCTTCTCCTATCATTAGATTTATTAAATTTAAAATTCTTCAAAGCATGTCTTACCTTCGTTACCATGTATGCTTCTTCCGTGCTATCCATGGAGGAGGAGGAGAATGCTTCATCGGAGGAGGAAGGAGTCTGCATCTTCTTCTTTTTCCCTTTATTTGCTACTAGGGCTACTTCTCTTGATGGCTTGATACTTGATTCTTCAATTACTACCTCAAGCCTTGTTTCATGGAGCTCTATGGTTGAGAAGAACTCCTCCAAGGTGCTCACTTCTAGGTTCTTCGACATGTAGAAGGAGTCCACCATTGAGCTCCATTTCGATGATCGGGAAAAAGCGTCGATTGCTTTCATAAGCATATCCCGGTTGGAGAGTTTTTCTCCTACACTTGTCAAATCGGTTAGAATTTCTTTAAACCTAGAATGTAGATATTTTATCTTCTCTCCCTTTTCGAGTTTGATGTTGCTTAATTGGGAGCATAGGACATCTCTCCTTGCTAGTTTGTCCTCGGATGTCCATTTATGAATCTCTATGAGTTTCTCCCACATTTCCTTGGCACTTGCACACTCCCCTATCCGATTCACTTCTTGTTGGGGGAGTACGTTGTAGAGGTGATGTTTGGCTTTTGAGTTCGCCAAATACTCTTCCCTTTGCCTCTTACTCCACCTTGATTTCTCTAATAGCTCCCCTTCTTCATCCCTAGGTATTTCGAAGCCATTTTTCATTATTAATAGAATTTTAAAATCGATTTAGAAAAATACCTCCATTCGCTTCTTCCACCAAGCAAATTCCCCCTCGAACTTCGGCGGATGAATATTTGAGCCGGCCATCTCTTGATGTAGTGCTTGTTGCGGCGGTTAGTCCTCGACAAGTAACATGGCTCTGATACCACTTGTAGGGAATCAGTGGTCGGCTAGAGGGGGGTGAATAGCCCTCTTTCATCGTATGATGAAAGTCATTCGTTCATCGTCTACAACTATCGTTAGCGCAAGCAGAAAATACAACTAAACAAACAATAAAGATAAGCAAGATACTAAACAATGCTAACAAGGGATGTAACGTGGTTCACGGTCTCGTCGCTAATCCACGGTCCAATTCGTCCAAGGTGAATCACTCCTCAATCTATCCACTAGATCTCTCCTTTGCACCAAGCTAGGTGGAGGTAACCTCTTTTATACAAGAATCACTCCTCATACAATATAATGTAAATAAGCTTAAGTAAGAGGATGGAAAACGTGTTGGGCACTTGGGAGAAGTTTAGAGCATTAACATTAGCCTCCCTTTATTGAGGATGAGGGTTTCTTCCCGTTAACACAGAAGCAGTCGACAGATGCCCCGATCAGTCGACTGATCCTGTAGTCGTTGCCCAATAATGGCTTCTTCCACATTGGATTCCAACTAATGGCTCCCACATCTGTCGACTGATAAAGTCATCAGTCGACTGATGTCAACTTCCAGTCGAGTGCCCGTGAGCTCGACTAGCTTTTGTGCCTGTGCACAGTGCGATCAGTCGACTGATGTCGACTTGATCCAGCAGCTAACACCAATCAATTGCCAATCAACTTGGAGTAGTTGACTACCATGTCATGGCAGTCGACTGGCGCCGTGTGAAACTCAAATTTAACATTCGTTTGAGCTTCCGGCGGTCGGGTAAATCTCAACCCTTGCGGTCGAGCCTCCGACACTCAGCCATTCGGCCAAGTTCACTTAATGAGCTACTTACAATTCACTCATTCTCTCATCTCGCTCGAAGTCCCTCGCCGAAGCTCTCTTCGTTCGCACTCACGTCCCTCGGCAACATCAAGCGCATGGCTTTGTAATGCTCCTTCGCGTCTCTTGCCCTCGAAGTCTGCTTCATTGGCTTCGCTTCAAGTCATCTCATCCGACGGTCCCTCGGCAGCATCAAGCGCATGGCTCTGCAATGCTCCTTCTCCGACTCAAGCACGAGGTCGTGAGTAGTGACACTTGCCTAAGCTTCATGTGCAAATTACTAAGTCCTACAAGACTCCAATGCACATATCAAATCCAATCATCCTAACTCAAACCCTTTGCCACACACATCAAAACCATATCACGGGTTGATTGCCCTAATAATCTCCCCATTTTTGATGTGTGACAATCCGTTTAAGTTAGGTAAACATTTGATAAAAATATTAAGGTAAAAAAACATGTAAATAAACATGATTATCAACTCTCCCCCTTAATACATGAAACTACCCCTAAATGCAATTCTCCCCCTTAAATATAACTTACTTAAACATACATATTTCTCCCCTTTTGACACCATTAAAAAGATTAAACTAAGTTATTCAAACATGACATCAAGTCTAAGAAACAAAAATCACCAAAACATGCCTTAAAATCTGATAAAAGAAGGTTATTGGGCATGTTTTTAGTCAATCAGTCGACTGGTTCAGACTACCAGTCGACTGACACTTTGATTTCAGGATTTTCTAATTTTTGGGTTGAAATTCAGAAATGGATAAAAAATTCTATAAAATTCGAAAAATCATGAAATTTGGAGAACACATTTCTTTTAAGTGTCTTTATCAACAGAAAATAGTTTTCCATGAAAAATCATTATATTTTCAAAAATTAGGCAAAATCTCAAAAGTTGAAAAATGTCTAAAGTTTGTATCAACTTTGAAACCTAGTTTTGCCTTAAAGCATTTCAAAACATGAAAATTCAATTTATGAAACAAGAAATGGTTTTCAAAACATTTGAAATATCCAACTATGACCTTTGGGCAATATGTCTATAAATTAAACATAAGTCTTCCCCATGATTGGTCTATTATTACTCTTTTGATACTTTAAATGACCATCTAAATGCCATAGGCATTAGTGGACCATTTGTATCATCCCATCATCTCACCCATACTATGTTTTCAATCAAAGTTATCCTTATGGTGAATGTGAGATGTTCCTAAAGGTATTTATGTACTTAACCTTCAAATTCATGCAATTCTACCCAAGGTTAAGTATCATCCTAACATACCACATGATCATAAAAATATATATGAATTAATTTTACATTATGATCATGAAACACATGTATCACTAAAATTGTAATCATGCATTAGATATTAAAAACATGACAATAAGTCAAGCATGATTTAAACTATTTATGGGTACATTATCATCACCCAACACTATTTCAAAAATTTAGTCCCGCCATCCTAAGTCAACCAAAACATATGATATATGTGAAGTCCACTATGGTTGACTAACCTAGGGTTTTCCTAACCCTTAAGGATGGATTTAGGAACCCAATACAAGTTTTTTCCTATGGGGTTCACTAAAAATTCCTTAGGGATCCATTTTCTAGCTTTTTGTTTTTTTATCTTGACCCTTAGCAATTAAACATTTATAGGTCTTTTCATTTTTATTTTCTTTATATCCTAGGCCTTTCTTATTGAAACTAGCCCTTTGGCTCCCAATAATCATATTAAGAGAGTTGGAGCCAATAGTAAATTTTTCTAGGGTCTTAGTCAAATGATCTACCTTTTCCCTTAAAGCTCTATTTTCCTCAATGCATGCATCATTAACATCAAAAGGCATATAGTCATGTGAGCATGAATCATTATTATTAACATTTAAACATGCTTGTTCTAATTTATTTTCTAAAGCCTTAATTTGATCTAGCATGCTTTTATTCTTTTTCTTAGCCCTAAATAAATCCTTAGTAAGGCTAGAAATCATGGAAACTATTTTCTTGGGTGAGAGATTCATTACCATAGTTTCCATGTCTTCTTTTTCGGATTCAGATGAGGATGGTGATGAGGCTCCCCCTTCACTAGAGCTCTCCTCACTTGTGCTTCTTTCTTCTTGCTTGGAGGAGGAGGTGTCTAGGTCATCAAATGTCATTAGTGCCAAATTTGTGACAAAGACATTTTCTTCTTCCGATGATGATGAGGAGGAGGGATCATCCCATGTCCTTGCCTTTAGTGTCTTGGCCTTCCCCTTTTCTTTAGCCTTCTTCTTGCTCCCCTTCTTCTTCTTTTCTTCTTTCTTTCTCCTCTCTTCTTTGCTCTTGTTCAAGAGGGGACAATTATCCCTTATGTGTCCCTCTTGTTGGCAATTGTAGAAAATTATCTTCCCCCTTGATCTTCTTTTCCTATCATTAGATTTATTAAATTTAAAATTATTCAAAGCATGTCTTACCTTCATTACCATGTATGCTTCTTCCGTGCTATCCATGGAGGAGGAGGAGAATGCTTCATCGGAGGAGGAAGTAGTCTGCATCTTCTTCTTTTTCCCTTTATTTGCTACTAGGGCTACTTCTCTTGATGGCTTGATACTTGATTCTTCAATTACTCCCTCAAGCCTTGTTTCATGGAGCTCTATGGTTGAGAAGAACTCCTCCAAGGTGCTCACTTCTAGGTTCTTCGACATGTAGAAGGAGTCCACCATTGAGCTCCATTTCGATGACCGAGAAAAAGCGTCGTTTGCTTTCATAAGCATATCCCGGTTGGAGAGTTTTTCTCCTACACTTGTCAAATCGGTTAGAATTTCTTTAAACCTAGAATGTAGATATTTTATCTTCTCTCCCTTTTCGAGTTTGATGTTGCTTAATTGGGAGCATAGGACATCTCTCCTTGCTAGTTTGGCCTCGGATGTGCCTTTATGAATCTCTATGAGTTTCTCCCACATTTCCTTGGCACTTGCACACTCCCCTATCCGATTCACTTCTTGTTGGGGGAGTACGTTGTAGAGGTGATGTTTGGCTTTTGAGTTCGCCAAATACTCTTCCCTTTGCCTCTTACTCCACCTTGATTTCTCTAATGGCTCCCCTTCTTCATCCCTAGGTATTTCGAAGCCATTTTCCATTATTAATAGAATTTTGAAATTAGTTTAGAAAAATACCTCCATTCGTTTCTTCCACCAAGCAAATTCCCCCCTCGAACTTCGGCGGATGAATATTTGAGCGGACCATCTCTTGATGTAGTGCTTGTTGCGGCGGTTAGTCCTCGACAAGTAACTTGGCTTTGATACCACTTGTAGGGAATCGATGGCCGGCTCGAGGGGGGTGAATAGCCCTCTTTCATCGTATGATGAAAGTTGTTCGTTGATCGTCTACAACTATTGTTAGCGCAAGCAGAAAATACAAATAAACAACAATAAAGATAAGCAAGATACCAAACAATGCTAACAAGGGATGTAACGTGGTTCACGGTCTCGTCGCTAATCCACGGTCCAATTCGTCCAAGGTGAATCACTCCTCAATCTATCCACTAGATCTCTCCTTTGCACCAAGCAAGGTGGAGGTAACCTCTTTTATACAAGAATCACTCCTCTTACAATATAATGTAAATAAGCTTAAGTAAGAGGATGGAAAACGTGTTGGGCACTTGGGAGAAGTTTAGAGCATGAACATTAGCCTCCCTTTATAGAGGAAGAGGGTTTCTTCCCGTTAACACAGAAGCAGTCGACTGATGCCCCGATCAGTCGACTGATCCTGTAGTCATTGCCCAATAATGGCTTCTTCCATATTAGATTCCAACCAATGGCTCCCACATCAGTCGACAGATAAAGTCATCAGTCGACTGATGTCAACTTCCAATCGAGTGCCGGCGAGCTCGACTAGCTTTGTGATCGCGTGAGATCGATCGCTTTGCATAATGATCGATGTCGACTTAATCCAGCAGCTAACACCAATCAATTGCCAATCAACTTGGAGTAGTCGACTGCCATGTCATGGCAGTCGACTGGCGCCGTGTGAAACTCAAATTTAACATTCGTTTGAGCTTCCGACGGTCGGGTAAACCTCAACCCTTACGGTCGAGCCTCCGACACTCAGCCATTCGGCCAAGTTCACCTAATGAGCTACTTACAATTCACTCATTCTCTCATCTCACTCGAAGTCCCTCGCCAAAGCTCTCTTTGTTCGCACCCACATCCCTCGGCAACATCAGGCGCATGGCTTTGTAATGCTCCTTTGCGTCTCTTGCCCTCGAAGTTTGCTTTCTTGGCTTCGCTTCAAGTCATCTCGTCTGACGGTCCCTCGACAGCATCAAGTGCACGACTCTGCAATGCTCCTTCTCCGACTCAATTACGAGGTCGTGAGTGGTGACACTTGCCTAACCTCCATGTGCGAATTACTAAGTTCTGCAAGACTCCAACGCACATATCAAATTCAATCATCCTAACTTAAACCATTTGCCACACACATCAAAACCATATCACGGGTTTATTTCCAAATTGGCTATCCCAGGGTGCAGGCTGAGATGGTATGCTCTCTGGACCCACAACGAGTACAGTATGTGTCATTAGTGGGCAGCTTCCGGTTCTGCTGAGAAGATCGGGAGGGTCCAACTGAAGATCATCCTGATTTCTAAGGCCAGCTAGATGCCTTCCTGTCAGAATTAGCTCTCTGTTGAGTCGACTCAATCAACAGGGCTCTATCCAATGCCTCTTTGTAGGAATAATTGTCATTGCCTGCCATCTTAACCTGAAGATGCCCATCTAGTCCCTAAACAAATTGAAGCATGCGCGACCTGTCCTCAGCGACTAACTCTGGATAAAATCTGGCTAACCGATTAAATTTTGCATTGTACTCCATCGCTGTGTGATTATTCTATCGAAGACTCAGAAAATCCTGACGGCGCATCATCTGATATGACCGTGGGAAGTACTGACTCTCAAAGGCCTCCCTGAATCTCACCCAAGTAATCTACTGCTCGCCGATGATCGAGCGCTGTGTGTCCCACCATACCTCGGCCTCGCCTCGTAAATGGAAGGCCGCGAACTCTGCCTTCTCCCACTCAGAGCAAACCATATAGAGGAAAGTATTCTTCATAGTCTCGATCCAAGACTAAGCCATGCTCGGATCAGTCTCTCCGCAGAATAGTGTGAACCGACTTTTCATCGACTTGGCTAAAATGGGAATCCGAGCTCGTGCCGCAGTCACATCAGTAGGATTAGTAGGGGTCATCGCAGGAGCTAGCGGAACTATTGTAGATGGTGTCGCTGCATAAGCAGGGGCAGATATTGAGTAAGGGCTGATAGGCACCACTGGTGGGCCTGTGGGGTATGCAGTAGGAGGCACTATTGGCGGGGGTGCCTGGTGTGTAGCAGTAGGGACTACCGGTGGTACCTCTGGGTATGTAGTAGTAGGTGTTACCGGGGGTACTGCGGAATATGATGGAGTGGGTACCACCGGTGGTACATCGGATACCACAGAAGTGGGTATCTCTGGAGGAGAAACCGTCGGGGACTGAGGACCCACGACACCCGCGACACCATGTAAAATCTGACCCTAATCAACATGCTCATTCTCAGTAGATCTTTTTGGCAACTCCATCGCCAGATATCTCAATGTCCTCTTGCGTGGCCGCCCCGCACCACGTCTCGGCACAGGAGCACGCCCACCTCGTTTCATATCTGTTAAATTTATTATCCAAATGTTACTACGAGTAAAAATATATAAAATTAATCATCTTACCTATTTGTCTCCAGGAGAGGTCCCGTCGTTGCCAAGTCCCCAAATCGACCTCGTCAATAATACCTCGAATTTCCGAAACATAAAAATCGTTGGAAATCCGTACAGATCCGAAAATCCCCAGATTGACTTGCAAAAACCTGTCAAACGTGGCGAATTTCGAAAAATCCAAAAACCCCTAGAAACTCGAAAACCTAGGCGCTCTGATACCAAATAAATTGTCACACCCCGAGGGAGGCCTCGCTAGACGAAAATCCGGCAGCATCTCCCCTGTACGGGTGACAATACGAATCTTGTATACAAGGCACACACAGGCCACTGTACATTGTTCAACATGACAGGAACATAAACCACACATATATATCATATATGGGCCTCAGGCCAACAACTAAAGTAAATAAAAAGTATATAATATCTAAACTTACCTCTTCTGCCATCTGAGCATGAATACACAACCAAAACGAATCAAATAAAAGTCTATGAGGACATATCAAGTACGACCAAAACATCCACGAGAATATAACCAAAACACAAGTCCTACACATGTCTTCTAGTCAATAAACCAAAACCATATGACCAAAAACAAAACCATTACCACGAGGGGGATTGACAGTTGGACTCTCCGGGCAGTTTCAACCTGAAATAGATATAAAGAAACAGGGTAAGTTCAACGAACTCAGCGGTATCAAGTCGACATGCATAGTAAGATATATCTAACAATAATGATCATGTCAGTACAGTCTCCTGATCAATAATAGAAAAATACAAGGAAGAGATGCGGAAAGACTATACATACCTGAATCCCCTATCTTGACATAGGAGTATGAGCCATACTAGCAGTAATAAGGTCGTCAGACCAAATACATAATGTATTTTGTATGCATGTCAATCATATGCAACAACCAAGGCGGCAACCAAAATGCAGCAATCACAAATAAATGCCATGCGATGCAAATGATATGGTCACCCCTGATGCCAATTAGCCGCCTCACACGCGATGGTGAAGCCGAGTGGGTAGGGCTATGACAACTATGCACTCTTTCATCACCGCTCCTGAGTGACCGAGTGGACAGGATGCTGTCGGAGTACACCTATCCTCCTACCCCAAACAGAGTGGGGGAGCAAAGCTCTCATCTCCCGGTGTCGTAGACCAGAGGAGGGATCCCTGCCCGCTACCACGCTGCCTCACCGCTACCCATGAGCGGACCAGCGAAGCCTGACAGAGCTACTACACACACCCTCCTGATGTACCACTAACCCATGAGTGGTTGTGTGTGCAGATCATGTAACTGACTGCGGGCTCAACTACAAAGGAACCCTGACCAGCCAGTATGCAATCATGCAAGATGGTGCATGACACTAAAGCATGTAACACCAACCAAAATACATCTCCAAATAATATGCACAAAAAAATGAGTACATATCAATGACCTAGGTATATAGGGAAAGTATATCTAAAAGCTAATCAAGTGCATGTCACAACTCCCAAAATAAGTACACATGGCAGGTATCAAGATAATATCGACTAAGATAGAAATGTATGCATCATGTATGACACAGTGACATACAAGGGCAGATAAGACATAAAAATTACTGCGAGCTATAAATAACTAAGCATATCAATATGACAATATCTAAAAGATAAGTCAAAGTACCCGCCTGATATAATGCTCGAAATAATGCAATCTTCACACCCGTGGACCTGTCTCATGACCGAAACCTGCATAAAATATAATATACTCAGATTATGTTGCCAACCCTAATATCAAGCCCAAAATCTAATGGATTAAACTATCCACCTAAACAATCACTCACTGCCGTATCAAAATATAATTCCTTCCCAAATCAACTCTCAATTTCCCAAATTATCTAACCCATTCACAGCCGGCCAAAACCCCACATCACAAAAAATCTGCACAAAACTCCAACACATAACCGTGCACAGTCGGCGTAGCCGTTCACAGCCCCTTCCCACTCTCACATGGCAGCCAATCCAAATGAACAACATCAATTCACAGCTGACAACACCCAAATAGAACCTCACAACCCTCTCAACCAGCAACACTCTAATTCACAGCCATTCATCTTCACCGAAGGGAAAAATCCACCCACACCACCGATCACCCTCAACCAAAGCAGATCCACAGCAACGAACCAGACTGAAAAGACAAAAAAAAGGAAAACAAGATATATATCAGAAATTTGAAGCTCCCCTCGGTGGTATTTCCTCGGTGCGGGCCGATCACAGCGACGGAGGCTGGCCGGAGGGCGGTCGGCGCTGGCAAAAGAGGGCACATGGTGTGTACGCATGGGAGGCTGACTGAGCTACGGCGAACAGCGTGCGGTGGATGCTTGCTGCGGCGCGGGCAGTGGCCTGGCCATCGGCGCATGCGGCTTGGGCGAGCAGCGGCGAAGAGGGCAACCCGCGGTGGCCTGGGCATAGGGAAGGGCAGCGACGGTGACACACGAGGGGAGGAGTTCGACACACGGAGAAAGAGGGGTCGAGGAAATAGGAATCGTGTGGAGTCAGGTCATGAGGAAGAAGGAACTGTCGGTGCGGCGCATGAGAAACTGAGAGGAAGGAAAAAGAAAATCGCGATTGGGAAACTAAACTTAGGTTTAGGTATTTTAAACTTTAGGTTAATGCCACCTATTAACTCCCTTAAATAGGTTCTACCAAAGCCTATTTATTTTATCATCGTAATTATCTCGTACAGACCTCGTTTAAATCCCAAAAAATTCTAGAAAAATTCCTAAAATTCTCTAAAAAAATCCCGAAATAATTCCTAGGATTATTTTTCCTAAATTTTAGCCATTTAATTTAGTATTTTAAATTTCTGTATTTAACAGAGCTTACTTATACTAATTGTATTTTCGAGCTAACTCTTCATTGTAGTTGGAAACTCTGCCATCAGTTAACTGATGGCTTGTATCAGTCGACTGATGCCTCCAGCAGTTGACTAATAGGGTTGATCAGTCGACTGCTGATCAAGGATCAGCCTCGAGGAGAGTCAAAGTTTATCATCATTTCTCAAGGGTTAGGTGGTATCACCTCATGAAACCTCATCTCAACGATTAGAGTTTCACAAAGCTATAAAAGTAGGGGTTCTCCGACCCCTTTTCCATCATTCCAAGAGCCTCCAAGTGCTTCCGATACACTACGACATTCCGATAATCTTCCGACGATGATGCGCTATAGAAACGACGACTCGAGCTCCAATCTTCATCCTTTCAAGTCGTCGGTAACCTTTTAATTTATAATTAAGTTTCAAATTGTATTTCTTTTCAAATTTTTATCATAACAAGGAGAGGGGGAGTGTCCCTCTACCTTGATCTCTTTTTGTAATCGCTTGTCTTCTACCTCTGACGAGGAGGAGACAATTTTAGTGCTTTTGCCCTCCGTGCGTGATCTAGGACCACTAGGGCCTTGAAGTAGTAGTCGTAGGTTGTGAACCAAGTAAACTCATTGTGTCATTTTACTTTCCCGCTGCATGCTTTGATTTTTCAATCATCGAAAACAAATGAATTGTCTTATCGCTATTCACCCCCTCTAGCGATCCAACAGAGTTGCCTTTTGTTCTCCCCTAACCTCCTTGACTAACTGACCCACCGAGAATTTTACCTTCTGGTGATAAGGAGAAGCCACCACATGGGAAAGATGATAAAAATGGATGACCAAGGATGACATTATAAGCTGAAGGGGCATCTACTATTAGGAAAGGAGTCATAATAGTTTTTTTGACTCAGTTTCATCCCTAGAGTGAGGGGCATGGCTATTTGCCCTAAGGATTGTACCATGTGTCATACAAACACAAACAGAGAAGTCAACACCTCCTCTAGCTGTGTTTTCCCGAGTTGCATCTGATTGAAAGCCTCCTGGAAGAGAATATTAATCGAACTCCTCAAGTCCACCAGGACTCAAGCAACCTCATAATTTGCAAAAGAAATTCTAACTACCAAGGCATCGGTGTGAGATAGAAGAATACCTTGTAGATCTTCAGGCCCGAAACTTATCTGAGGTGTACTCTAGTTTGCTCGGCCTTCTCCAATGGCTAGACTCTCCATCATGCAGGCATAGGACTTTCGAGCTCTATTGGAGTCTCCATTAGTGGGTCCTCCAACAATAATATTAATAACCCCTCTAGGGGGTGTCTTCAAGAGCAGCTAAAGTTTTGTCGCCTGTCTGCCCCCCTGAGGGATGACTTCCCGACTAGGCTACATTTGCCCTTGCGGTAAGAGGGCCTGTGGTCTTCTGGTGTAATGCCCTGGGCGAAAAGTAGGGAGCCTACACCCCCTTCCTGCACTCCCTCCTAACTATTGCTATAAATGTGAGTGACTTATCCAGATGTTCTCCCCTGACCTCCCCAACTAACTGACCCACTGAGAATTTTACCTTATGGTGATAAGGAGAAGCCACCACATGGAAAGCTGATAAAAATGGATGACCAAGGATGGAATTGTAAGTTGAAGGGGCATCTACTATTAGGAAAGGAGTCATATTAGTTTTTTTGACTCGATTTCGTCTCTAGAGTGAGGGGAAGGGATATTTACCCTAAGGATTACACCATGTGCCCTACAAACCCAAATAGAGGGGTCGACATCTCCTCCAGCTGTGCTTTTTCGAGCTTCATCTGATTGAAAGCCTCCTGGAAGAGAATATTAATCGAACTCCTCAAGTCCACTAGGACTCAAGCAACCTCATAGTTTGCAAGAGAAATTCTAACTACTAGGCATCGGTGTGAGGAAGAAGAATACCTTGTAGATCTTTGAGCCCGAAATTTATCTTAGGTGTACTCTAGGCTGCTCGACCTTCTCCAATGGCTAGACTCTCCATCATGCAGGCATAGGACTTCCGAGCTCTATTGGAGTCTCCATTAGTGGGTCCTCCAGCAATAACATTAATAACCCCTCTGGTGGGGGGTGTCTTTAAGAGAAGCTAAAGTTTTGTTGCCTGTCTACCCTCCTAAGGGATGACTTCTCGACTAGGCTGCATTTTCCCTTACGATGGGAGGGCCTGGGATCTTCTGGTGTAAGGCCCTGGGCGAGGAGCAGGGAGCCTACGCCCCCTTCTAGCACCCCCTCCTAACTGTTGTAGTAAATGCGAGTGACTTATCCTGATGTGCTCCAACTCCCTTTGCAACCCAAAACACCGATCACTAGAGTGCTCATATTCCATATGATACTGATAGAAAAATAGAGTTGGGGTATTTCGAGGAACTCCTCTATACCAGTAGGGCACTGAAGGATACCCTACTTGTCATAAACTTCCAATTCTCGCTCCTTCCAAGTTTGGGGTAGGGGCAGGGGCTCAGTAGCCATGATGCAGAGAGGGTGATTATGGGGAGCTTACAACATGAGGGGTCAAGACTAGGGAACCTCTAGAATAAAAGGTCTAGCATACTCTCTTTTGGGAGGCTCCCGCTGAACCTAAGATTGATTTCTTTTTATTGGAGTAGAGACATACTTTTTCTTAGCTCTCCATATCTTCAACCCTTCTTCTTCATTAACATATTCCTTGGCTCGACCGAGCAACTTTTTATAACTAACAACGAGCTTACTCAATAGAGAACTAAAGAAGGGTCCTTCTTTCAAACCATGGGAAATAGCCTCTTTCAAGAAATCCAATCCCGCTGAAGGGACTCCATTGCAGTATTGGTAAACCGACGGATATAAATCCACAAAGACTCTGTTTGTTCCTATTTTAGATAAAGTAAACTAGCAACAGAGTATTCGTAACTTTTACTACTAGCAAAATGCTTGAGAAAGACTCCCTTTAGATCCTTGAAGCATGTAATGGAACCAGGACACAGTGATCCAAACCACCTTTGAGTTGAGGAGGATAAGATGGTGTGGAAGGCTCGACACTTGAGGGTGTTTGTATAGCAATGAAGAGCAACTACACCTTCAAATTGAGAGAGATGTTCTTCAGGATCGGAGGCGCCATCGTAGGATCCAATATGAGGAGGGCAAAAATGAGAAGGTGAGTGTTCTAATGCTATATCTTTTGTACAGGGTGAAGGCTCGTACGATTTCTGAGCTTTAGTAGAATTTCTTTCTCCTTGATCTTCTCTTCTTGTAAGCAAAGGAGGAAGAGGATATCGCTCGACTCCCCCTAACGGTCCTTCTTCTGGTAGTACTTCTATTTCCTGTACACCAACCATAAGGAGGTGTGAAAATTTGACATAGGGTTGCCCTCTTTGGGATGGCACTCTAGAATGGGGTTGAAGATACCCCATCCTTCTATCCTCCTACATCCAAGCATAGGCCATGACTTTATTTATAATCGTGGTTAGTTAAGAAGGCAATATGGTGATAGGAGTTTGTTCAGGAGTTGAAACCGCAGGAGGAGGAATCTCTTGAGGTTTCATCTCTACGTTTCACTCAAAGTTCCTAAAGGACGGTGCCAATTAATGCGGATCAAATTTTTTCTCCCCGAGATTAGGTCGTCGGGAATAGGTTCTCTCCACCATAGCAGTAAGAATCTTCTTGCTCCCTTCCTGTGAAAGCTAACACATGTTAAACTACTGCCAACCTACCCGGCAGAGGTTCTCTGATATTTAAGTTAGAGCTTGTATGGGGAAGAGAAGCAAGTAATAGTAGAAGTGAGAAAGATGAATGTAGTAAGGAAAATAATGAATGTAGAAAGAATGAGATAAGATCCCCTTTTCTCTTTCTTCCTCCCCTCCTTTTATATCTCCTAAAGCATTTGGGCGAGCTGTAGTGTAACGGACTACGAAGATCACCATCCACATGGACAAACACGCAAGTTGAGGTGATAATATTGTTATGTTGCTAGAGAATTACTACGTGAGGAATCTTTTGTGAGACCTATGAGGTGTCTTCAGTATGTTATTAAGGATGGTGATGTGTACACAGGAATTTTAATAAACTGTCTAGGGAATATTTTGTGAGGCCCCACTTTGGCTACCTTATTATTCCATTCTCCAACTTGGCTTTTTGTTAATTTCTCGAGCCATCTTCGCCCACCTCACACTGGGCCTACTTCCTAAGCTACTTCCTTCCAACTCAATGTTCAAGTTATGCCCTAAGCTACTTAACGCCCTGCCTACTTCCCGAGTCTCCATCTTCCCCACTCGGCTTTGCTCCCCGAGTTGCTACCCTCCTGATTCAACTCTACTTTCTGAGGTGTTGCCCTTCTTGCTCAGTTCTACTTTCTGAGTTGTTGTCCTCCTGGCTCGACTCTACTTTCCGAGTTGCTGTCGTCCTGGCTCAGCTCTACTTTCCGAGTTGCTACCCTCCTAACTCAACTTCACTTCCTTTCTCCCGTAGTCATATTATATCAGTATCAAGTAATAATAGTCGACTGATTCATCAGTCAAGTGGTAGGCTATACTAACATTATTGTTCGAGCGAATAGACTATTTAAAGCTTGATTGTTCAACTCGATTGATTGACATTAGTCGATTGATGGAGAAGTGCAATTGATTGATAATACTATAGCAAACATATAGAAGGTTTGATAGTCGATCAGGTAACTTGACTATTTATGTATCAATCGACTGATAGTAATGATCAATCGATTGATGTTGGTCAAAGTTGAGCTAGAAGAGTCATTCTGTATGTGTAATGTTCAAATTTATAGTGAATCAATTGATTGATGAGTTCTACCAATCAACTATTTGGTGAAAATCAACTTGATCTGCAACTAATAAAAGAGGGCTTCGGGGATGTTTGAAGGAGTCAATTCTTAGAGAGTTTGAAAAGGAAGTGCTGCTAAATTCCACCATCATAGGGCATTCCAATGCAACAAGAAATTGAACAAAAGAAAAATTCACTTGTAAAGTTATTTGTTTTGATTTCTATTTATTTTGTACATTTGTATTCTTATTGTGTTTCTTGTAAAGAAACAGGTTGTAATAGATTTCTCCACCTCTGAAAGGTATTTGAGAAGGAGAAAGATGAGTGATGCTACTATTAGGGCGATAGGTCATGGAGTAAGAATCGAAAATTTTGAACAATGTAAAACTGAGGTGTTGTGCTTGTATTTATTTTATGTTTTATTTTTGCTACGTGTATTAACCTTTGTAGATGAGCATACAAACAATAAGTGATGGATCAAGAATCATTATTCACCCCCTCTAGTGACATCAATGATTCCAACAAGTGATATCAAAGCAAAGTTGCTCTTTACCGGACTAATTGTTGAGGGAGAACAACACTAGAGGAAGAAGAGAGAGCTACGAAAAAGGAGTTAAATGAAGTTCAACAAAAGAGTCAAATGGAGTTGAAAGATGGACTCAGATTTGATACTCAATTTCCATCGCCCTATAGATTAGGAGGGTTTTCTCTATGGAAAGTACAAACCTAGATGTTCTTTCAAATGAACATAGAGGAGTGGTTTACCCTAATATAGGGATTTGAAGCTCCAAATGATAAGAAGGGAAAACCTCTTCGGAAGAGAAAATGGACCATAGAACAAGTTTTGAATTTTAGAGGCAAAACAACAAGGTAATCAAAATTTTGATTAATTTGGTGCCTAATGACATTTTGTGTAAAGTAGGTAAACAAAAGGATGCAAGCGATCAATGAAGAAAATTGACCAAGTTTTATGAGATTCCATTGCTAGCATAAGGTAAGGATGAGCCAAAAAAGGAAGACTCATTGGCTCAAGAATCTGAAAAATTGGAGGTTGAGAGGTGTTTAACTTCTGAGATGGAAGAAGATGAAGAAACATCTGCTTTCAGGATTGAAGGGGAGGATTGACCATCAACATCGGGACAAGAGGAGCTCTCGACATCCGGAATCGATGAGGAGGAAGCATGTGTCATCTCTACTCCTCTACAAGGTACAATGATATCAATTGTCAAAAATAAAGATCATATTATATATTTTGAGTGTAGGGAGAAAGGATACTATAAGAGCAAGTGTTCACAATTAATTAAGAGGAAGGTTCAAGTAGCACCGAGGGCAAAAGAAAAACCAAAAAAAGAGGAACCTTGATACATAAGGACACTACCAAAATTAATGTTCAAGAGGGAGGCACCAAAGTAAGGACAAGGGTAGAAGCTCAAGTTTAGAGAGAGCTCCTAAGGCAAAACCTAAGTATCATTTATAATAAAATTTCTCTATTTCATGATAAGAAGATTAATAGAAATAGATATTATTATTTAAGTGCTAATTATTATATTAATAGGAAATATAAAAAATATAAGGACAATTCTAATTTTCATAACATTAGAACTACCTTACCTAAGGATAAGAGGAATCTTGGCAAGCACCCTAAGAAGACTAGACATGCATAGGAAGAGAAATGTCAAAGACAATCTTGAAAAATCAAGAATTGAAGACTTAGAGATAAAAAATAAAGTCTTGAGGTCAAGCCTTGATAAATTATAAAAGACCCTTAATAAAATGATAAATATATTTAAAAGGTTAAAGAAGAAAAATCTAGGGTTAGATAGGCAAGGATAAGAAGAGTTTGAGATACAAATCTAAAAAATATGCACACATACCATAAAATTTCATATAACTATAGAACAAATCTTAGATTTAAAGTGGAGTCAAGGTTATAAGGGAGGTCATCCCCAATATTTATCTTGATGAAATCACAATGACTATGACTTCTAAGAAGCTTAAAGGAGAGTCATTAGGAAGGTATCTAGAGAGGTTATTCTTAGTGAATACTTAGTAAACCCAAGGAACTCCAATAGATTTTGAGTTCTTAAGAGTTTGATTTCTTCATACTAAATGGAGTTAGAATATATCAACTTAAGTTGGAAGGATAGTTAACCCAACTAAGGTAAAATTGATATTTTAGGATATTTTCGAGGTATTGTGATACCTTGAGAATAAATATCTAAATTGGATTCTAGAGGATTTTATAATATGTCAATAGAAATTTGAAGATTTGAGTCAATCAAAATTGACAAGGTAGAATAAAATCTAAAGTGTGCCAAGTTTTGAATTTTTGACATGCTCGAGGGATTTGGTTTGATTGTGCCAAATTATGTATTTGACATAATATTAGTTGATGATGTTTAAATTAAAAATCTATGTATGTTTATACTATAATGCTATATTTACCATGCTTTGAGTGTCACAATACATGCAATGACATCATGCATATATACATGATTATGTAGTTATCATCATAATATTATTTGATATATGCCATGTCATACATGCATCATTTATAAATGATAATTTTCTTTTGAAAGTTATGCATTTGATGTATGTTATGATCATTCACACTTATAAGTTTAGTTTATTGTAATTACGATCAAATGATATTATTTGGTATCTTAGGTAATGATAGTGTTGTTACCTCTTCTCTATGAACCGGATAAGAGGGCTCGCAGGAAGGACACCATCCGAACCAGATAATTGGTTCATCGAATAAAGAAAGGAAGAACGGTTCGGGCGCAATAGCCTGGGACAATTGGCACGGGAGAGCCAGTTGAGGTAGTTGGCACGGCAAAGCGGAGGCGGAGGGTGCCTCATTAGGAAATAAAAGAGAATCGGTTCAGCTTGATAGGCCTAGGAACATATGGGACGGATACGAATCGACTCGACTCAGTTTGTCCAGAAGTAGTTTGGGGCGGAAAGGAGGGAAGCTGGTTCAGGCCACTGAAAAGCCCAAAAGCTATGCCACACGTGAGCTACAGGTCTAAGTTAGTTTTACCAAAAGCAGATGGTTGATAGGGACAGGCTAACCTAGTTCCCAGAGATGTAGATGAAGAGGTGTTATGTAACAGAAAGGGGGGGTGGGTCCCCCCACAATATTCCGAGGAGCCTTCGTTCCTCGTATCTGTAACAGAATTATTCTCCAGGTGAACGTGGTGGCCACGTGTACAATGGGGACAACTTGCAAGGCCACGATGGATCAGAGGAGGAAGATAAAAGGTAGAGGGAGGATAGAAGGAAGGGGATCCGCATTATTTCAACCAGCAAGAAACGAAGACGCATTGGGGAGAAGGAGAGCTACCACTTCGCCGGAGAAGGAGAGTGGTGATCTTCGCCTTTCGTGTATTCTTTCTTGTATCATGATTTGACTGTAAGAGGTTTTCTCCTCCACCTCCGGAAGTTTCCTTTTCCGTGAAGGAGGACGTTCATAGTGAAAGTGTTTTGGCACTGCATCCGGTGAGAGAGCTCACCTCCGTGGAGTAGGAATCCTTATTCTGAACCACATTATATCCAGTGTCTTGGTTTTGTTGCCTGTGTTGGTTTGCGTTTCTCTGCTTTACTCTTTCATCTTTACTATTGCGGCCAGAGAGAACCCCCCAAATCTCTCTTCGTGCTCCATCGCATCGGAAGGAAGCGAACAAATCTTCTTCACCGCATCAGTTGGCGCCGTCTGTGGGAACTATTTGAGCGAGACGTAGAGATGCAGTCAGAAGAGATACAACACCCAGTTACCTCCGTAGTGGAGGAAAATCCCATTACAATACTACCATCGTAACCTCAAGCCATGGTGGACAACACTATAGCAGAAGCCCTCGTCAGAGAGAGGAGAAGGATGGGGTATCTTCACTCTCATTTCCGGTGAACCTTCTTCTCGTGGACCCCCACCAGACATGCATCCTCCACCTCGTACCACCACCAACATTGAAGTATTTCCATGAGAGGGGGTGGGAGGACGAGCACATCAGAACACTATACCATTAACTCAGAATAGACGAGAAGAACAAGGTGAAAGTAGATCAACCAGGGCCCATCATCTAATCCAAATAATGCCCCCACACTGTTGGGTTTTCGTCACCGCGGCGAGTGTGTGTTCGAACATGTTTCATAAACATGTGCACAGCGGAAGAAATAAAATAATAAATCTAATTTATTACAACACACACATCACACACATGCATAGTACAACATGTGTAGACATAACCGTAAATTCAAATTTTACAATAAAAGGAAACTTAAACTATGTATACCTGACGTATCACGTGTAGCGGGAAAGGCATCAACCGAAACGATTCTAGCTAGAATCGTCTCTATCCGTATCCACGCCGAGTATCTTCGGGATGACTTCATGAAGTCACGAGCCTCATCTTCGTACGAGTTACTAGCCTCGTGTTGAAGACGATGTGATCGAGAGAAGATCACGATCCGAATCAAAATTCGGATCCAAAATGAGTCCTCAAAAACACGCTTCTCCGGAGAGGTATTCGTCAACCGTTTGACGAATCCTTCATCCTCCACCTATGAGGATTACCGGAGATCGAATCCCTGGTAAGGAAGGCACTGTCGGAGCTCCAAACGTCGTCCAAATGACGCTCCGACAAGAGGGAAACAAGCTGTCTAGAAAACTGGACAGCTTTGGTGGAGACCTTGTGCCGGCCAAATAAGGAAAGCAATGTGCTCACCTTGTTGCCGGAGCCAAGGAGGATCACCGGAGCTCCTCCGGCAGCAGCTCGACGCCGGCTAGAGGGATGGTCGGCAGCAGCTGGACACCGGTTGAAGGAGCTAGGCGGCGGCAAGGAGGTTGGCGTCGACAAGAGGGAGAGGGTGGGCAGCCAAACAATTAGGGTTGCCTCAATTGGGGTTTAACAAAAACCCTTAAGCCCTATTTTATAGAGAACAAATTCTCTTAATGGTTATTGGATCATAACCAAAGGTCCGTTAACCCGCTCCATTAATTTAAGTTAAAATAAACCAAACCATGATGGTTTATTTTAAGTTAAAACGAACCGAACCAACTTTGGTTCATTCGTTTAAAACAAACCAAACCCTTTGGTTTATTCTCCTCCATTGGATTAGAACCAAACCAATTTGGTTCATCCATCATGTCTTCATAAGACACAGCCCATCCACGCTTCCATTGCGACTGAAACGATTTCATGCTCGCTCCATGTTTGGTCCAACCAAACCTAGTTTCTCTCGGTCTGAGAATCTCATTCTCAAGCTCGTTTTAAATCCTTCGGATTACGCTCGTTGTGCGTGTGACCAAATAGGTTCTCGGTTTATGTTGGCCATCTATAATTAACCATTAATTATAGAACGATCATGAGTGACATCTAGTAGTACATCATGATCCCCAATTAATCAAAAAGATCAACGGTTGATCCAAAACTATTTCTGAAACCCTTCAGCAGCTCGAATGAATCGTGCCCCATTCCCTTCACTCATCTTATACCCACTTGGTTCAAGACATGGTCTATAGTGTCAGTCCCCACTAGGCTGACTACGTCACACCTAGCCCAAGTATCATTTCCTCATCCTACGGATTCTAGTTACTACACATGTATCGAAGAGTACCTTACTCTAAACATGTAATGCTTTGGCCAAAGACTTTAGTAACAATCCGACGAGAGGCCATGAGTATACATCTCGTCGCAAGGAGTGGTGAATCCTTTATAGGCTATTCAAACACCTTCGATCACTTCAACTTATACCCAATTATCCCGGGTCCACATCTCCTTAGAGATGTTTGCTTAAGATGTCAAAGCATAAGTCTTTATGATCAAGATGACTTGAATACCGCAAGTCAAAGGAACATCGCACTTAAGCTACAGTAAGAACTTCATTGACATATCTATATATGCAAAAAACCATATGAAGTCTTACGGCTGGTCACTCCAATGAACTAGTTACCATAACTAGCATCCACGATTAACTCCGAACATCACAATATCTCCAGCCAGTGAGAATCAGCTGCTTGGATACACTAAAGAGTATACCTCGTGCTAGTCTCGACAGAATCAATGGTGTCCAAATCCATCAATTCATCGACTAGGGTTAATTTCGATACATCACAATTACACATGTAGAGATACTCACTAGTTGTGATCCAATCACAAATTCTCTCATGCTGTGAATCGTATCATGGACATTCAGTAAATGAGTTTAAGATCTAATCAAATATATGAAAATATGTATACTCAAATAGTGAATCTTCATTTATCATATAAATGGTTCAAACATAAGGCGATTGCCTTAGGACATCTCTCATATATCACTAACAAACTCCCACTTGGCCTAATGCCAATCGCTACGGTATCCAATACCATAAGCTCTAACATGACCCTCAAACTTACTTTGAGGTAATGCCTTAGTCAAAGGATCCGCTAAGTTCCTTTCAGTGGGGATTTTCTCGATTTGTATTTCCTTCCTACTGATGATCTCTCTGATAAGATGATAGCGGCGAAGCACATGTTTGGATCATTGATGAGACCTTGGCTCTTTCGCCTGTGCAATTGCTCCATTGTTGTCGCAGTAGACCGGTATTGCTTCAACAATGGCTAGAATCACACCAAGTTCATAAATGAACTTCTTGATCCAAACCGCTTCCTTTGCTGCTTCCGAAGCTGCAATGTATTATGCCTCAGTGGTAGAATCCGCTATAGTGTCTTATTTGGAACTTTTTCAACTCACTGCGCCCCCATTCAAGGTGAACACGTATCCAGAATGAGACCTGGAATCATCCTTATCTGTCTGGAAGCTGGCATCCATATACCCGCGTATCACCATGTCCCCTTCTCCATATATTAGGAACACATCCTTAGTTCTTCTTAAGTACTTAAGGATTGTCTTAATAGCCACCCAATGATCCATTCCTGGATCAGACTGGTATCTACTCATGACACTCAGAGCATACGATACATCGGGCCTCATACATAACATAGCATACATGATAGATCCTATTGCGGATGCATAGGAAATCTTACTCATGCAAATGCTCTCGTCTTCTGTGCGCGAACACATAGACTTCGAAAGGTGTACCCCATGCCTGATGGGTAGGAAACCTTTCTTGGATTCCGACATGCTAAACCTCTTTAGCACTCGGTCTATATATGTAGACTGCGAAAGACCAAGCAACTGTTTCGATCTATCTCTATAGATCTTAATCCCGAGGATGTAGGTTGCTTCTCCCAGGTCTTTCATGGAGAATGTCTTGGATAACCAAATCTTAACTGACTGTAAGATTGAAACATCGTCTCCTATAAGTAATATGTCATCGACATACAATACTAGGAACACGACTGCACTCCCACTAACCTTCTTGTATACACAAGGTTCGTCTGGGTTTGTGAGAAATCAAACTTTTTGATTGTCTCATCAAAACGGATATTCCAGCTCCTGGATGCTTGCTTCAATCCATATATGGATCATCGCAATTTGCATACCTTGGTTTTATCAACCGATGTGAAACCCTCAGGCTGTATCATATACACGTCCTCGAGCAAGTTTCTATTAAGGAAAGCTGTTTTCACATCCATCTGTCATATCTCATAATCATAATGAGTCGCTATGGCCAGGAGCATCCGAATGGATTTAAGCATAGCTACAGGCGAATAGGTTTCGTCATAATCAACACCTTGTTTTTGACGATATCCTTTCGCCACTAATCTAGCCTTATAGGTAATCACATTACCATCCATGTCGGTTTTCTTCTTGAAAACCCACTTGCACCCTATAGGCTTGATACCTTCAGGTGGGTCAACCAAGTTCCAAACTTGGTTTTCATACATGGAATCCATTTCTGACTTCATGGCATCAAGCCACTTATCCCTTTCTGAACTTGTCAGCACTTCTTCATAAATGGTAGGCTCCTCATCATCAATGAGTAACACGTCGTTCGATTCACTTACGAGAAATCCATATCTCTCAGGAATGTTGCGTGTTCTACAAGATCTACGAAGATGTGGTGTTACAATAGGTCCAGCCGATTGCTCATCACTATGAGTTATCGGCTGTTATGCTTCACCAGGTATCTCATCAATGTCTATTTGAGTTTCTCGAGCCTCCTCAAGCTCGACGATACTCCCACTATTTTCTTGCAAGAGAAACTCTTTCTCTAGAAACACAGCATGCCTTGAAATAAACACCTTTTGTTCCACAGGATGATAGAATTGGTAACCCCTTGTTTCCTTAGGGTATCCAATAAATAGACATTTATCAGACTTAGCATCCAATTTGTCTGATACAGTCCGCTTTACATAAGCAGAACAACCCCATATCTTCAAGTAAGATACATGAGGTTTCTTACTATTCCATATCTCATATGGAGTAGTAGAGACTACCTTGGTTGACATTCTGTTTAACAAGTAAACAGCTGTCTGAAGTGCATAGCCCCAAAAGGACTTGGGAAGATTCGCATGATTCATCATTGACCTGACCATGTCCAACAAGGTCCGGTTACGCCTCTCAGATACACCATTATGTTGTGGTGTATATGGCGGAGTCCATTGAGACAATATACCATTGTCTCTTCGATAATCAAGAAACTCTTGACTTAAGTATTCACCACCTCGATCCGATCGAAGTATTTTAATACTCTTGTCATGTTGTTTCTCTACTTCATTTCTGAATTCTTTGAACCTTTCAAAGGCTTCAGACTTGTGTTTCATTAAGAACACATACCCAAACAGTGAGTGATCATCGGTGAAGGTAATGAAGTAGCTATAGCCTCCTAAAGCTTGAGTTGACATAGGTCCACATACATCAGTATGTATTAGACCTAGCAACTCTCTCACTCGTTCACCTTTTCCTATAAAAGGTAACTTAGTCATCTTGCCTTTCAAGCATGATTCGCATGTATCGTATGAATCCAATTCAAACGATTCCAGAATTCCACATCGGTGTAATTGGAACATGCATTTCTTGCTTGCATGGCCAAGACGACAATGCCACATGTAGGAGTCTAATTGATTATCCTTTCGAGCACGCTTGTTGCTCGCTTCGATATTGAAAATGTCATTGGATACGTCCAACGTATAAATACCATTGCTCAAAGTTCCAGTTCCATAAAGAACGTCATTCAAAGTTATGTAACAACAATTGTTACTAAAAGTCAAATGGTACTCGTTTCTATTTAAACAAGAAATAGAAATGATGTTCTTTATCAATGAAGGAACATAAAAGCAATTGTCCATTTCTAAGACAAGTGTTGTAGGGAGTTTCAACAAATACATTCCGATGGCGAGTGCAGCAACCTTTGCTCTATTCCCAACACGTAAATTTGACTCTCCCTTGATGAGTCTTCTTCTATTCCTTAGCCCATGTATGTCATTACATATATGTGAGCCACACCCAGTATCCAATACCCAAGTGTTTGAGGAAATAGAATGAAAATCAATAACGAAGATATCTGAAAAAGATGGAGCATCTTATGCCTTATTCTTCTTCACAGACTCAAGATAAATCTTGCAATTTCTTCGCCAATGGCCTTACTTGCCATAATGATGGCAAGTGCCCTTTTGAGCTGGTTCTGCCCTTTTAGCCTTTTTCTTCTTCCCCTTCTGTTGTTTCTTTGACTCTCTCTTAGAACCTTTCTTCGAGAAATCAACTAAAAACACCGTCCCCTGCTCATGCTTCTCAGAAGGCTCCATAGTCTTCAGCATGTTGAGCAGTACCACAGATAAACCTTCTTGCATCTCAGAGGTGAAGAGGAGCTTGGAGACTTCGAACCTTTCGAATCTCACTTGCTTATCAAACAACTCATAAAGATGAAGGACTACGATATGAGCATCCATATGCTCATGCTGCTTCCGTAGCTTGGGTTCCATCATGGCTAGCATGATGCAACTCATTTGTTCATAATCACTCACATGTTTCTAATAGGCCAACAATTGGTCCAGAGTTGCATTGTCACTAGGACAGGCGGGAAGAGGCACTTCGAGGACATTTGCAAGCTTTTTAACCTTGAGAACAATTCTCAAGTTTCTAAGTCAGTCCAAGAAGTTCGGCCCAGTCAATTTATTTGAATTCAAAATAGAGCGCAAATTCAAAGACATCACGATCAATCGATTAACTTAGAAATACAAATCAAGCATATATGAGAAAGATGATTTTAAAATGCATCAACATACATTTATAAATCCCATTCATTTTTCGAATTTCAAAAACCCCAAAATCACTTCGGGAGATCGTAGGTCCATCTCTGAATGGGCTGATATCCAACATAGATATGAACAACCTTGGAGAGAGTCCAACAAGTCATTCATAACTACGATGGTAGGTATCATATATACCGATTATATATCACGTATATGCAACTATCACAATGTGCTATCAACTAATTGAATGTTCACACATACATCGGGTTGTTAACACATTAACAAGTATGCATCATATGCATAGCACCCAACTTCACCTCCCTTCACATCGACCTTGGAGAGAGTCCAACAAGTCGATGCTCCAGGTTAAAGCCAACCCATTAATCAAGAAATAGTTTTAATATGGTTAGAGCGCATTCAACCAATTAGCCCGGCTTGGAGAGAGTCCAACAACCAAAGCTAACGATTGACCTCTGACTCTTACCATATTAGTATTAAACTATTTCATGGTTTGAACATGTTCGGGTTCGAGCCGGGCTTGGAGAGAGTCTAACAACCCAAACAAGAAACGGAACTCTGGTTCTAACCATATTAATGAAAGGTGTAGGCTTTAATATTGAGTAAGGGTTTTTATGTCTCATCCTCTTTGCATGCAAATAACTATTATCTACATAGCATGACATACATAGCATACATCTACATGTCACGACACGCATGGCATAATGATATGCATCTAATGCAATTACATGACATACAATTATGTCATGTACAAAATTTCCTTATATGTCATAACTATTTATGGAAATAAAATATATTTAAGATTTGATTCTCCAAATCAAATCATGATTAAATTAGGAAACAAATTTCCAAATCTAATCACATATTTTATTAGTGGAAATAGTTGATTAAGGAAAGTAAATTTAGGAAACCAATTTCCTAAATCATCAAAACTACTTATGGAAATAAAATATTTTAAGATTTGATTTCCTAAATCAAATCATGATTAAATTAGGAAACAAATTTCCAAAATCTAATCAAATATTTTATTTATGGAAAATATCAATTTCCATAAATACTTCCAACTTTCCAAAAGTAGAATATTTCCATAAATACTTCTAGACTTTCTAAAATTAAAAATTTCCATAAATACTTCTAACTTTCCAAAAGTAGAAAATTTCCAGAAATACCATTATGACTATCGCAAAACAATTTTACGATTATGTCGAAACACAACCTGGCTCTGATACCACTGTTGGGTTTCCGGCACCGCGGCGAGTGTGTATTCGAACATGTTTCATAAACATGTGCACAGCGGAAGGAATAAAATAATAAATCTAATTTATTATAACACACACATCACACACATGCATAGTACAACATGTGTAGACATAACCATAAATTCAAATTTTGCAATAAAAGGAAACTTAAAATACGTATACCTGACGTATCACGTGTAGCGGGAAAGGCATCAACCGGAACGATTCTAGCTAGAATCGTCTCTATCCGTATCCACGCCGAGTATCTTCGGGATGACTTCATGAAGTCACGAGCCTCGTCTTTGTACGGGTTACTAGCCTCGTGTTGAAGATGATGTGATTGAGAGAAGATCACGATTCGAATCAAAATTCGGATCCAAAACGAATCCTCAAAAACTCGCTTCTCCAGAGAGGTATTCGTCAACCGTTTGACGAATCCTTCATCCTCCACCTATGAGAATTACTGGAGATCAAATCCCTGGTAAGGAAGGCGCTTTCGGAGCTCCAAACGTCGTCCAAATAACGCTCTGACAAGAGGGAAACAAGCTGTCCAGAAAACTGGACAGCTTTGGTGGAGACCTTGTGCCGGCCAAATAAGGAAAGCAATGTTCTCACCTTGTCGCCGGAGCCAAGGAGGATCACCGGAGCTCCTCCGGCAGTAGCTCAACGCCGGCTAGAGGGATGGTCGGTAGCAGCTGGACGCCGGTTGAAGGAGCTAGGCGGCGGCAAGGAGGTTGGTGCCGACAAGAGGGAGAGGGTGGGCAGCCAAACAATTAGGGTTGCCTCAATTGGGGTTTAACAAAAACCCTTAAGCCCTATTTTATAGAGAACAAACTCTCTTAATGGTTATTGGATCATAACCAAAGGCCCGTTAACCCGCTCCATTAATTTAAGTTAAAATAAACCAAACCATGATGGTTTATTTTAAGTTAAAATGAACCGAACCAACTTTGGTTCATTCGTTTAAAACAAACCAAACCCTTTGGTTTATTCTCCTCCATTGGATTAGAACCAAACCAATTTGGTTCATCCATCATGTCTTCATAAGACACGACCCATCCACGCTTCCATTGCGACTGAAACGATTTCATGCTCACTCCATGTTTGGTCCAACCAAACCTAGTTTCTCTCGGTCTGAGAATCTCATTCTCAAGCTCGTTTTAAATCCTTCGGATTACGCTTGTTGTGCGTGTGACCAAATAGGTTCTTGGTTTATGTTGGTCGTCTATAATTAACCATTAATTATAGAATGATCATGAGTGGCACCTAGTAGTACATCATGATCCCCAATTAACCGAAAAGATCAACGGTTGATCCAAAACTATTTCTGAAACCCTTCAGCAGCTCGAATGAATCGTGTCCCATTCTCTTCACTCATCTTATACCCACTTGGTTCAGGACATGGTCTATAGTGTTAGTCCCCACTAGGCTGACTACGTCACACCTAGTCCAAGTATTATTTTCTCATCCTACGGATTCTAGTTACTGCACATGTATCGAAGAGTACCTTACTCTAAACATGTAATGCTTTGGCCAAAGACTTTAGTAATAATCCGACGAGAGACCATGGGTATACATCTCCTCGCAAGGAGTGGTGAATCCTTTATAGGCTATTCAAACACCTTCGATCACTTCAACTTATACCTAATCATCCCGGGTCCACATCTCTTTAGAGATGTTTGCTTAAGATGTCAAAGCATAAGTCTTTATGATCAAGATGACTTGAATACCGCAAGTCAAAGGAACATCGCACTTAAGCTGCAGTAAGAACTTCATTAACATATCTATATATGCAGAAAACCATATGAAGTCTTACGGCTGGTCACTCCAATGAACTAGTTACCATAACTAGCATCCACGATTAACTCCGGACATCACAATGTCTCCAGCCAGTGAGAATCAGCTGCTTGGATACACCAAAGAGTATACCTCGTGCTAGTCTCGACAGAATCAATGGTGTCCAAATCCATCAATTCATCGACTAGAAATAATTCCGATACATCACAATTACACATGTAGAGATACTCACTAGTTGTGATCCAATCACAAATTCTCTCATGCTGTGAATCGTATCGTGGACATTCAGTAAATGAGTTTAAGATCTAATCAAATACATGAAAACATGTATACTCAAATAGTGAATCTTCATTTATCATATAAATGGTTCAAACATAAGGCGATTGCTTTAGGACATCTCTCATATATCACTAACACACAGGGGGGGTTATTCATGTCATCGCAAGAGGACCCACAGACGGGGACTACAATCGGGCGCGGAAGTCATACGCCCGTCTTATGGAAAGTCTAGCCATCGTTACCAACCAGGCTGTCCAAACCACGTCGTTGGTCTCGTTCAGGCTGGAAGATCTCCGAGGCGTCCTGCTGCCCCACACGGATGCCTTAGTGATCCGCATCTCCCTAGCCAACTACGAAGTGGCCAGAGTATTGGTGGACTCCGAAATTTCTATCAACATCCTCTTCCAGGAGGCCTTTGGACAGATGCAGTTGGGAAACACCCAGCTGGAAGATGTGGCCACACCCCTCTTCGGGTTTGTGAGACATGTGGTCCATCCCATAGGGCAGATTTCATTGCCCCTGACTCTGGGCACAAAGCCCAGGCAAAAAACCAGTATGGTTCCTTTCCTCATTGTGGACGCTCCATCCACGTATAATGTCATTCTTGGTCATCCTTTCCTAGCCATTTTTCAGGCGGTGGCTTCCCCGTACCACCAGAAGGTAAAATTCTCAGTCGGACAATTGGCGGGAGAAGTCCGAGGCGAACAGAAAGCTGCTAGAAGCTGTTATGTGCAGATGGTCCGGGATGATCAGAATAAGGCCCGAACCGATGATCCCAAAGGAAAGGCCATTGTCATTTCTGATGTCTGCGTCCTGGAAGAGTCTCCTCTCAAAGCAGACAAGATAGAGGAAGGGGAACTGGTGGAAATAGCCCTGAGAAAGGCCACTCAAGTGGCACAGTAGCTAGAGGCCAAGGAGGAGTTGGTGGCCTGCCTGAAGAAGAATGGAGACATCTTCGCAGGAAATGTGCATGACCTTACGGGGATCGACCCTCGCGTTGCTGAACACCATCTCAACATAAATAGAGGAGTTCGACCCGTCCAATAGAAGCGGCGACACTTTGGGCCTGAGAAGGAAAAAGTTATAGCTGAGGAAGTAGATAAATTGTTAAAAGCTGGTCATGTGAAGGAAATCTAATTTCCCGAGTGGGTCTCCAATGTAGTCTTGGTCCCCAAGCCTTCTGGACAGTGGAGGATGTGTATCAACTTTCGCGATTTGAATAAAGCATGCCCTAAAGACTGCTACCCCTTGCCTCGTATTGATCAGTTGGTGGATTCCACTATAGGATATAAAGTGGTGTCCTTAATGGATGCATACCAGGGATACCATCAAATACCCTTGGCTAAGGAATATCAGAAGAGGGTTAGCTTTGTGACGGCAAGGGGGTTGTACGCTTATGTAGTAATGTCCTTCGGCCTAAAAAATGCGGGGGCCACCTACCAATGGCTCATGGATAAGATCTTCGCGGAGCAAAAAGGGAAAAATGTAGAAGTCTATGTGGATGATATCCTAGTCAAATCAAAAATCACTCGGGATTTGGTTAAGGATCTAAATGAAACTTTCACTACATTGAGGCGGTATAATATGAAGTTAAACCCTAAAAAATGCCTGTTTGGGGTGAAAAGTGATAAATTTTTGGGGGTATATAGTGACTGAGAAGGGGTTGCAGGCTAACCCAGAGAAGGTGCAAGCACTGTGCAACATGAAGTCACCCACTAATCTACGAGAGACTCAAAAGTTAGTGGGGAGGATTGTTTCCTTATCCCGATTCATAGACAAATCGGCGGACAAAGGGTTACCTTTCTTTAAAATCCTGCACAAAGCTACTAAGTTTCAATGGGACGATCAGTGCGAGCAGGCTTTCCAAGAGTTAAAGAAGTATCTAGCTGGACTTCCGTTACTGGCTAAGCCAATGGCGGGAGAACCATTGTGGATGTATTTGGCCATCTCAGAGGGAGCCATCAGTTCAGTTTTGCTGAAGCAAGAGGGTTCTCATCAACAACCTATTTATTATACCAACCATATTCTGAAGGGGGCTGAATCCCGTTATACCGAGCTAGAGAAGTTAGCATATATTCTAGTCTTGATCGCCCGTAAATTGAGGTCATACTTTCTAGCTCATCCTATCACTGTCCTGACTCATAGTGAATTGAGTAAGGTGGTCACCAAGCCCAATTTTTCCAGGAGATTGGCTAAATGGGTGGTAGAACTAAGCGAATATGACATTCGCTACCAACCCCGAACCGTTATCAAAGCTCAGGCGCTTGCTGACTTTCTGGCTGAAGTACCTGTTGGTTCGGCAGATCGCTCATCAACAAAAGAGGAAGGACTAGATACATGGAACGTATTTGTGGACGGCTCTTCGGGATCTACGGGTAGCGGAGTCAGAGTCTTGCTAATTTCTTCTGATAAAGAGGAGACACACGTAGTTGTACTCCTGGGGTATCGAGCATCTAATAATGAAGCAGAGTATGAAGCCATTCTCACGGGATTACAGGCTGCCAAAGCCGTAGGGGCTTCTTCTATTATAATCCACTCTGATTCCCAGATGGCGGTATCACAACTCCAAGGCTCTTTCACGGTTCGGGAAGAGAGATTGAAGAAATATTTGAAGGCTTTTGAGAAGGAAAAGGCCCATTTTCGGCAGGTCCTTTTGAAGCAAATTCCGAGGGAGAACAATGGGAAAGTGGATGAATTGGCTCGGGTGGCTAGCACTATGGAGGGAGTAAAATCATTTGAAACGATCTGCGTGGAAATCCCTACCTCTCTGGCGATATGCAGTGTAGAGGAGGTTGCACCCGAGCCGAATCCAATCCTTGATTGGAGGACTGACATCATAGCTTACCTACAACATGGAAAGGTTCCCGAAGAAAAAGGGGCATCATCTGCTTTAATGTGCAGAGCCAAACGATTCACCCTCTTAAACGGAGACTTATACAAGACATCTTTTGGACGGCCCCTGCTGAAGTGTTTGGGAAAGGAGGATGCTGAGTGGGTACTTCGGGAGATCCATGAAGGTTGTTGTAGTAATCATTTGGGGGGGAGAGCTTTGGCGAGGAAGACCTTGTTAGCGGGATACTTTTGGTCTACCCTCCAGTAAGACGCTGCCCATATAGTGCAAACTTGTTTAGCCTGTCAAAGGCATAGTAACCGGTCAGAACGACCGGCGAAATTAATGAAAGCTGTGGTTGCTTCATGCCCTTTTGATCAGTGGGGAATGGATATAGTGGGTCCTATGCCTGTGGCACCATTGCAGAAAAAATTCCTATTGGTGGCTATGGATTATTTCTCCAAGTGGGTGGAAGCAGAGCCTCTTGCCACAATTACGAAGAATACTGTCATACAATTCCTGTGGAAGAATATTGTCTGTCGGTATGGTATTCCCCGAAGGTTAGTCAGTGATAATGGACGACAATTCCAGGGCAAGAAAATCAAAGAATGGTGCCAAAGTCTCAATATCCAGCAAGCTTTTACATCGGTGGCCCATCCTCAAGCTAACGGGCAAGTTGAAGTCACTAATAGAATTCTTATTCAAGAATTGAAGACTAAATTGGGGACTCAGAGGGGAAACTGGGTGGAAGAACTGCCTGGAATCTTGTGGGCCTACTGAACCACACCAAAAACTGCAATGAGGGAAACTCCTTTCAGCCTAGTATATGGGACGGAGGTTGTTATTTTGGTGGAAGCTCTCTTAAGTAGTGCCCGGGTGGAAATTTATGAGCCGGAGCAAAACCAAATTATTCGAAGTACTGAGTTGGACTTGGTGGAAGAAAGGAGGGAGACGGCAAGGAGGCGAGCAGAGTTTTACAAACGGAGAGTGCAGCAAGCCTTTAATAAAAAGGTGATGCACCAGAGATTCCAAGAGGGGGATTTGGTTCTGCATAAAGTTAATCCTGTTATAGATCCTGGAAAGTTAGCTCCAAACTGGGAGGGGCCCTATGAAGTGATGCGACGCGTAGCAGGGTCCGCATATTATCTAAAGGATGAACAGAGCAAGGAATTTCCTCGACCCTGGAACGCTATCCACTTGAAGCCTTTTCACACTATATAAGGAGTGATCGATAAAAGAAAAGGAGTTGAGGGGCTCCCGAAGAGATGTACTTGACAATGTGTTGTATTGATTAGATGTATAGCGAATCCGAGCTTGATTGATGAGTTACTTACAATAGTATTATAGTCCTCGTAGTGAACTATGAAAAGGAAAAGAAGATAAAAAGGGAGCAATGTCCCGAAGCAGTACATCACGTTATAACTTAAACCGATCGGGAGGATAACATCGAAAGTCGGCCTCCCAATTTAAGGAGAGAATGGGATGGTTCGCAGGGGGAAGTCCTTGATCAGCATACTGCCGAACCGCCTCATTAAACCCGTCTTGATAGGTGGCATGCAGTAGAATGATTAACCGCTCTTGCCGATTCGGGCGGTAAGGACTCCGGTTCCGATGGAGCCTATGACACTTCTCTTGTTGCTCCCAAAGGGCTCGACACATATCACTATAGCGCTGGGATATTTCCATAATAGCATCCGCCAAGATCGAGATATCATCGGCTTGGGAAGTTTGGTCCTGCTGGAAGAGGTTCATCATATCCACTATATTCTGGCGCATTGAAGCTGAAATTCCCTCTACCGCTTCGGTGTAGGATCTGGTGCGGATGAGCTCATTGCCCAGCCTTTGGAGGAAAGTTTCTTGCCTGCGTATACGGGCATGAGCATGCGCCCTAGAAGTTATGAGAGAGGAGTTTTCTTGTATCTCCTTGCACAGGCGAGTGGGGAGGTCCCCTATTTTGTCCTCTGCTTTCTGATGCTGAACCCGCAGATGGGCGATGAGGTCGGAGTTTCGTTGCTTCTCGTGAAGTAGCTCTGTTACCTACTCTCGAAGACTTATCAATTCTTGAGAGGGGGAGGCCTCCTTGTCAAGCTGTGCCTGCTGAACATCCCGTCGGATTGAGAGTGATTCTGTGTAAGCCCGCTGTTGTTCTTGCAATGTCGCTATAGTCTCGACATCTTTTTGGTGTCGGTAGCGAGCTTTTGTCAGTTGCTCCTGACATTGCTGCAGTTGTTGCGATAAGAGGTGCTCTCGATTTTGAGCAGCCGTCAGATCCTCCCATTGTTGTTGTTCCAACTTCAGAGATTGAGCTCGATATTGTTGGAGGGAGCGATCCAATTCTTGGTAGTTGGTAAGGGCCTGTAAGTCGTTTGTCGGAAAGAGGTCATTCAGTCAGGAAAGTTAAAGAAGTTGATTGGAGAAACATACCAATTTTAAAGCATGGCGTAGGCCTTCCATTCGGGGAACCAGTTCTTCTAAATTCAATATTCGAAGACCCCGAGGAGAAAGGGAAGAAGATGGGATAGACGATATCGAAGGTGGAGGTTCACTTATAAGAGGAAGAATAGGGGTAGTAGCCATAGGTTGTGACAGAGGTTCGAAGGGAAAAGAAGAAGGAGCACTGGTCAGGAGGCTCAAAGGGGTAGAAGTCGGGGGCAAAGAATCAAGAGCCTGAGGGGGAAAGTGTACTATGGTTGGCTGTGAGGTGGGCATGCCAGAAGTTGCGGAAGGGGATTGGTTTGGCGAGGAATCTGGAGAGGATGATATAGTGAGCATAGGACTAGAGAAATCTTTGCTGGGAAAGCGAGAAGTAGAAGGACTTGGGCTAGTGCCCATAGGAGGTGAGGGGCTCTCCAAGCGATGAGCAGAGGGGGAGATAGGCAGTGGAGGAATATCAACTACCATGAGTTCAGGGGCGGTGTCATGTTTCGGAGAAAGAGAAGGCGGGGATGCAAAAGCATCTGTAGTCGATTGGCGTGGACGCACTACCTCCCTGAATTCATCTTCAGGTTGTGATGAAAGAGCGGGCAACTTCCGAATACCCAAGGTGGAGGGGGAGAAAATGGGAGAGTTAGGGTTTGTAAGTAACAGGGGAAATGAGGATGGGCTGGTTACTTCGGTTTCATCTGGGGTGGGTGTAACAAGGGTTTCAGGCGGAGGCGAAGAAGAAGGGAGAGATGGGACAGGTGGGATGGTAATAGACGAGGGTGAGGGTGAAGATGAAGATGGTGGCTGGCTCTCACCCCGTTTGATGTGTGAGTAACGACTTGCTATTTCTCGGAAGAAAGAGGAATGCATCTTGCCCGTTGGAGAAAGAAGAAAAGCGCTGAGGTAGGTGACTGGGGCACCGGAGGATGGCGGCGGAAAGAAGAACAGACAAAGAAAAAGGAGACGAAAAGGCGAAAGGAAGGAAGGTAACAAAAGAAAGGAAGACGAAGCATCCGGTATAAAAGGAGGAGGGAATGGGCTTGTAACGGTTATTGGGCTTCTAGTTTATAGAAAAGGAGGCCCTAGGCAGAAGGGAAATGATGATTTATTTCTCTGATGGCCCATTATGTACTAAAACCCTTGCTTGCATAGGAGGGGATGGATGAAGGTGTTCACCTTCGAGATGAAGGAAGGAAGAATAGCAGCATGAAAGCAGTGCACTCTTTATACAGAAGGCCTTTGGTCACTATATATTATTTTATCCCCGTATGGTGGTGGAACGGAAGAACTGAGGTCTCCTCAGTTATCTATCATTTTTATCCCCGTGAAACGGAAGAGTTGAGCTTACTCCTCAACTATATATTATTTTATCCTCGTGTGGTGATGGAACGGAAGAACTGAGGTCTCCTCAGTTATCTATCATTTTTATCCCCGTGAAACGGAAGAGTTGAGCTTACTCCTCAACTATATATTATTTTATCCCCGTGTGGTGGTGGAACGGAAGAACTGAGGTCTCCTCAGTTATCTATCATTTTTATCCCCGTGAAATGGAAGAGTTGAGTTTACTCCTCAACTATATATTATTTTATCCCCGTGTGATGGTGGAACGGAAGAACTGAGGTCTCCTCAGTTATCTATCGTTTTTATCCCCGTGAAATGGAAGAGTTGAGCTTACTTCTCAACTATATATTATTTTTATCCCCGTACGGTGGTGGAACGGAAGAGTTGAGTTCATTTCTCAACTATATATTATTTTATTCCCGTGTGGTGGTGGAACGGAAGAACTGAGGTCCCTCAATTATCTATCATTTTTATCCCCATGAAACGGAAGAGTTGAGCTTACTCCTCAACTATATATTATTTTATCCCCGTGTGGTGGTGGAACAGAAGAATTGAGATCTCCTCAGTTATCTATCATTTTTATCCCCGTAAAACAGAAGAGTTGAGCTTACTTCTCAACTATATATTATTTTTATCCCCGTGCGGTGGTGGAACGGAAGAGTTGAGTTCATTTCTCAACTATATATTATTTTATTCCCGTATGGTGGTGGAATGGAAGAACTGAGGTCTCCTCAGTTATTTATCATTTTTATCCCCGTGAAATGGAAGAGTTGAGCTTACTCCTCAACTATATATTATTTTATCCCCGTGTGGTAGTGGAACGGAAGGACTGAGATCTCCTCAGTTATCTATCATTTTTTATCCCAGTGAAATGGAAGAGTTGAGCTTACTCCTCAACTATATATTATTTTATCCCCGTGTGGTGGTGGAACGGAATAACTGAGGTCTCCTCAGTTATCTATCATTTTTATCCCCGTAAAATGGAAGAGTTGAGCTTACTTCTCAACTATATATTATTTTTATCCCCATGCGGTGGTGGAACGAAAGAGTTGAGTTCATTTCTCAACTATATATTATTTTATTCCTGTGTGGTGGTGGAACGGAAGAACGGAGTTCTCTTCAATTATTTATCATCTTTATCCTCGTGAAACGGAAGAGTTGAGTCATTCCTCGACTATATATTATTATATTCCCCGTATGGTAAAGGGGCAGAGGAGCCGAAGTATGCCCTCAACTATATGTCATTTTATCTTGGTACGGGGAAGGTATATGCGTGATCCCTGCGCAATGAAAGGGTGAAGGAACGGTGTATCCATTGTATTTTCATACGAGGAAGGTAAAATGTGGCACAACTTAAGAAATGTTGGAAGAAGAAGACAAGCGGAAAAAGTAGGGTGAAGGCTTACATTACAGAAAGTTCATTGTTTAAGAAAGATTACATATTCCAATTCCCTCACAAGGAGAAAATAGCAAAAGAAACCCTTATATATAGGGTATTACAGTTCTTTGTTGGGAGGAACTGACGGAGTTTCTTTGCACGGCTGAGGTTGGCACAATAGTTGTCGAAGGTAAGATTGTTGCAGGAAGATTTGCTTAGATAGTTCCTTCTGGGACCCGGCTAGTTGCTGGCGCAAAGAGTAGTTATTGGAAGAAACTTCCCTCAATCGCTGCTGCAGGTATCTCACTTGTTCCTCCAAATTAGGGATATAGCGCTGTTCGTCGGCCTTTTCTTCAGAAGGAGGGGAACTACTGCCCTGTTCAGACATTTTGTCCATGGCGAGGAGAAGAGAAAAGAGAAGATGGATGTTGTACAACAATTGTTAGAGGTCCTTATAACGATAAAGGAGGAGGGTGTATTTATTCGCAGAGGAAATAAAGATAATGAATGCTAGTAAAGAAGGAGAAGCGTAAAGATAGTAGGTGAAAAGTCACTGGTACAGTAATTATGAGGGAAAGGGTCCGAATCCCATAGAAACATTAAGAGAGTATGTTCAAACGAGATTACAATTTTTCTAATGGCAGAAACTTTACCTTCACAGGAAAACGACAAGAATGGATACCAATTCCTTTCTTCATTTTTATTAACATACTTGAGAATGATTACATCATTTAATCTATGTAGGCTTTTTATGATTACTCTTAATAGGGGAATTGTTGGGAGGCTCCTCAGAGGGGGAAGGCGCTAAGATGACTCTGTAGAGATCGCCTTGAGCGGGAGGTATCGCTGGAGGAGCTTTATCAATAGAGGGCGGATGAATCCTCGCCGGAGAGACTGGAATGAATGTCAATGCCGGCGGGAGTGGAGGAAGTTCAGCAGAGGCCCGTGGGTCTCCTATTGTGCACTCCCACGTCAGAGGAGGGTTCCATACCCGATTGCGGAAGGAGGGGAAGGGCGCTCGGAAAGACCTCCCTGCCGAAGGGGATGGAGTTGTGGTTAGAGGGGGAAAAGGAAGGGGGCAAAAGGCTGAAGTCGCCATCGAGCGTGTCTCAGACTCCTCTGAGTCTTCGGTGGCCCAATCTTGCAGCTCAAAAGAGTCAGAATCTGAAGAAATCTCAATGGTGTGTTCTGCTGAAGCCATGAAAATGAGATGGGAAACTGAAGACATTGATGAAGACAATTTATAGTTGAGGGAGAAAGAACTACATTTGTCCTCGGGAGGGAGAAGAAGAGGAAGAGACTAATATCATAATAATGTCAGCGTAGGAAATTGTCGAGATATCATTTCTGAAGCGGCCAGATGACTTGAGAAGGTCAAGGGCCTGAGATAACTTAATTGTTGGCCAGGCCAAAAATTGATTCGGGCTAGAGGAAGATCATCCGGGGTATTCTGAATGGTCTCCCGAGCGAAAAACATCATCTGGACAACAATTACAAAAAGAAGGAAGCACGAAATCAACCTAAAATCCCCAACCCGTACCAAAGCATACATGAAGAATGACGCGATGCCATGCCAATATAAACATTCTTCAACATGAAGAAAAGAGTCATTACAGGGAGTAAGATATTATGGGTTACAATTCAAAGAGCTCTGGGGAACACTTAGACAATGCATCTACAGGATTCAAATAACTAGTGTCCGTGCCGGGAGGTGGATATCCTCGTTCAGCATTCAGAGCTGAAGACCCGTCAAAGCCAAGTATGAACAGATCCACTCCCTTCTTGACATACCACCCCTTTAGGTCAGCCTCCTGCTCCTTTAGCTGAGACTGACAACTGGCTAGTTGAGCCTGACACTCGGCCAGCTGGGCTTGACTTTCGATTAGTTGGGCTGCCAGGACATCTTTCTCGGTTGATGCTTTTATGGCTTGCTGACCCAGAGCCGAAAGAGCCTCGGAATATTCTCGATGAAGATCTGATTGTTGTCGAGTCGCTGCTGATAGGGCTTGAGGAAGGACAACCACCATGGAAGAGAGCTCTTGACACTTCTCTATACAAGATTTTTTAGTGGCTTCCCACGCTTGGCATTCTAGTCGAAGTTGTTGATGTTCTTGCTGAAGCTGCTGAATGGTAGTAGAAGAATCAGTAGCTTGAATAATGGCGTCTCCAAGCTGTCTTTTGTACCCTGTTAATTCATGGGTGAGAAGATCCACCTGCTGAAGCTCGCTGGATTGCAGGAAGAGTTGTTGTTTAAGGTCTTCATTTTTTCGTTGAAGTTCTTCCTTCTCACTCTGAACCAGGGCCAATTGTGTCATAGAGTCTTCACATTGACCCCTCAGATCTGATTCCTTTTGCTCCTTCTCGCTCAATTACCGAGCGAGTTATTTTTGATGCGCTAAGGAAGCAAAGTGGCACGCCTCCACACTGAATTGAAATTGGGCTATGTGAGATGTCATTTTGCTATGCTTGGCCAAGGCCTGAAGGAAAGAAAATGCCATCATCAGGCGTTGACATATAGTGGCATGTACATATATGAATACATTAAAGATTGGAAGGGGAAAGTGGTTACCTCAGCCAGCAATTTGCCCACCTGGTCGCAAGGGCCTTGTATGCCCGATTGGTTGAAGAATTTCACCTCTGAAAGGTGACGGATCTATAGCCGCGACCCCAATGTAGCCATTGAGGGGGTCGGGAGGGGAAGGTCTTCCCCCTCAGAAGGAAGATTGGGTCCGACACGTTGAAGAGGGGTGGGAGAAGTAAGTGTGTCTGAGGGGATAGGGGCAGAGATGGATTCGGTTCGGGAAGGTAGGGGAGAATCATGAGGAAGGGAGGATGAAGCAGGAGAGTGGGAAAGGGAATCTCCTCCTTGGGGAGAAGAGGAGGGGGCGGAGAAGGTGGTGTCCCTCATCCTCGGTTCGTAGATGGTTAGAGATCGAGAGTCATGTTGACCAGAAGAAGAGGGAGGAGGAACTGACAAACTGGGAGCCCCTTTCTTAGTGGGTCGCAATCTTTTCCGAGGGGAAGAAGGGGCTGCCACAGACTTGCCTTTCTTTATTGAGGTCTTCTTCTTCTTGGCAGCCTCAATCTCTTCTCCTTTCACTAGAGCGTCCTGCATTAGATTATCTACAAAATGCATTGATAAGAAAGATGGTTGATGCAAATAAGAAGTTATATTGAAGGGTAAATATCATCCTACCTATGGCGGCCGAGGCCATTGAAGGGAAGGGGGATAGCCCGAAGTGACTCAGGAGGGGAGTTTTCATTAGGTGTTTGAACAATAGTGTGATTCTCCCAGTACTTTATAAACCTCCGAGAAAGGGCACTGGGTCCTCATTTCACGGAAAGAAGGTAGTTCAGGGAGTTCTAACTTCCAGGTGTCTGAGTGGGGTAGAGGTATCGGAAGCTGAACAAAGAAGTACAATTCTTCCCATCCTTTATGGGAAGTGGGCATATTCATTAGAAATTGGCAGTCTGTGCGACTAGACAGGTAAAAGAGGCCTGCCTTGAAAGATTTTAACTGGAAGAAACAGTGGAATATTTGAGAAGATAGAGGAAGATTTAGGTGTTGAAATACTATAGAGGCCCCCGATAGAATGCGAAAGGAATTGGGGGTAAATTGATTTAAAGGTAGTCCGTAAAAGTCTAAGATTTCTAGATAAATGGAGGGTGCTGGTAGAAACAGGCCATTAAGGAACTGTTCGAAAAAGAAGCAAGTCAAACCGGGAGGAGGACGGTGTGGTCGGTGCATCTTGGTCGTGAAACAACATTTTATGGAAGGGTCTATAAACCTATCTTTAAGGTTAAAGAAGTAATGGTCGCAGTCTAGTTGGGTTACGGTGTGCTCATACCATGCAGGTGAGGGGGTGGTCTTAGGGGTCATAGGTATAAAACAGGGCAGAACACTTACTTGAGGGTTGGAGGAGAAGCGTGTAGGAAAGGAAGGGCTGGGTCGTTGAAGCGTCGTCGGAGAAAACCGCTGGAGGGAAGAAGCAGAAAGGATGGAATTGTTAGGCACACTAAGTCATGCATAAAAGGAAAGGGTGGAGATTTATATAGGATTTTTCGCGACGGTTTGACTATACAAGAGAAAAAGAGAAGCGGGGCCCATGGGCCCATTAGGCCGTCTCGGGTATATAGGGTGGGGCTGTAAGAGAAGAATGAATTTGAATTAGCGAGCAAAGGATGAAGTAGATACTTTATATATTTGGAAAGTCAAGTTTATAACTTCGCTTGACTATTTTTTGGGGTTGACTAATGATACTGCTGTTACCTCTTCTCTATGAACCGGATAAGAGGGCTCGCAGGAAGGACACCATCCGAACCAGATAATTGGTTCAGCAAAGAAAGAAAGGAAGAACGGTTCGGGCGTAATAGCCTGGGACGATTGGCACGGGAGAGTCAGTTGAGGTAGTTGGCACGGCAAAGCGGAGGCGGAGGGCGCCTCATTAGGAAATAAAAGAGAATCGGTTCGGCTTGATAGGCCTAGGAGCAGATGGGACGGATACGAATCAACTCGACTCAGTTCGTCCGGAAGTAGTTTGGGGCGGAAAGGAGGGAAGCTGGTTCAGGCCGCTGGAAAGCCCAAAAGCTATGCCACGCATGAGCTACAGGTCTAAGTTAGTTTTACCAAAAGCAGATGGTTGAGAGGGACAGGCTAACCTAGTTCCCAGAGATGTAGATGAAGAGGTGTTATGTAACAGAAAAGGGGGCGGGTCCCCCCACAATATTTCGAGGAGCCTTCGTTCCTCGTATCTATAACAGAATTATTCTCCAAGTGAACGTGGTGGCCACGTGTACAATGGGGACAGCTTGCGAGGTCACGATGGATTAGAGGAGGAGGAAAAAAGGGAGAAGGAGGATAGAAGGAAGGAGATCCGCATCATTTCAACCAGCAAGAAACGAAGACGCATTAGGGAGAAGGAGAGCTACCACTTCGCGCGGAGAAGGAGAGTGGTGATCTTTGCCTTTTGTGTATTCTTTCTTGTATCGTGATTTGATTGTAAGAGATTTTCTCCTCCACCTCCGGAAGTTTTCTTTTTCATGAAGGAGGACGTTCATAGTGAAAGTGCTTTGAGACTGCATCCGGTGAGAGAGCTCATCTCCGTGGAGTAGAAATCCTTATTCCGAACCGTGTTATATCCGGTGTCTTGGTTTTGTTGCCTGTGTTGATTTGCGTTTCTCTGCTTTACTCTTTCATCTTTACTGTTGCGGCTGGAGAGAACCCCCCAAAGCTCCCTTCGTGCTCCATCGTGTCGGAAGGAAGCGAATAAATTTTCTTCGCCGCATCAGGTAAGATAGTTAAATTAAAAATACCTAAGTAATTATGCAAGATCTTTTAGCTTAAGAGAACAAATTTACATCTCACAAGGGCTATATAGAATGATTTGTATGTGTATTGAGATATAATAGACACAAGTAAAATGTTAGGATAATGAGTTAATTTCAAGATGCTGACATGGTATATCTACATGAGCTAAGCATCATCAGATTGTATGAATTTTTCATGAATCAATTATGAGAAAAGCTTATGTATAAGTTATATACACTTGCCCCATGGAGTATGATTAGAAATTAGTTTTGAAAATATTTTTAAAATTATTTTTGAAAATCTTGGTGAACTCTATTTATTGATAGAATTCACTATTGATAGTATTAATACAAAGTTATGATGAAACGTTAAAATTTTTAATAGTTTTCAATTTTATATCATTCTTTGAAAATAATAGATATTTTCTTAGAAATTTATTTTTCTCTCATAGTGTTTAATATAAGTAATGTCAGTATAAAATTTCATAATTTTTGGAATATAGTAGAAATTTTGATATGAAAACTATTAAATATCAATCGAATGTTTTAGTAAAACAGTCGATTGATAAAAGATATCGATGGATTGTTATTGAAAATTTTAGCTAAAACAAGGTTATTTCAGTCATTTGAGGTGGACATGAGGAGCAATTGAAAAAGCATAGCATGGGAAAATTAATTGGAAAAATTGAAATTTAATCAACAATGGAATTAGGGATGGAATTTAATTTACATCGCTAATTTAGTGACAGAACATATAATCCATCACTAATTTAGAGAAAAAAAATTAATTTCGTCATTAATTTAGAGATGGAAATTAATTTCATCACTAATTTAGCAATTGAATTTAAATTCGATCGTTAAGTTAACGACGGAATTTAAATTTGATCATTAATTTAATGAAATTAAGATTTTGTCTATCAATTAATGACTGATTTTGCTATAAAATATTAATTTCATTACTAATTAACGACTGAATTGAAATTTCATCACTAATTAGTGACCGCTTTAATATTTTATCGAATAAATATTCGATCATTAATTCGTTCACTATTAATTACTATATTTCTTATAGTGATTCATGATTTCCCATCACAAAGTAAAAAAGAAAATAATTTTAAACAAAATAAATTAAGATTAATGGATCGTGATAAAAGAAAAAATAAAAGATATTTAAGATTCACACTTATTTTAAAGAATAATTATAATCTTAAACAAGATTAACATTTTTTTAATTTAGTTTGGTGATTGTTGTTGAGTCAGGCATGCAAAAAGTATCCAGAATTTTATAACAAATCATGGTATATTTTAATTTGTCATTTTTACGTGAGAGTTTTATTTTTTTATTTTTACTTCGTGTGAGAATTTTTTTTTTTTTCATCAATTTTGTTCAAAATTTTTAGACGGTTAGATGATTCAATTTTAGTGTCGCCTGAATTTAAGCACTTGACACTTCTTTCTCCCGATTGCTTCACGTAAAAATTTCTATCCCCAATTTTGTTCTTTATCCTATTTTCTCGCTAAAACACAAGGAACCATGCTTTCGATGTGACTGCCGCTGTTAACAGATATCATTGGCAACACCATTACAGATTCATTCAACTTGCAATGAATCCTTTGACATATTGCATGCTGGGACACTAACCTCACATCTTTTTATTGTATCAGCGAAGTAGGGACCAAGAGATATCAATGGATTCCCTGCCTGACTGCCCCAGAGTTGATGCCTCCGGTTACCTGCTCCTCGTAGTGTTTATGTTTGTGGATTTGATTCAGAGATGAAGAAAAACTAGATATCTGGTCTTTCTCCCTTAGATACCTCCCTTGCTGCTTTATTCCACCAGGTCCTTCAATCATAAGGAATGGCTGTCGGTACTTGTGTATCTGCTAGAAGCACTAAAAAGGTTTATCCAGGGAAGACCACACCTTTCGTGCTTGTTACATGCCTTGTCGCAGCCTCCAGTGGCCTCATCTTTGGTTATGATGTTGGAATCTCTGGTAACTACACTCTCTCTTCAGCTTAAGAGCCATCCACTGTAATCAGACAAGTCTTTGCTGATTGTTTATTATTACTTCAAAGCTTTGTCTCTAATGATGTTCAATTAGTTTGGTTGAATATTGAGCAAACTTTTCGTTTTAATCTGCAACGAGAAAGATTTTGTCAAGCTCATCTTTCTGTAGTGATTACGATCTCAGAACTATAATCTTTTACTGACTTTTTCCCCCTGAATCTTTAGGGCTCGAATGCTTTTTTCTCAACAGAGTTAATCGAACTGCTTTTTTTTTTGTCAGGTGGAGTTACCTCGATGGAGTCATTCCTATCAAAATTCTTTCCATCGGTTTACAGAAAGATGACAGTGGCAGACAAAAATGCTAATCCTTACTGCAAATTTGACAGCCAACTTCTCACTGCTTTCACGTCCTCACTCTACTTGGCTGCGCTGATCACATCTTTGTTGGCATCAAATTTCACCAGAGCAGTTGGAAGAAGGAACACCATGCTTATAGGAGCCATCATCTTCCTCCTTGGATCTTTGTTGAATGGTGCTGCCCAGAATGTTGCCATGCTCATAATTGGCAGGATCCTCCTCGGTGTTGGGGTTGCTTTTGCTTGTCAGGTATTTACTCTCATTTGCATGTTAGATAAAGATTAGGACGCAACATCTGTGATCGCTCATTATTATTATTATTATTTGTTTTTGTCAAGTTTTAGTATCACTCAGAAAAAGGTGAAGACTAGTTCCATAAGTCATTTCCTATCTCCGAGGTTAAGGTACAACATGATACAAAAGAATATGTGCCAACGGTTTGAATTGTTAAAGGACATGCAAATACTATCTTGTATTTATTATCTTCTCTCTACGAAGATAAATCAGATAGCCAAGTTAAAGGCAACGATTTCTCCTATCAGAAAAGTATACAGAAGCAATAACACACACACAGAAAATATATGTTAGAAAGGAAGAGGAACTGAATTTATAAACTAATTTGTGGATTCGCTTGTTGTCTATGAAAGCACATATTTATAGATGATGTTGTGCATCATCCTCTCCTAAAACAATGCCATAATCTTTTCTTCTACAAATAGAAAATGGCATGTGTACATTGGTCTTGTAGACACTGATCCATGCAAAATGATGGGTAAACTACATCTATCTAGACATAGTAACTATTTGTCTGCTACTGGATAAAATTTGCCTATCCATATCAACAAGTGGATAGATCAAGCTGAATTTATTTTTGCAATCATTCTTTTTAACATCTCAATCCTGGATCATAACACATGGAAGAACATAATAGTCGATTCTTGTTTGCACCAGCATCTCCCCATCAATACAGTATATGTATTCGCAAGACTAGAATCCATATTGCTTGATACAAACTACCAAACCAGATAAAGAATGCACCTTGCCAATTCAAATTTCTTCAAGGAGCTGTATATCTAGTGTTTATAATTTTTCACTGTTTGCAGGGAAAGAAATTAAAGAAGACAACTAAAGATGTTTCTTCTGACACCAAGTGTTTATAATTACAGGCTGCTCCTCTGTACCTTTCTGAAATGGCTCCAGTGCATCTTCGGGGCATGCTTAATATTGGCTTCCAACTCATGATCACTTTTGGTATCTTTTGTGCCAATCTCATCAACTATGCTACTTCCAAGCTCACCGGTAACTGGAGTTGGCGTATAAGCTTAGCACTGGCTGCAGTCCCTGCCATGATCATAACTCTCGGATCAATTTTCCTCCCTGACTCCCCCAACTCCCTCGTGGCACGTGGTCACGATGACAAAGCGAGGATGATGCTTCAGAAGATCCGGGGAATTCCGAATGTTGACGAAGAGTTCAAGGACTTGGTTGCAGCGAGTGATGAACTGAAGATGGTGCAGCATGCTTGGTCCAATGTCATCAAAAGGAAGTATAGGCCACAACTCGTGATGGCTGTGCTTTTGCCAGCATTACAGCAGTTAACTGGAATCAATGTCATCATGTTCTATGCTCCTGTTCTTTTCAAGACCATTGGATTTGGAAGCAATGGCTCGTTGATATCTGCAGTCATCATAGGCCTGGTGAACATGTTCTCTACTTTGGTCTCGATCTTAACTGTGGACAAGATTGGTAGAAGATCCCTTTACTTGGAAGGTGGACCTCAGATGTTCATTTGCCAGGTAAACGCCATCAATTGTATAGATCTTGCATGTCGAGTAGTTTAGTCATTACTAGGAGTACCTTCTGTTACAGATCATTGCTGGAACGTTGATTGCGCTAAATTTTGGGAGCAGCGAAGAAGCAAACATGTCGAAGTTATACGCTTGTTTTCTGCTTGCCTTCGTTTGCATCTACGTTGCAGGCTTCGCCTGGTCATGGGGTCCGCTAACGATCCTAGTAGCCAGTGAAATATTTCCTCTGGAGGTTAGAACAGCAGCCCAAAGCATCCTTGTATCTGTCAGTATGCTCTTCACCTCCATTGTTGCCCAAGCTTTCCTCCCTATGTTGTGCCACTTCAAGTTTGGGCTGTTCTACTTCTTTGGAGGTTGGGTGATGATCAGCACTGTGTTCGTCTATTTGTTTTTGCCTGAAACAAAAAACATTCCGATCGAGAAAATGGTTATCGTGTGGAAAGATCACTGGTTTTGGAGCGAGTTCGTTGCGGATGATCATGTTCATAATGAACAGGACAATGTGGATGCGATGGAAAACAGGAGGCTGGGCTCTACCATCTGAAAATGTAGATGAATTATAGGATGAACAAGATTTAATTTGCTTTCCTATATTCTACAATCATTTTCGATTGTGATTTAGGCAGTAACTAGAGATGTGCACATTTTTTTCAGGTTCATTAAGTGCCACTAAACTAGCATGAGTTCATGTGTAATAGCAACACTTGGAACATTTTGTTATTAAGGTATCGAGAGAACAACAAACAAGTACAACCAATTTGGGCATTTCTTATATGGATTACTAATGGCAAATTTTGTCAGTCGATAGCAACTTGGTTGAGTCATTCCGAATCCATGCTGATTAAATTGTTGCTCGTCATAAATGAATTTGAAAGCTAAGGCAGAGCTTCTAAACGCTCGGGTAACTACCTGCGCAAGGCAAACATGAACTTGAAAGTGTTGGGAAAAAGCTAATAAATCTCATTCAGAAAATCACGCAGCAAAATAGATAATTTTCCCCCCCCTCTTTGTACAATCAAATGGTAAAATAAATCGTCCCCACGAGTGTGGCTAAGATATGACGGTACTTACAAAAGTGATATGAGTCGATTCCAAAGAATGTCTAAAATTTTTTTTCTGAATTCAGATGATCTCCACATGTCTTGGCCACCACGTTAAGATTCATAAGGCCCTCCGTAATTTACATCCCTCACAATAATCGTGAGATAGATCAATGGATGTCGCTAGATTAACGGTTCCAATCTTTACATATGCAAAAATATTGGGTAAAACAAATCAATCAAAGTAACTGCGTAATAATAAATCACAAGAATAGAAAAAAAAAATAATGACAGATATTTCTTGTTTCTCTTTCTCATTTGTAGGATTTTGTTTGGAGCTAAACTTAAAATGTCTTGTAAGTAGAGAGACAATAAGTTCGACATTGCTCATATTAAATTTCTCAAGAACCTTTTCTATATACTTTTTCTGAGATAATTACAGTTTTTTTTCCTGTCATGGATAATTTTCATACCAAGAATCTGTTTAGTCGGGCCCACATCCTTCGTGGCAAAGGATTTATTGAGCTCTTTCTTGAGTTTCTTAATTTTAGCATCGTCATGACCGACAATTAATATATCATCCATATATAATAAGAGAATCACAAAATCATTGTCACAAAATTTCTTAACAAAAACACAATGGTCAAAAGAAGTTTTACTATGCCCATTCGCTTCTGTAAAAATATCAAACTTTTCGCACCATTGCCTTGACATTTGCTTAAGTTTGCATAAACTCTTTTTCAACCTGCATACGAGATCTCCTTTCCCTTTGACTTTAAAGTCTATGGATTGCTCAATATAAATTTCCTCCTCCAAATTGCCACGAAGGAAAGTTGTCTTCACGTCAAGTTGCTATCCTCAAAACAACTCTGATTGAAGTAATCTTCACAACATGTGAGAAAATCTCATCAAAGTCAACCCTCCTTATCTAACTAAATCCCTTCACAACTAGTCTTGAGTTGTATATTGGTTGTAAGCTATTCTCCTCTAATTTCAGTTTGAAGACCTCTTTGTTCTTCAAAGCATTCTTTCCCTTCGATAATTTAACTAGGTCATAAGTATTGTTCTCATACAAAGATTTAATCTTATTTTTCATGACACTCAAATCACTCTTCACTTTTCTCATGAGATAACACTTCCTGATCATTTTTTGGTTCTCCCCCATCAATGAGCATTACATATTCATTAGCAGAATAACTAAAATTATTTATACAATATGCCCATTCCCCCATCAATTCACTTTCATGTAGTGAATTGACTTAACTTACTCACTATATATGCTAAGTCTGACTATGTACAACTCATCAAATACATCAAAATTCTAATTACTCTGGAGTACTCTAACTGAGAGATATCCAGTTCTCAATTTTTCAATAGATGTTGATTTGTCTATAGGATTTCAAGTCAATGCAGTATCTCCTTTGTTGAATCTTTCAAGAATCTTATCCATATAATGAGACTAATATAAAACAAGTCCTTCTGATGTTCTAAGAATTTTAATTCCTAGTATTACATCAGCAAGACCTATGTCTTTCATATTGAATCTTGAATTCAACATTCCCTTAGTGATTTAATTATTTTATCATTGTTTCGTCAACTACATAAAGACAGAAGATGACTCTGTGTCTTTACTGTAGATACATTTATCACTCTCGTTGATTTTAAATTCACTATCCATTATGAAATTATCAAATTTTTCATGTCATTGCTTTGGAGCTTGTTTCAAGTCATACAATGACTTAGTCAATCTACATACTTTATTTTCCTATATTGGAGCAAAAAATCTTTTAGGTTGTTCCATGTAGATTTCTTCTTCTAAATCTTCATTTAGAAAAGCAGTTTTTATATTAATTTGATGTACTTCCAGATTTCAAAGAGTGACAATCATGAGTAACACCCTAATGGAAGTTATTCTTGATACCGGAATATATGTATCAAAATAGTCCAGGCCTTCACATTGTCAGTAACCCTTAATTATCAATCTAGCCTTGTAATTTTCTATGGTGCCATCTAATTTCATTTTTCTCTTGAAAATCCACCTGTAGCATAATGACTTCTTTCAAGGAGGAATGTCCACTAGCTCCCAAGTATGATTTTGCAAGATTGAAGTAATGTCAAATGTAATCCTAGTGTTGAACGGGATAACAAGAATCAAGTATTTAAGTTATACTCGTAATTATGGACTCACTATATAAGATATCCAACTATGATCAAAGGATACAACGATGCGAATTCGATGTATGAAGTGAAAAACTCGAAGTCTATACGTGGATATTTATTCACTTCAGGAGGAGTAGTCATATCATGGAAATCTTCTAAGCAAACCATAATAACTAGATTCACAATGAAGTCTGAGTTTGTAGCCTTTGACAAGTGTGGTGAAGAGTGTCACGCCCCGAGAGTATGTCGAACCGAAATCAAACGGACAATATCTCTCCTGTATGTGGCAACATATCCTATTTATACAAGGCCTTTGGGCCCACAATAACAATAACATATACAACAGTAAACATAAAACATAACAATACACAGCGGAAACTAATACAACGATATCATAAACTACACACAATGCATACCGGTATGACTGACACCATGACATAAAGGAAACATCGGCAAAACCCGAATCCACAAGTGGGTACATCACATAACAAGTCCAACATATAAATCTGGATCGAAATAAAGAACATCCGAAATCAAAAGAAAACATAAATCCATGCTGGGACCCTCGGAGATGAGATGAGACGATGCCAGTTAGGATGCTCAAAACCGCCATGAAGACTTCTACCTATTACCTGGGCGACAGAAAAACTCAGGGTCTGTGGTGGTGAGTATAACTCAGCGGTAATATGAGAGAACATGTATATATCAAATATCACATGTAATTCAACAATATAACCTAGAGGTACAACAGGTATACCAGTATAATAAATATATACATGTATATACCGTCTAACCAAATAAACAACGTAAAATGCAGACATACCTGAAAGTCCGCTATGCTACTCTGATCCAACCTGAGCATATATCCACAATATATAACATGAAGAGTAATACTAACTCACAATATACTCATGAGACAAGTCAAAGGTATCTAATGATCTGTCCAGCAAGTATACAAGTATCTGACACAACCGTATAATATATGTGAGTAGCATGTATGAAGATGATGTACAATCAAATGCATCAAGCATAGTACAATCAAATGCAACATCACAATAAGCATATATATATAGACTGCATCTATATATATACTAATCACAATCATCCATATATATATATACATGCATATATGTATATATATGGCAATATGCAAAACGCCATAAGATACGGCAATGCAGCATGCATGGTCATGCCTACGCACCCCTACTCGCTACCACGATCCACACTAGTGTGGTCTAGGTGGCACGACATGACAACTGTCCTAACTCAATACCAACCACTGCTCTAGAGTGGTCGAGTGGGCAGTATGAACGAGTAGCATATGAGCATAAAGAGCTCGCTACACAACGAGGGTCCCTGCTGTTGGCCACTCTGACTAACACTACCTATGAGTGGTCGAGTGCCACGCACCCAGGAAAACCGCACGCAACTCCAACTACCACCGTTTATAGTGGTAGAGTGTGGCACAACAAATGCTCTGCCCTCACACCAGTTACTCCTTCATGAGTAACCTGGGAGGTAGGATGACTAATGACTCTCTCAACCACAAGGGAGACTATGTCGTCAGTATGCATGCAAATGATATGAATGCTCATTCACGCATATAAACATCCACCATAGACTCTCTATTCTACAGAGAGTCATACCAATCTGATCTATGCACTCTCTATCCTGTAGAGAGTTGTACTCAACTGATCGATGCACTCTCTATCCTATAGAGAGTCGTACTCAACTGATCGACACACTCTCTATCCTGTAGAGAGCCGTACTCAACTGGTCATAAAAGCTAGGATCACCGGTCTATAGCGACACACTAATCACCATTTACTTGACCATTTACACAACACATGATCAGTAGTAAACAAGCAACATAAGGGTATTGATATCAACCCTACGTTCAGGACATTACCTACTTACGGATGACCTTTTTACCTAATTTACAAATCAGGTCATCATCCGTATTCCACAATTCACACATAACTAAACATTTATGGGTTTACTTACAACACATCTGTAACTCCTAATCATAATGAGGGAAAATGTGATAACAACAACAGAGCATATAAAGCCAACGACAAAGTATCAAGCATAAGAAATAATAAGAGTGGAGTCAAGGTAATATGATCATACATCTAAATCTGTATGCAACAACAACTACCTGACCATGGTAGAAAATTACCCACCTAATATGTAAAACACCAACTGTCTTCACGTCTGAGAATGTATCTTGAATCAAGGTCTTGAAATCAACATCCTGCAAACAAAACATATATGATCCAATCATATTACCAATTCTAATTTAAGATCAAATCCTAATCCTACATCAACTTTATATCTCGCTCAACTAACTGAACAACTTCCTTCATTAGCTCTTAATCAACAAACCAATAAGAGGCTAGCTATGGATGAAACCTAAATCACAACTAATAATCCACAATCAGCTACAACATCAACTCCAAATATAGTAAGCATCCATATCACTTAGATCTATACTTACCTCAGGTTGCTTTAATCTCTCCCAGCTTCCCTGTTAAATTCTGATCTCCATGGCAATGTCAACAACCACTACCATCATCAATAAAAATAGATTAAACCATATCAGCTTAATATCAAACTGAACACATACCACAACTCCTCAAATCTTTGCCCTAAACCCTCATATCTGAGCTCTCAAGCTCACAATTCATCAACACAGCAGACCCATTACAACACCTCACTAATCATCAATTGAAATCAAATAGATCAGTATGCAACAATTGAGTAATACTCTAAATTGGAGCTATAACCATAGCATACCTTCCCAAATCAATGGAGCACCATTCCGGATGAGAAGAATTACAATCACACTCTCCCTCTCTGAAATCCAAAAAGCTCACGGACTGCTGTCTCGATTAAAGAGTGAAGGCAAAACATTATAATTGACGATGAGAAGCCTGCTGCCTCGCTGAAAAAAGTGGAAGATCGAAATCATCACAAGAAATCATCTCAATTGCTTGATATGATGGGGAAAACTATCAACCAAACCCTAAACGATGAGGTACTCTGCTAAGGAAAAATATCGATATCTGTGGTACCCAGTTGCAGCGACAATAGTGTCGGTCTGAGCCCTTCCCCCCGTGCCGACGAATGAAGATCAGAAGCAGCTCCCAGCCGCAAGTACAGCTCCATCATTCTAGGCTCGTCCACAGAAATCATTAAAGGAGAACGCGATCGTCGCGGCAAAGGCCCCGATAAGAAAGAAGAAACACTCGTCGAAATCTTACACGGGGTAGCTGCGATCGACGTCCCTCCCTCCGGCTAGAAGGAAAAAGAGGGGTGGGGATTCCGTCGATCGCGATGAGGAGAGGAAGAAGAAGCGATCGCGATGGGAAACTTATGCGGTTGTCGGGTTTTCTTGGCTTTTAAATGTCGTTCACGTTTTGGTTAAAGCGAACCGGTTCAATCCAACCGATTCAAGCCAAATTTAAATTTAATCCAACCTTAATTAACCCTAGCCTTTGCCTAAATCCAACAACCACTTAAAGGGGTTAATCCCTATGCTTAAATTTTATTTTATTTTATTTTTTTTCCAGTATCTTACATTCTCCACCACTTATAAAAATTTGGTCCCCAAATTTCTGACTCATATACGAGTACGAGATGTCACACAATATCTCAAGTATCTAGAGAAAAGTCATACACCTCAAGGGACTAAGTGGGATATTAATCCTCTAAAATCTATCATGGATACTCTCAATAGACCTTTTAAAGTATGAATAACACCTTCATATCGCTCACCTATCGAAAAGTACATAACTGTACTAGAGTGGAGCTCTATACTCGTAACCGGTGGGAGACTTTGCCAGAATCGTAAGATGAATCATGAATCACTATCGAAAATGATACTCAAGGATACTCCATGAATATAATTCCATCAAGTGATCCAACGGAATCCATCTTACGGCTCGGAAGGAAATGAGCAGACCTAGCTAATCGATCATCGATTATCCAAATCATATCAAGTCCTTTTCAAATTCTAGATAATCTTCCAACACAGTTTAACGTACTAGGCTCCCACTTCATCGCAGTACATAACCGTACCGATCAATAATATTCCACCTTTATTTGTTGGCACACCCAACATCTGTTGGTGCAATCGACCCAGGTCATGATTGACCAGACTTGAGTGGAACTCGAGTAGAGTTTTGATGTTCGACAATATTTCACAATGTGGTTTGACCACATGACTAGTGGATGATATGGGACATCCAAGGTCATGTGAGGAAGACTATTGGAGAAGTCCAAGTTTGGTGACTTGGCAAGGAGAAGTCCAAGTATGGATACTTGGCAAGGGAAAATCCAAGTTGGTCAAGGGAGACCAGACACTTGGTGATGGGAAGACCAACAGAGAGTTGACGAGGGAAGTCCCAGCAAGTCTGGGAGATCATGCTTGGCAAATGAAGTCCTGGATGGGGAGTCTTGGCAGTGAAGTCCCGGACGAGGAGTCTTGGCAGTGAAGTCTCGGAGGTGTGGCCTCTTGGCAGTGAAGTCCCGGACGAGGAGTCTTGGTAGTGAAGTCCCGGAGGTGTGACCTCTTGGCAGTGAAGTCTCAGACGAGGAGTCTTGGCAAGGGAAGACCCAGCTGATCAGGGAGATTGAGCTTGGAAAAAGAGAAGTTCTGAAGGTGAGGCCTTTTGGCAAAGGTAGACCCTAGAGCATGACAATGACCGATGGAAACACTTGAAGGCTAGCGCAAGGATGAAGAGTCGCGGACTCGAGGGATCCGGGAGGCGTGAGGCTGATAGAAGTGGGTTGAAGATTTAGGTCTAGACTTAGAGTGAGTATCAAATATGAAGGGATCATACTTGGGGTGTTAAACCTTATTGTAGAGGTATAATAGTCGACTGCTAGGTTGGATCAGTTGACTGGGCTTCATTTGTAGGCAAACAGAAGCAAGGTGACCTCGACTAGAACCTCGAATAGAGTCTAGTCGAGGCGGCGCCTCGACTGGTAAGGTAGAGTCGAGCGGTGAGACTTGGGGAGTCGAGACAGTGCTATAGAAGCACTCGACCAGCGTCTCGACTAGAGTCTAGTCGAGGTGGCGCCTCGACTAGAGGACTCGATTGGTGCCTCGACTGGTTATTCTAGATGGTGGAACAGAAGCGAGGCAAACTCGACCAGCGCCTCGACTGGAGGCTAGTTGTTAAATACTAAAAAATTTTAAAATGTAAATTAAATGACCAAAGAATTAAGGAAATAATCCTGGAATTTTTTCGGGATTTTTAGGAAATTTTAGGAATTTTTCTGGATTTAAACGGAGTCCATACGAGATTTTTCGGGGATAAAATAAATAGGCTTTGGAGGGGTCTATTTAAAGAGGGTTAATCGACGACATTAACCTAAGTTTTTCTATTTTTCCCCGTCGCGACTCTTTTACTCCTTCGATTTCTTCTCTCGCGCGACCCCCTCTTCTCCCGACAACCGCCGTCGTCGCCCGGTAGCGCGTACTCCCCTCGCCGTCGCGCGAACCTCCCTTCGCGGCCGCATCTCCGTCGATCCTCTGCGGGCTGGCCGACCACAGCCACAGCCAACGGACCACTGAGCCCTTCTTCCTCGCGCCGGCCTCCTCTGCCCTAGATGACGCCGCCGCCCTCCTCGCCTCTCATCGCCGCTTGTTGCCTTTCGATCAGCGTCCGATGCTGCCACCGCAACTAATCGTTCAACCCTAAGGTCAGTCGGATTTCCTTCCTCCTTAGCCCTTGTCAGCAGCCTTTAGCGGGTGAATCGACGGTGTCCACAGATGCAGGATGGGCGAGTGGCGAGTGTGAAATTTGGGAGTTTGAACGTCGACGTCTACACCTTGTGCTAAACGGGAATTGCGATTCCCGCCGAAGCTAGGACAACGGTGTTGGCAGTGGGTTTTTCGGCAAGCAGAATAGGAGATAGGAGGGAGGTGGCTGCCGATGGAGTCCAGGGATGGTAAGCTTGATCTACCCTCCTTTCATCTATTAATTGTTGGATTTTGCTAGGTATCAATGTATTATGTGTGAATGGAGGGTCCTGTGAGAGGGAAATTGTTGGTTGTGAAGTTGAGTAGGGATTGTAAAGTGTTGTGGTGGTTATTCTTGCTGAGATCCCTCTATGGTTTTGGGCAGTGGTCTTTTTCGACAAACCGAGCAGAATTGGAGAAGTCCAAGGCAGGTATATCTCGAACTATCTCCTTTTTGTCGTCTGCCGGTTGTTTCGATTCGGTTGATTGCAGGCTGTGAGTGAGGGTGATTGGAGGGAGGGTTATGGGTCCTATTATTGTGTTATTCGGTTAGTTGTAATTGTTCAGTGGAGATTAGATTGTTGGTTGATTTCGGATAAATTTTGATTTGTGGGATGGATATACTTTGAGTGGGTTGGCTGTGAGGGTTGAGATGTTCTATTTGGGTGGTTTTGGTTGACTGTGTAAGGGATGGATAAATTAGTGGAATTGGAAATTGATTTGGGTTAATTGGTTATGTAAGAAACTGATTAAGTATTCGATTTGTCGGTGAATGGTATTTTGTGCTTAACAATAGTTATGCAATATGCAGGTTTCGGTCACGAGGCAGGTTCACGGTCGTGACAATCTGGTTCTTTTTGCAGACATTTTGGCAGGCGGGTATTTTGACTTATCTTCTAGATATAGTCATTGTTGATATGCTAGTTAGGATAGCATACAATAATTTTCATGTTTATATTCCTAGTATATTGTTGGTGCCTACTTGATACATGCATGTGATAGGTTATGATTATATCTTCCCTGTTTTTATTTGGATCATAGTTACTTGGATTATGGATATGTACATATTATTCGGATAGGTATTTTGAGTAGGATTGACATGCTTTAATATCATGCACCATCTTGCAGTTCCATTATTGTTGAGCCCGCAGCCAGTTACATGGCCTACATACACTGCCACTCATGGGTTAGTGGTACATCAGGAGGGTGTGTGCAGTTGCTCTGTCAGGCTCCGCTGATCCGCTCATGGGTAGCGATCAGGCAGCGTGGTAGCGGGCAGGGATCCCTCCTCTGGTCTATAACATTGGGAGATGAGAGCTTAGCTCCCCCACTCTGTTTGGGGCAGGAGGATAGGTGTACTCCGACAGCATCCTATCCACTCGGTCACTCAGGAGCAGTGATGGCAGAGTGCACAGTTGTCATAGCCCTACCCACTCGGCTTCACCATCGCGTGTGAGGCGGCTGACTGGCGTCAGGGGTGACCATGTCATTTGCACGACATGCACTTTGCACGGATCGCATTTGTATTGTGTTTGCTGCATTATTGTATTGATGCCTTGGATGTTGCATATGATTGCCATGCATACAGGATTCATATTCGTATATGGTGATGACTTTATCTCTTACAGTAGGGCACATGCTCCTATATCAGGGTAGGAGATTCAGGTGAGTACAGTCCTTTTGCATTTATTTCTTGCTTACCCTATATGTGAGACTGTACTGACATGATTTTTATTGTTAGCTATATCTTACTTTTCATATCGACTATACCCGCTGAGTTCTTTGAACTTACCCTGTTGATTTATTTTTATTTCAGGATGAAGCTGTCAGGAGAGTCCAACTGCCAATCCCCCTCGTCGAAATGGATAGGTTTTATTGGTCTTATGGTTTTGGATTTTGTATAGAAGATATGTTTAGGTCCTGATGTTTTGGTTATGTACTTGTGGAAGTTTGGGAATATTTGTGGTGTCCTTATAAACTATTCAATTAGTTGGTTGTATGTTCCTGCTCAGATGGCAGAAGGGGTAAGTCTAGATGTGATAGACTTCATTTATTTACTATGATGGTTGGCCTGAGGCCTTTTGATCTGCATGTGTAGATGTTTTTGTTTCGGTCGTGTTGACCGATGTATAGTGGCCGTGTAGGCCTTGTATGGAAATTGGTATTGTCACCCGTATAGGGGAGATGCTGCCGGATTTTTGTCTGGCGGGGACTCTCTCGAGGCGTGACAATTTATTTAGTATCAGAGCGTAGGTTCCGAGTTCCTTAGGGTCTTTGGGTTTTTTTTGGAGTTCGCCAAGTTTGGCAGGTTAACTGGGGTATTTTCGGATTGGTACGGATTTCCGATGATTTTTATGTTTCGAAAATTCGAGGTATTAATGACGAGGTCAATTTGGGGATTTAGCGGCGACATGACATCTCCAGACGGCTAACAGGTAAATAAATTCTAGAAAATTTTCTAGATTTAGTGCATATTTATATTGGTTATATTGGTTATGCGGTGATATCATGTTTTGTCTAGTCTTGTTTTAACCTTATATCTGTTAGACTGTTAGATCTTTAGGTTGCTGGTTTATCATTAGCATATGGTTATTAATTGCTATTACTGCTATACGTAACTAGTTACCATTGTGATATAAATGATTAGTTATTATTGGTAGATGTTTACCTATTACTATTTGGACTAGTATTAGGAGTGGACTAGTTGAATAATATGACTAAGATGGATAAATTCGTAGTAGGTATACATATAGGTTCTTTGACTCTCTAGATCCTAGTGCATGATGACATGATTACATTGCTTACGTGGTTTAGGGTATATATAGGTATCTGATGCTTTATTTAGGATTGCCTTGACTTTGTTCTGGCATGACTTCTTTAGTTATACCTTAATTAATTTCAACCATTGATTGCCATTAGTATGACTATGTTGTCCTTTATTAGACAGTGTGTTATATGTTTATATGGTTATGTGATTTTGCAGTGGATACCATGATTAAGATTTGTAGAGATAGAATAACTTAGATGAGGTTATTCTATAGGAGCGGATCTCAGGAATGAAACAACATTAGTAGAACCCTAGGTGTTGGAACCCTAGGCGTAATGACCCGGATGTGCATATTGGTATATGGTTATCCATTTACTATTTCATTTGATATGGTGATCGGATTAGTAGAGTTCGTATGGTTAGAATGCGATTAATTCTTACTATATCTCCCATTCTTGGTTGAGAGAGAGAGAGTCTGCAATAGAGTCTCTCTATAGGTAGGTGCTTTGTATACATGTGGTCAATCATACCTCCCAATCATGGTTGAGATGATTTACTGTAAGGTTATATTCTTGCATTATTCGTTTGGAGTTGGTGATAATCGGATTCGTATGACGCCTGTAGCTAGATAGCTACTTTACAGGTTAAGTACCCACGAGATATGTTCGTGGAAGAATGATGTAGCATGCATGATTGAACTGGTAGAATGGTATAATTTAGACTTAACCTTCTTGTCGTGCTTGTTAGTAGAGGGGTTGTCTTTATTGGCTTTGATAGGCGTTTCCTGTTAGTTGGGACAAAACCTTATGAGCAATCGTCTCGACGTGTTTGTTAGTGGACTTGTGATTTTTATCGACCTTGATAACCGTTCATGTTAGAAGGGTTGGAACCCTCAACTTCATCTCAAAGTATTTATTTATAAGTTGATGATCTTTTCCGACTTTGGTAAACAGTTCGTATTAGAGGTGTTGAAACCCTCGCTTGACCGCCTCAATGGGTTTAATTGTAGATCGATGATCTTTGTCGACGTTGATAGACGTTCTATGCTAGATGTATTGGATAACCCTAGGCTTAACAACCTAGGATAATCGACTGCTCACGCGACCTATTGGTGGTAGTACGCTAGTGCGTGCAGTCAATAATTAGATATTTATATACTGTCTGTCTATCCACGAGTCTTATTCGTGGTAGCATATAGTTGCGCGTAGACCATGGTATTGATTGTTGGCTCATGGGTTACGTTCGAAGTAGCTCATAGATAGTTCCCTTTGTATTACCTCGAGAGCCACGAGGCTTTGTTGTGGTATCCGGATGTGCACTGCTTGATGCAGTGGTTGTGTTTTGTAAGTATATTTGTTATACTACTGATCGTGATAGCAGCGCATCGATATTGGTACTCTGAGGGTTGGGTTACTCTGGCTTGTTCCCTGTGACTTCCATTATGTGCATTATGATTATTCACTATTGTCTATACATCCACAGAGTAGTTGTACTCACCCCCTCCTCACTTATCCTTTAGGTTAACTGATGGAGGACGTATCCGGTTGACCTACCTTCGTGTCGCTCAGAGAGTTCCTTGTCGTACTTGTTCCACTGCATCGTCAAGATGTCGATTTGTTTACTTTATCGGTGTTGCATTTTGTTAATGCACTTTGGATTTTTGTCACAATTGGATTAGGGGTTATAAAACTATTTTACTTTAATTGATATATGTTTAGTTGTGCATGCATGCAGTTATTAAAATACTGGTATTTCTATAATTATTTTGAGGTTTTTATCAGGTCTGGTCTATGGATTTCGAAATATTGTCACTAAGGGACTCCTCTGTCATTTGGATGACGGATATGCCCCCAGGACGTGACAATTTTATTGGTTTGCGATTTTGGTTTATGGGTTTTGTGTTTCGAGGATTTTCTTTTCCTTGGATTTTTGGGAGTTCTTGTGTTTTGGGACCAGACAAGCTGAAGGATATCTCTGAGCTATGGGAAAAGTGTTGTCTTTAGTGGTTACTGTACTTTAGTGGTTAGTAAAAGTATTGACTTAGTGAAATTGCCCCTACTCATGGTCGGGGACGAGGTCGAGGACGTAGTGACCTTGCAGAACCTAATGATGATTTCAGAAGTACGGACTCTTTAGAGGTGCCGACTGATGTCGAATTAGGAAGCTAGGGATTTGGCCTGCTAGCCACCAATTTGAAGGACAAGAAGTAAACCCTCGGAGAGTATCAGTCCCTACTAATAGTGATTTGGTTATGGATAAGGCGTGTATACCTACACTGGTCAAGACGATGAAAGATCATTTTACCTTATTATAGGAGGTGTTTGATGGGATATTTATCTGTCCCAGAATTTCTTCTAGAGAAGATCCGAAACTCTTTGTTAAAAGAGAAATGAACCTTTGAGATTATGCATCGATTATCGATGATAGAATGCGGTAGTTGTAGAAGGAAATGAATATTCTTCATAGTGAATAGATGATCTATTTAGATCAGCTTAGGACATCTGTGTATACTCTAGGATTGATTTGTGACTAGTGTGATGATATTGTAGTGACATGGTGTCATACAATTATCATTGTCGTTGTGACGGTTGTTATATCATCAGCCTAGAGTAAAGAGAATGCAGTTGTATAGCGACGACAATTTCATACTTGGTATGAATTGTATGAGCTTGTGATTATCTTATTAGACTTATTGACGACTTAGTCGTCCAGGGATTTGGGAAGTCATGTATTCTGGACACGATTGACTCAGTTGTGGTCGTTGGATTACGTAACTTGGCCACTGTTGAGGGTGGTAGTTTGGAGTTGCGCACTCGGTCACCGTTGATGGTAGTTTTCTCGGTATTGATTTGACTATTACTATAGATATGGATAGGATGCTCAAGCGGTACTACATCGCTGACTGGATGGATCAGGAAGGTGATGGAATTTATTTGGTCTGAAGCTTGTGAAACTAGTTTCAGGGCTCAGACGATGGTTTTATGCCAGTGTTGATTAATCATTCTGGTGTGGATGGAAGGGTAGTGTATATGGATGCATCATTTCAGGGATCGGAGCGATTCCGATGCTATTGAATAAGACGTATCCTAAGCTTATGGCAATTAAAGGACTGCGAGATAAGCCGTCATATACATATGATGTGGACTTAGCAGTGATTATGTTGTATTGCAGAGGTGAAGAGTAGGAATGCTCATGGGGTTTTGACTAGCTACTGGATAGCTACTATAGGGTAGCTGGAACACAAACGGTTGTAACAAGGAAATTTGGTCACGATAGCCTCCCATACACTTACAGGGTGTGTGGTGGAGTGGATTTTAGACGGTAGATGGACTATCGTCTCTGACTCCGAGGAGGATAATGGTTTCCGGAGTTGCATTAGTTTAAGGAACAGATGCTTCAGGAAATTCCAATTTCAGAATGGAAGTGGAAGCGTATTATTATAGATGTTGTGGTGGGTTTGCCTAGGACACATCAAGGACATGACACGATTTGGGTAGTTGTTGACCGACTAACCAAATCCGCGCACTTCTTAGCGATTCGGAAGACCAACTCTCTGGATCGTTTGACAGAGTTGTAGTGTCGGGAGATCATCAGATTGCATGATGTTCCTTTGAGCATTGTATCAGATAGAGATCCCCGATTCACGTCTCGATTCTGGCAGAGTCTGCAGCAGGCCTTAGGCACACAACTTTGTTTTAGTATTGCATTTCATCCGCAGATAGGTGGACAGTCTGAGCGGACCAGTTAGACTCTAGAGGATTTGTTGAGGTCCTGTGTTGTGGATTTCGGGGACAACTGGGAGGACCACTTGCCATTACTCGGCTATCATTCGGCTATCCAAATGGCTCCGTATGAGGCATTGTATAGTGGTAGCATGTCGTACACCCACCCTGGGAGGAGGTTGGGGAGGCCCGATTGCTAGGATCCCGAGAGCTCAAGATGAGGCAGAGTTGGTCTCGGACGTAGGATGGCAGAGGCGTAGGATCGCTAGAAGAGTTATGCAGATTGTAGACGGAGACCTTTGGAGTTCTCTATTGGTGATCATGTATTCCTGCGAGTTTCACCCACGAAATGGGTGAAGAGATTTGACCTCCGTGGTAAGCTAGCTCCTAGATATATTAGTTCGTTTGAGATTTTTGAGAGGATCGGAGCAGTCACTTACTGCCTAGTGCTACCACCATCTTTGGCTGGTATCCATGATGTTTGTTCCATGTGTCTATGATGAGAAAGTATGTGCCAGACGCTACACATATTCTGTCAGATGTGTCAGGTTCCATTCAACCTGATGCTACTTACGCAGAGGTTCTGGTACGGATTTTGGATTACAAGGAACGACAGTTGTGGAACAAGATTGTGCAACTTGTCAAGGTCGGGTGGAGTCACCATACCGACGAGGAGGCTACTTGGGAGCTCGAGGAAAAGATCAGAGCTCAATACCCCCATTTGTTTACTTAAGGTACGTGAAGTATATTTTTCAGTACTTGTGGTATTTCTTACTCGTTATGCATCTGAGTAGAAAATTTGGGGACCAAATTTTTATTAGTGGGGGAGAATGTTAAATACTAAAAAATTTTAAAATGTAAATTAAATGACCAAAGAATTAAGGAAATAATCTTGGAATTTTTTCGAGATTTTTAGGGAATTTTAGGAATTTTTTTGGATTTAAACGGAGTCCATACGAGATTTTTCGGGGATAAAATAAATAGGCTTTGGAGGGGTCTATTTAAAGGGGGTTAATCGACGACATTAACCTAAGTTTTTCTATTTTTCCCCACCGCGACTCTTTTACTCCTTCGGTTTCTTCTCTCGCGCGACCCCCTCTTCTCCCGACAACCGCTGCCGTCGCCCCAGCGCGTCGCGTGCTCCCCTTCGCCGTCCGACGCCGCAACCTCCCTTCGCGGCCACATCTCCGTCGATCCTCTGCGGGCTGGCCGACCACAGCCACAGCCAACAGACCACTGAGCCCTTCTTCCTCGCGCCGACCTCCTCTGCCCTAGACGACGGCGCCGCCCTCCTTGCCTCTCATCGCCGCTTGTTGCCTTCCGATAAGCATCCGATGCTGCCACCGTAACTAATCGTTCGACCCTAAGGTCAGTCGGATTTCCTTCCTTCTTAGCCCTTGTCGGCAGCCTTTAGCGGGTGAATCGACAGTGTCCACAGATGGGCTGGAGCGGCGAGTGTGTGTGGGGGCTGGGAGTTTGAACGTCGGCGTCTACACCTTGTGCTAAACGGGAATTGCGATTTCTGTTGGAGCTAGGACAACGGTGTTGGCAGTGAGTTTTTCGGCGAGCAGAATAGGAGATAGGAGGGAGGTGGCTGCCGATGGAGTCCAGGGATGGTAAGCTTGATCTACCCTCCTTTCATTTATTAATTGTTGGATTTTGCTAGGTATCAATGTATTATGTGTGAATGGAGGGTCCTGTGAGAGGGAAATTGTTGGTTGTGAAGTTGAGTAGGGATTGTAAAGTGCTGTGGTGGTTATTCTTGCTGAGATCCCTCTATGGTTTTGGGCAGTGGTCTCTTCTGACAAACCGAGCAGAATTGGGGAAGTCCAAGGCAGGTATATCTCGAACTATCTCCTTTTTGTCGTCTGCTGGTTGTTTCGGTTCGGTTGTTTGCAGGCTGTGAGTGAGGTGTTGGGAGATTGTTGGTGCAATCGTCCCAGGATGACTCGAGTTTGACTCGAGCAGTTACCCTGATAGTATTTTGATGATAGACAAAACTCATGACATGGGATTGTCATGGGAAAGTCCAACATGGAGTTGGCATGGAAAATCCAACATGGGAAAGTCCAAAGCATTCCAAAGCCGTGCGCTTGGTAGTGAGAAATGCATTGCGGCCGTGCGCTTGGTATGCATTGCATGTGGGAAGTCTTGAGGACTTGGTAAGTTCACTAGGCTCGGGTCCTTGAGTCGGTGAAGGATGGCATTGCGGCCGTGCGCGCTTGGTGCATCCGAGGGACCACGGACGGGAGCGAATGGAGTGAGCCCAAAGGGAAGCATACTTCTAGGGCATGAGGCGAAGGATGGCGTTCTGGCCGCGCAGCGCATCAGGGACATAGGCGAGAGAGAGCCGGTGGGAAACTCCATGAGGGATAAGGTGGACTTGGCCAAGTGGCTAAGACTGAGTGTCGGAGACTAAAACTTGGCGTTTGAGGGTTTACCCGACGGTCGGAGGCTCAAACAACTTGGCGTTTGAGGTTTTGCTCGACATCGATCGATAGGGTGTCGATCGGTGATCTAAATCGAATGGGTTCGACCGGTGTTCGACGAACCAAGATCGTTTGGATCGATCGCCGCCATGGGAGGCGATCATTGTTAGAACATCGATCGCGCCAATGGGTGGCGATCGATGATCACTGCAGACACGAGAATGGAGTCGACTCGTGATGGATGATCGATTGGTGATGGGTGCCATCGATCGGTGATGTGATCCGTTGGAACTTAACCAATGGATCCGGCCGATTTGTGAGACAATAGCTCGATACCCGGTCGTGATGGTCACAATCGATCGTGATGGGCGCAAAAACAACTTGATGTAGGTTATAAATGGAGCACGAGTTGGAGGATTTCTCCATGGTTTTTGTGAAGCTATTGGAGGGGATTTGCTGTTGCATTCCAGTCCTTCAAGAGCCAACCAAAGCAAGCAACAAACAAGTGATCAAAAGCAATCGGTGAAAAGAGTTTCTTTTGTATTGTATTTGTATTCTTGTTTGTATTTATATATTACTGTTGTAATAACTTGTGAGAGGTTTCTCCACCTCCGACGTGTAGTCGAGAAGGAGTGTTGTTAGTGTCGTGCGCATAACACGAGCTCGAGGAGCTCACCCGTGGAGTAGGAACCATTCGGTTCCGAACCATGTATATCTTGTGTATGCTTGTATGTGTTGTTAGTATTTTCATTATTATTGTTATTCTGCTGCGCTAACGACAATCGTAGACAAGCGACGCAAGAAGAACGAGCGAATTCCGACATCCAACGAACGAGGGCTATTCACCCCCCTCTAGCCGGCCAATCGATCTGTCCCAACAAGTGGTATCAGAGCCAAGGTCGCTCTTCAAGGACTAACCGCCGCGAGAGCACTACAATGGCCGGCTTCATCCATCCACTTAAATTTGATGGAGATTTTGCTTGGTGAAGAAAAGGATGGAGGTATATCTCGAAACCGATTTTGATTACATGATTATTGTAGAAAATGGTTTTGAGATGCCTAGGGATAAATACAACCAGCCCATTGAGAAGTCAAGGTGGACCCAAGACCAAATCAAGGAATTCGAGACAAATCGCAAGGTAATCGAATTACTTAGTGATTTGATTCCTAACAACATTTGGTCTAGGTTGGGTAATTTTAGGGATGCAAAGGAATTATGGGAGAAGATAATGAAATTTCAAGAAAACTCCCAACCGGCACAAGTAGAGGAAAATGCCGTGGAAGAATTGACACCCACATTCGAAGATGTGGATGATTTGGTGGAGACCTCCACCTCTAGCATTGAGGGGGAGGAAAGGGTTTCTACTCCGGAGAAAGATCAAGATGAAGCTTCTACCTCCGGAAGAAGTGAAGAGGCCTCCACCACCTCCCTAGGTAACTCAAGTGTTGTAATTTTAAATAAAAATCACATAACATGCTTTGAGTGTAGGGAGAAAGGGCACTACAAGAGTAAATGCCCTAAATTGGCTAAGGAAAAGGCATCAACACCCAAAGTCAAAGGATGCCGGTGTTCCCAAAATCAAGAGCAAAGAGCACATTGTGTGCTTCAAATGCAATCAAAAGGGACACTATCGAAGCCAATGCCCTAGGGGGAGGAAGAAAAGGCAAGAAGGTGTGACTCATGTAGGGGGAGCTTCCCAACCTAACCCTAAGGTACATTTAAATAATGCACCTTCAATTCCTAGGGTTAAAAAGCATGCTAAGACTTACTTTAGTTCTCTTGCAATTATAAATGAAAAGCATGCTAGGAGAAATGATAAGATCTATTGCTTAGGTGCTAAGCATGTTAGTTTCTCTAAGGACAAACCTAGGATCAATAATTCTAGAAATATTTTGCCTAGGGAGTCAATTAGGAGAATTGAAGAAAACTTGAGTGTTAATCCCAAGAAATCTAGGCATATGCCTAAAAAGAAAAACATTTCCCATAAACCTAATGAAAATTCAAAATTGAGGAAATTAGAAGTGGAGAACCAAGCCTTGAGGTCAAGGCTAGAAAAATTGGAAAAGACCCTAGCAATAATATCAAATTCGGTTCAAGGGTCTAATGCCCAAAAGTCAAAACCTAGGAGACAAGAACTATCTAAGGGCAAGAAGGGTTTGGGTCACAAACCTATGTCCTATCACAATGTTCCATTTAATTATGGAACAACATCTAGGTCTAGAAAAACCAAGGCTAATAGGAAGTTATCCTAAGTCTAGCCATGGTATGTTTAGTGGCCAAGGACTTAAGAAAAACCAAGAAGGCCACTAGGAAGGTCAATGGAAGAGTCACCTCTAGAGTTGACCCAAGTAAGACCCAAAAGACTATGGATTTAAAGCCTAAAAGGGTCATTAAGAAGGTATCTAGGGAAGTTATCCCTAGGGAATACCTTGTTAACCCAAGGAGCTCCAATAGGTATTGGGTTCTTAAAAGTGTGATCGATTCACGCTAAATGGGTTAGGGTGTGTCAACCCTAAGTGGATGGGTAGTTAACCTAACCATAGTAGAGTTGACACATTATGATGTGCCAATATGCTTGAGAAGTTTAAAATGATTTAAATTGGCACAATTAGGTCTTAGATGTATTGGTGTGCCATTTTGGGTTTTTGGCACACTAGGAAAATGAATGGTTTAAGGCAAAATTGAATTAATCCCTAGAAATGGCAAATTGATTTTAACACTTAGGTATTCTATACCTTAGTATATTTTAGTTGTCATGATTTGTTTGCCTTGCCATGTCATGACATCATTCTCATTTTTATTTATAAAAATGTCATGATAATGTTTAGACTTATGTTTGTATGTCATGTATGCTTAATTTTCATTCACATGCCATGACATCATGATATTGGCATATGCTTTTATCTAAATCATATTTATGCCATAATCATCATCATGCATAAATTAAAATGAAATTAAGGACTATGGCATGATTTGATGGGAATCAAATAATATTGCCTTAGAAATATGGATGAGAATTTAAAAGAACAAAAACCCACATCTCACTAGATTAATTGCCTTGAATGTGTTTTACACATCTAGATATTTGTGAGATGTTTAGGAAAATGAAAATAAAGGTTTTGAAAACATTTTGAAAAACCTTGGTGAAACCTATCTTTTGATAGCTATCACCATTGAATGGGATGATACAAAGAAGGCTTATTATTGAAGCTTTTCTAAAATTTTGAACTTTGTATCAATCTCCTAATTTAATGGGTAAAATAATTTTCCAATATTTTTCACCCATAGTGTTTAGGATAAGTAATATGCATATGAAATTTCACGATTTTTAAACTTATGTATATTTACTTATGGAAATGATCGATGTGGTCCCACGATGATTGATTTCGACAGAGTCGAAGTCGATTTCGGGTAAACTTGATAGTTAGGCCCATGTTTAGCCATGTTTTGGTCCCCTAACCACTCCTAACCCTAGGATATGCTTGGGAGAGCATTAGAGAGGGTGGAAATCCATTGGATATGGATTAGGAGAAGAGTTTAGGGAGAGTATCAATTTTGATGTGGAAGAAAGTTCATTGTTGAACTTTACCTTAATTTTGATTGGTTTAATGTTCCTATTGGCTTAGGGACTCTCCAAGGACATTGTTGGTGCAATGGTCAAGGGGGAGCAAGCCTCTAGGGGGAGATATCCATCATGGGAAGATGAATGTGTATTTTCTCATGGGAGGAAATTGGGTTGCCTCTCTTAAGTGATATGGGATCACTAGAAAGATTGAGGGCATGCCAAGGGGAAGATTGTAAGATCTCATTGGGATATGAGACATTGAAACCCTTGAGGACCTTTTTGATGTAATGTCAAAAAGGGGGAGAAGTTACCAAGTTACCAATTAGGGTTCGTTGGAATTCTCATTGGGATATGAGAATTGCCAATATGGGAGAATTGGTAGACTTGAGATGGTAGTTTTGTCAATCATCAAAAAGGGGGAGATTGTTGGGAGATTGTTGGTGCAATCATCCCAGGATGACTCGAGTTTGACTCGAGCAGTTACCCTGATAGTATTTTGATGATAGATAAAACTCATGACATGGGATTGTCATGGGAAAGTCCAACATGGAGTTGGCATGAAAAATCCAAGCATGGAGCTTGGTGTGGGAAAGTCCAACATGGGGTTGGCATAGGAAGTCCAAAGCATTGCGAAGCCGTGCGCTTGGTGCTTGGCATGGGAAATCCAAAGCATTACGAAGTCGTGCGCTTGGTGCGTATGGGAAGTCTTGAGGACTTGGTAAGTTCACTAGGCTCGGGGTCCTTGAGTCGGTGAAGGATGGCATTGCGGCCGTGCGCTTGGTGCATCAGGGACCGGACGGGAGCGAATGGAGTGAGCCCAAAGGGAAGCATACTTCTAGGGCATGAGGCGCGAAGGATGGCGTTGCGGCCGGCGCTTGGCGCATCAGGGCGTAGGCGAGGGAAGAGACCGGTGGGGAACTCCATGAGGATAAGGTGGACTTGGCCAAGTGGCTAGGCGAGTGTCGGAGACTCAAACTTGGCGTTTGAGGTTTACCGTCGAGCTCAAACAACTTGCCGTTTGAGGTTTTGCCCGACATCAGTCGACTGGCATTGGTGTCAGTCGACTGCTCTAGGTCGAATGGGTTCGACCAGTGTTCGACTGAACCAAGTGGATTGGATCGGATCATTGCCATGGGAAGCGATCATTGTTGGGAGCATCGATCGTGCCCGATGGGTGGCGATCGTGATGACTGCGCATGGAGCGCGAGAATGGAGTCGACTTCGACTAGGCACTCGTGATGATGTGTGCCATCGATCGGTGATGTGTGATATGTTGGAACTTAACCAACGTGGATCCGGTTGTGAGACAACGACTACGATACGATCGTGATGGTCACGATCGGATCGTGATGAACAAACTTGATCACGGGTTATAACTGGAGCACGAGTTGGAGGATTTCGCCATGGTTTTTGTGAAGCTATTGGAGGGGATTTGCTGTTTCATTCCAGTCCTTCAAGAGCCAACCAAAGCAAGCAACAAACAAGTGATCAAAAGCAATCGGTGAAAAGAGTTTCTTTTGTATTGTATTTGTATTCTTGTTTCTATTTATATATTACTGTTGTAATAACTTGTGAGAGGTTTCTCCACCTCCGACGTGTAGTCGAGAAGGAGTGTTGTTAGTGTCGTGCGCATAACACGAGCTCTAGGAGCTCACCCGTGGAGTAGGAACCATTCGGTTCTGAACCACGTATATCTTGTGTATGCTTGTATGTGTTGTTAGTATTTTCATTATTATTGTTATTCCGCTGCGCTAACGACAATCATAGACAAGCGACGCAAGAAGAACGAGCGAATTCCGACATCCAACGAACGAGGGCTATTCACCCCCCTCTAGCCGGCCAATCGATCCGTCCCAACATGAGGGTGATTGGAGGGAGGGTTATGGGTCCTATTATTGTGTTATTCGGTTAGTTGTAATTGTTCAGTGGAGATTAGATTGTTGGTTGATTTCGGATAAATTTTGATTTGTGGGATGGATCTACTTTGAGTGGGTTGGCTGTGAGGGTTGAGGTGTTCTATTTGGGTGGTTTTGGTCGACTGTGTAAGGGATGGATAAATTAGTGGAATTGGAAATTGATTTGGGTTAATTGGTTATGTAAGAAACCGATTAAGTATTCGATTTGTCGGTGAATGGTATTTTGTGCTTAACAATAGTTATGCAATATGCGAGTTTGATCCACGGCGGGTTCATGACGTGATCAGTTCTTTGCGGACATTTTGGCAGTCGGGTTTTTTTGACTTATCTTCTAGATATAGTCATTGTTGATATGCTAGTTAGGATCGCATACAATAATTTTCATGTTTATATGCCTAGTATATGGTTGGTGCCTACTTGATACGTGCATGTTATAGGTTATGATTATATCTTCCCTGTTTTTATTTGGATCATAGTTACTTGGATTATGGATATGTACATATTGATTGTACATATTATTCGGATAGGTATTTTGAGTAGGATTGACATGCTTTAGTATCATGCACCATCTTGCATGATTACATGCTGGCTAGACGGGGTTCCATTATTGTTGAGCCCGTAGCCAGTTACATGGCCTGCACACACTGCCACTCACGGGTTAGTGGTACATCAGGAGGGTGTGTGCAGTTGCTCTGTCAGGCTCTGCTGGTCCGCTCATGGGTAGCGATGAGGCAGCGTGGTAGCGGGCAGGGATCCCTCCTCTGGTTTATAACACCGGGAGATGAGAGCTTAGCTCCCCCACTCTGTTTGGGGGCAGGAGGATAGGTGTACTCCGACAGCATCCTGTCCACTCGGTCACTCAGGAGCAGTGATGGCAGAGTGCACAGTTGTCATAGCCCTACCCCTTGGCTTCACCATCGCGTGTGAGGCGGCTGACTGGCGTCAGGGGTGACCATGTCATTTGAACGACATGCACTTTGCACGGATCACATTTGTATTGTGTTTGCTGCATTATTGTATTGATGCCTTGGATGTTGCATATGATTGTCATGCATACAGGATTCATATTCGTATATGGTGATGACTTTATCTCTTATAGTAGGGCACATGCTCCTATATCAGGGTAGGAGATTGGTGAGTCTGATCCTTTTGCATTTATTTATTGCTTACCCTATATGTGAGACTGTACTGACATGATTTTTATTGGTAACTATATCTTACTTTGCATATCGACTATACCCGCTGAGTTCTTTGAACTTACCCCCTTGATTTATTTTTATTTCAGGATGAAGTTGTCAGGAGAGTCCAGCTGCCAATCCCTCTCGTCGAAATGGATAGGTTTTATTGGTCTTATGGTTTTGGATTTTGTATAGAAGATATGTTTAGGTCCTGATGTTTTGGTTATGTACTTGTGGAAGTTTGGGAATATTTGTGGTGTCCTTATGGACTATTCAATTAGTTGGTTGTATGTTCCTGCTTAGATGGCAGAAGGGGTAAGTCTAGATGTGATAGACTTCATTTATTTACTATGATGGTTGGCCTGAGGCCTTATGATCTGCATGTGTAGATGTTTTTGTTCCGGTCGTGTTGACCGATGTATAGTGGCCGTGTAGGCCTTGTATGAAAATTGGTATTGTCACCCATACAGGGGAGATGCTGTCGGATTTTTGTCTAGCGGGGACTCTCTCGGGGCGTGACACTAGTCAAGGCGGCGCCTCGACTGGATCACTCGACTGGCGCCTCGACTGGTTCCAGCACAGGTATGAAGACAACTGCTCAGAAGCAAGGCGACTCGACCGGCGCCTTGACTGGCAAAACGGTCGTTGCAATTCCAGAAGCTTCGATGAAGTTTTATAAAAGGAGGATCGAGGGCATCTTCGAGTAGAGATCTCTTGGAGGTTTTAGGGGCGATTTAAAGGGAGGTGCTGCTGCATTTCAGGGCCTTCAAAGTCATCCCAAAGCGATCTATGAGCAAGCATTCAAAAGCCCTAAATCTGTAACATCTATTCATTTGCTTTTGTATTTGCTGTATTTGCTTGTTTTATTCTGTTCTTATTGCTGTAAGAGCCTTGTGAGAGGTTCCTCCACCTCCGGTGTGTTCACCGAGAAGGAGAAGTGATATAGTGGTGGTGTGCATCAGCCGTGGAGCAAAAATAGGGTTTTGAACCACGTAAAATCCTCGTTATTGCTGCTTGTGTGTTTTGTATGTGTATACGTATTTGTATTTGTATTTCCACCGCATACTAACAATTATAGACAAGCACGACGATCAAAATCCATCAATGTTTAACGAAATCGATGCAAAAAGCTATTCACCCCCCCTCTAGCGATGCCAACGGTCCTAACAACATCTGTAGGGGATCAATATGTATGTTGGCCGGCAAGAGGGGGTGAATAGCCTTATATGCGTATGGTGGAATTTTCTCTTCGATTGCTCGTCTACAAATTCGTTAGCGCAAGAGGAAGCATAAACAATAAAGACAAAACAAAGAATAGAAATACAAACGCTAACAAGGGATGTAACGTGGTTCATGGCCTCGCCGCTAATCCACGGTCTGATTCGACCACGGTGAATCACTCCGCAACCAATCCAATATTGGTCTCTCCCTTTAGCCAATGCAAGGTGGAGGTAAACCCTTACAACTCAAGAATACTCCTTCTTTTACAATAGATGTGAAAGAAACTAGAAGAAGGAGTTTAACACTTGTGGAGCACTTGGATGATAGTTTGGAGTATAAGCATTAGTCATCCAAAAGCCCACACCCTCTCTTTTTATAGAGAGGGCTGATTTCTTCCCGTTGGCCGCTATCAGTCGACTGCTGCCTTTGGCAGTCGACTGGCGCCGCTACAATGACCTCTGAACACGTCAGATCCCGACCGTTGTAGTCCAACGGAACCCTTGGCAGTCGACTGATGTAACCATCAGTCGACTGATGCCTCCGTAGTCGACTGGTCAGTCGGCTACGGGCGGTTCTGTGCCCGCGACTGCCTTCATCAGTCGACTGCCACCACCATTGGCGATCGCGCTAAAAAACCCATCGAACCCCCATTCGACTCGGATCGATTATTTGTCATTTCATGGCAGTCGACTGATGTCGGGAAATCTCATCCGACACTTAGCCATTCGCCCAAGTTCACCTAATGAGCTACTTACATTTCACTCATTCTCTCATCTTACTCAAAGTCCCTCACCAAAGCTCTCTTCGTTCGCGGCCACGTCCCTCGACAACATCAAGCGCACGGCTCTGCAATGCTCCTTCGCGTCTCTTGCCTTCGAAGTCTGCTTCCTTGGCTTCGTTTCAAGTCATCTCGTTCGGCGGTCCCTCGGCAGCATCAAGTGCACGGCTTTGCAATGCTCCTTCTCCGACTCAAGCACGAGGTTGTGACTGGTGAACCCGCCAAAGATTCATGTGCGAATTACTAAGTCCTGCATGACTTCAATGCACATATCAAATCACAATAACAACCTAACTTAAACCCTTTGCCACACACATCAAAACTATATCACGGATTGATTGCACTAACAATCTTCTCCTTTTTGATGTGTGACAATCCGTTTAAGTTAGGTAAAACATTTGATAGAATATTAAGGAAAGAAAGCATATAAATAACATGATTAGCAACTCTCCCCCTTAATACATGAAACTCCCCCTAAATACAATTCCCTCTTACTTAAACATATATATTTCTCCCCCTTTGACACCATCCAAAAGATTAAACAAAGTTTATATGACATGACATCAATTCTAGAGAGAAACAAAAACCAAAAACAATCAAAAACCTGATAAAATCATGTTACTGTGCTCGTGCACAGTGTTGGGTTTCCGGCACCGCGGCGTGTGTGTGTTCGATCATGTTTCGTAAACATGAGCACAGCGGAAGCAATTAAAAATAATAAATCTATATTTATTACAACACACACAACACACGCATGCATATTACAACAAGTGTAGACATAACCATAAATTAAAATTAGCAATAAAAGGAAATTAAACTACGTTATACCTTTCGTATGACGTGTAGCGGGAACGGCATCAACCGGAACGATCCTCGTAAGAATCGTCTCTATCCGTATCCACGCCGAGCTCCTCGGGATGACTTCGCCAAGCCACGAGCTTCGTCTTCGTACGGGTTACTAGCCTCGTGTTGAAGACGACGTGATCGAGAGATGATCACTATCCGAATCCAAATTCGGACCTAAAAACAAGTCCTCAAGACTCGCTTCTCCGGAGAGGTATTCGTCAACCGATTGACGAATCCTTCGTCCTCCACCTCAGAGGATTACCGGAAATCAAATCCCGGTATGTTAGCCGCTGTCGGATCACTAACCGTCGTCCCAAACGACGCTCCGACGAGAGGAGGAGAAGCTGTCCAGAAAACTGGACAGCTTGGTGGAGGAGTAGGCGCCGGCCAAAACAAGGAGAGAAAAGGCTCACCTTGATGCCGAACCTATAGGAGATCACTGGAGGGTCGCCGGAGGTTCACCGGCTGGAGCTTGGACGCCGGCAAGGGTCTTGGACGGCGGCACAAAGCTGGGCGGCGGCAGCTTGTAGTTAGGCGCGAAAATTCCTCCAAGGGTGTGGCGGCAACTTCAAGCTAGGGTTTTGGATGATTAGGGTTTAACAATCCCTTAAGCCCTCTTTTATAGAGAACTAATTCTCTTAATGGTTAATGGATCATATCCATAAAGCCCGTTAACCCGCTCCATTAGGATAAGTTAAAATAAACCAAACCATGATGGTTTATTTTAAGTTAAAACGAACCGAACCAACCTTTGGTTCATTCGTTTAATATAAACCAAACCCTTTGGTTTATTCTCATCCATTGGATTAGAACCAAACCATTTTGGTCCATCCATTATGTCTTCATAAGACACGGCCCATCCACGCTTCCATTGCGACTGAAACAATTTCATGCTCGTTTTATGTTTGGTCCAACCAAACATAGTTTCTCTCGGTCTGAGAATCCCATTCTCAAGCTCGTTTTAAATCCTTTGGATTACACTCGTTGTGCATGTGACCAAATAGGTTCTCGGTTTATGTTGGCCGTCTATAATTAACCATTAATTATAGAACGATCATGAGTGGCACCTAGTAGTACATCATGATCCCCAATTAACCGAAAAGATCAACGGTTGATCCAGAACTATTTCTCAAACCCTTCAGTAGCTCGAATGAATCGCGCCCCCATTCCCTTCACTCATCTTATACCCACTTGGTTCGTGACATGGTCTATTGTGTCACCTCACTAGGTCGACTACGCCACACCTAGCCCAAGTATCATTTCTCGCCCCACTGGATTCTAGTTACTCCACATGTATCAAGAGTACCTTACTCTAAACATGTAATGCTTCGCCAAAGACTTTAGTAACAATCCGACGAGAGGCCATGGGTATACATCTCCTCGCAAGGAGTGGTGAATCCTTTATAGGCTATTCAAACACCTTCGATCACTTCGACTTATACCCAATCATCCCGGGTCCACATCTCCTTAGAGATGTTTGCTTAAGATGTCAAAGCATAAGTCTCCATGATCAAGATGACTTGAATACCGCAAGTCAAAGGAACATTGCACTTAAGCCACAGTAAGAACTTCATTGACATATCTATATATGCAGAGAACTATATGAAGTCTTACGGCTGGTCACTCCAATGAACTAGTTACCATAACTAGCATCCACGATTAACTCCGGACATCACTATGTCTCCAGCCAGTGAGAATCAGCTGCTTGGATACACCAAGGAGTATACCTCGTATAGTCTCGGCTGTAATCGATGGTGTCCAAATCCATCAATTCATCGACTAGGATAATTCCGATACATCACAATTACACATGTAGAGATACTCACTAGTTGTGATCCAATCACAAATTCTCTCATGCCGTGAATCGATCGTGACATTCAGTAAATGAGTTTAAGATCCAATCAAATACATAAAACATGTATACTCAAATAGTGAATCTTCATTTATCATATAAATGGTTCATACATAAGGCGATTGCCTTAGGACATCTCTCATATATTACTAACACACAGTACATCAGTCGATTGCTATCAGCATGACAGTCGACTGGCACAAGGAAATCAAGTTTTCTGATTTTCTGGACGAAATTCAGAAATGCACTATAAATTTCAGAAAATTCGAAAAATCATGAAATTTGGGGATCACATTTCTTTTAAGTATCTTTATCAATGAAAAATAGTTTTCATGAAAAATCATTATATTTTCAAGGATTTGCCAAAAATCCAAAAGCTTCAAAAACAACTAGGTTTTTGATCAAGTTAGTATCACTTTTAACACCTAGTTTTGGTTTGGATTGTTTCAAAACATGAACACACAGATTTTAAAGTAAGAAATTATTTTGAAAACATATAAAATATCCAACCATGATCTTTGGGCAATATGTCTATGAATTAAACATAAGCCTTCCCCATGATTGGTCTATTATTGCTATTTGATACCTTAAATGACCATCTAAATGCCATAGGCATTAGTGGACCATTAGTATCATCCTATCATCTCACCCATGCTAAGTTTTCAATCAAGGTAGCCTATGGTGAGTGCGAGATGTATCCTAAAGGTATTTATATATGTACTTAACCATCAATTTCATGCATTTCTACCCATGTTTAAGTATCATGGTTAATATACTATATGATCATAATGACATATATGAATTGATTTCACATTATGATCATGAAACAAATGTATTTATCAATTAATAATCATGCATTAGGTATGAATTATGATAATAAGTAAAGCATCACCCAAAAGCATGATTTAAACTCTAATGCCCATTACTATGTGCCAAATATCAAAATCATAAATCATGATTGCAAACATAACAATTACATTAATTATCATGATTTAAGCATTATTATCAATTTATGGGCACATTATCATCACCCGACACTATTTCTAAAACTTTGTCCCGCCATCATAAGTCAACCAAAATATGATATAGATAAATTCCATATGGTTGACTATCCTAGGGTTTTCCTAACCCTTTAGGATGTATTTAGGAACCCAAAATAAGTTCTTGCCTATGAGGTTCACTAAATACTCCTTAGGGATCCATTTTCTAGCAATTGTCTTCTTTTTATCTTGACCCCTAGCAATTAAGCATTTATAGGCTTTTTCATTTTTATTTTCCTTATATCCTAGGCCTTTCTTGTTGAAGCTTGCCCTTTGGCTCTCTATGATCATGTTAAGAGTGTTGGAGCTTATTGTGAATTTTTCTAGGGGCCTTGGTCAAGTGGTCTACCTTTTCCCTTATAACCCTATTTTCTTCAATGCATGCATCATTGACATCAAGAGGCATATAGTTATCATGTGAGCATGCATCATCATTATTAATATCAAGACATGCTTTTTCTAATTTTTGTTCTAAGTCCTTAATTTTGTCTAGCATGCTTTTGTTCTTTTTCTTAGCCCTAAATAAATCCTTAGTGAGGCTAGAAATCATGGAAACTATTTTATGGGGTGAGAGATTCGTTACCATAGTCTCCATGTCTTCCTCTTCTTCAGATGAGGATGGTGAAGAAGCTCCCCCTTCACTAGAGCTCTCCTCACTTGTGCTTGTTCTTTCTTGTTCAGAGGAGGAGGAGTCTAGGTCATCAAACGCCATCAAAGCAAGATTGGTGACAAAAGCATTCTTCTCTTCCGATGATGATGATGATGATGATGAAGAGGGGTCATCCCAAGTTCTTGGCTTTAGTGCCTTGGTCTTCCCCTTTTCCTTGGCCTTCTTCTCTTCTTCCTTTTTCTTCTTGCTCCCCTTCTTTTCCTCTTTCTTCTTCCTCTCTTCTTTACTCTTGTTCAAGAGGGGACACTCATCTCTTATATGTCCCTCTTGTTGACAATTATAGAAAATTATCTTCCTCTTGTGCCTTCTCCTATCATAAGATTTGTTAAACTTTAAATTTCTTAAAGCACGCTTTACCTTCCTTACCATATAATCATCTTCATTGCTATTCATGGAGGATGATGAGGATGCTTCATCGGAGGAGGAGGAAGTCTCTATCTTCTTCTTCTTCCCCTTGTTGGCTACCAAGGCTACTCCTCTTGATGTCTTGATACTTGATTCTTCATTTATCCCTTCAACCCTTGTTTCGTAGAGCTCCATGGTTGAGAAGAACTCCTCCAAGGTGCTCACTTCTAGGTTCTTCGACATGTAGAAGGAGTCCACCATTGAACTCCATTTCGATGACCGGGGAAAGGCATCGATTGCTTTCATAAGCATATCCCGATTCGAAAGTTTTTCTCCTACATTTGTTAGCCTAATTAAAATTTCTTTAAACCTAGAATGTAATGATGTTACCTTTTCTCCCTTTTCTAATTTGATGTTTGATAGTTGGGAGCGGAGGAGATCTCTTCTTGCAAACTTAGCCTCGGAAGTGCCTTCATGGAGTTCCACAAATCTCTCCCACATTTCCTTGACACTTGAGCACTCCCCAATCCGGTTGATCTCTTGTTGGGGGAGCACATTGAAGAGGTGGTGCTTGGCCTTTGAATTTGTAAGGTGCTCCTCCCTTTGCTTTTTAGTCCACCTTGACTTCTCTATTGGTTCACCCTCTTCGTTCCTAGGCATCTCAAAACTGTTTTCCATTATAAGCATAATATCAAAATCGGTTTCAAAGAATACCTCCATTCTCTTCTTCCACCAAGAGAATTCTCCTTCAAATTTCGGTGGGTGAATGTTGGAGCCGTCCATCCTCAATGTAGTGCTTGTAGCGGCGGTTAGTCCGTTGACAAGCGCCTTGGCTCTGATACCACTTATAGGGGATCAATATGTATGTTGGCCGGCTAGAGGGGGGTGAATAGCCTTATACGCGTATGGTGGAATTTTCTCTTCGATTGCTCATCTACAAATTTGTTAGCGCAAGCGGAAGCATAAACAATAAAGACAAAACAAAGAATAGAAATACAACGCTAACAAGGGATGTAAGCGTGGTTCCGCAGTACTTCACGCTAATCCACGGTCCGATTCGTCCACGGTGAATCACTCCGCAACCAATCTAATATTGGTCTCTCCCTTTAGCCAATGCAAGGTGGAGGTAAACCCTTACAACTCAAGAATACTCCTTCTTTTACAATAGATGTGAAAGAAACTAGAAGAAGGAGTTTAACACTTGTGGAGCACTTGGATGATAGTTTGGAATATAAGCATTAGCCATCCAAAAGCCCACACCCTCTCTTTTTATAGAGAGGGTTGATTTCTTCCCGTTGGCCGCTATCGATCATCGGCTGCCTTTGGCGATCGACGGTAGCGCCACGACCTCTAAACACGCGTCGATCCGACCATTGTAGTCCAACGGAACCTTTGTGATCGGATGTAACCATCGATCGGGATGCCTATAGTCGGAGTCGATCGGCTCACGGCGATTCTGTACTGCGATCGCCACCTTTGGCGATCATTGTCATTCTATGGCGGTCATTCTGGGCCAAAACTCATCACGAACACCTGAACCCATTCGATTCGGAGCGATCATTGTCATTTCATGGCAGTCGACTAATGTCGGGAAATCTCATCTGACACTTAGCCATTCGACCAAGTTCACCTAATGAGCTACTTACATTTCACTCATTCTCTCATCTCACTCAAAGTCTCTCACCGAAGCTCTCTTCGTTCGCGGCCACATCCCTCGGCAGCATCAAGTGCACGGCTCTGCAATGCTCCTTCGCGTCTCTTGCCTTCGAAGTCTGCTTCCTTGGCTTCGCTTCAAGTCATCTCGTCCGGCGGTCCCTCGGCAGCATCAAGCGCACGACTCTGCAATACTCTTTCTCCGACTCAAGCACGAGATTGTGAGTGGTGAATCCGCCAAAGCTTCATGTGTGAATTACTAAGTCCTGCATGACTTCAACGCACATATCAAATCACAATAACAACCTAACTTAAACCCTTTGTCACACACATCAAAACCATATCACGGGTTGATTGCACTAACAACATCAACCTACGAAATCAATCATCGTCTAGGCCCATGAAACCTAGTTTCACAAACTTCTAACCAAGTGATTCCCATCACCTTCTTAGTCCAACAAGTCAGCAGTATAATAACTCTAGAGCATCCTATCCACATCTACGATAAACACCAAATCAATCTAGGGAAACCACAAATTCCCTTAAGATTATGAATATGTCTCATAAATCATTCCACCATCTATAGTAAATACCATGAACTGGTCAAATCACTTCCAGAATACTTATTTCCTCAAGTCTATGGACGACTAAATTGTCAACAAGTCTAACAACATTATCAACTTCTCCTAAAATTCATACCAAGTATGAAATATCCTTTTCCACACACCTGTACCCTTTTTACTTTGAGTTGATGATAGCTCAATCATCACACCAACAATGATAATTGTATGACACTAAGTCACTACAATATCAACACACCAATCATAGATCAACCCTAGGATATACATAGGTGTCATTTAGCTGATCTGTCTACTGTCCTGAATCAAAAGTAACTCTTCCTAAATCTGATACAACTTCAGAAACTACTATCCTCAGAGATGGAGAATTATCTTCTCACAAGAGGAATCTATAGTGATATGTTCCCACTTCCATTCCGAAATCGAAATTTCCTGAAACAACCCAACAGGTTTCTGATATTCATCTTTCACCTGCTGACATACTAAACATCGAGAAACAAAGTCTACAATGTCTTTCTTCATACCATTCCACCAGTATAAATGTTTCAATTCTCGGTACATCCGAGTACCATAAGGATGTATAGCAAATCACGAATGATGTGCTCCCCATAGCAACTTTTCCTTGAACTAGATGCATGTCCGGAACACATAATCGTCCACGAACACGTAGTACTCCATTCTCGTCAATCGAGCAATCCGTCTACTGTCCATAATCCACTTCTCCACTCACTCTGTAAGTGTCTGGGAAACTATAGCGACCAATCTCCCTTGTTATAACTGTTCATGTTCCACCCACTCTATAGTAGCTACCCAGTAGCTAGTCAATTTCAGTGAGGACTTTTGCTCCATACATCCATAAATCTAGATAATAACTACTAAAGCCATGTCATATATATGATAGCCTATCTCTTAGTTTCTTAACTGTCGTAAGCATAAGATACGCCTCATTCAACTGCATTGGAATCGCTCCGATCCCTGAAACGATGCATTGACGTACAACATCCTTCCATCCTCATTGGAAGGATTAACTAACACTTATGGAAAAATCCACCATCGACTGAGCCCTGAAAACTAGTTTCACATGCTTCAGACCAAGTAAATTCCATCATCGATAATCGATGCATAATCTCAAAGGTCCATCTCTCTTTCAACAAAGAGTTTCGGATTTTCTCAAGGAGAAATAATGAGATAGATAAATATCCCCTCCAACATCTCCTATAATCGCAACTTACTTTCTTTCAATTTCTGTAGTGTTTAGCAACACTGATAACAATAAAATTATCACTCATATGAGGAATTCAATATCGACACTATCTCCGCAATCACTCCGATCGCCTACTCCACTTGCGTATGTAACGGCAAGCCTAGGAGTTCATCCGAAACTACATCCGAATACTCTCAGATTATACGCACATCCGAGAGATATATCATACCATACTTCCAACAATTTAACCATCCATAAGGATATATTTACAGTAAAGGTATGTCTATCAAAGTCTAAGGGCATCCTTTGACTTCTTAATTGTTGGTCGACATCTCACCTGACGGTAGAGATACCACCGACCCACAAGTCGATGTAAAGGAAACCTTCTAATCCGAACAAAAATGTTCTAGACACGGATACCTATAAACTACAAGTATCTCTCATATATTAACCCAGAGGGTAAACTAGAGTAATACCCTGAACGATCAATTATCTGCCGTTCCGATCCAAAGGCTCCCTGCAGGTCTCGACCTTTCTCCGAAGAGAACAAGATCAGATCCAACAGTCCGTGACAAAGCGGTCGCAGTTCTGCGATGAATAATCCGGGGATTTTGCTAGATCATTTGATCCCATCACTTAATCCTATGAGCTGCAATTGTAGAATACCGAATAGATACGTCCATCGTTGTATACTCTCTCCTCTGTATAAAGCCAATCCACATCTAGGGGGTAACTGTTGTTGTTGTCTTCATGAGTCTTCTATGATGTCTTCTACTGATACTGCTGCGTAAATCACTTCCCTTGAAAGGAAGTATCGCGGAACTCCAACCACGCCGAAGGTAGTAGGTCGCTGCTGATGAGATAACCCAATCTTCTATTCTGATCTCTGCCATCGAGACGGTGCATCATCCTCCCAAAATACCATCGATAGTCTTCAATTGAGTCTTCAAAATACACCTCCTCAACTGTACTGGTTGCTTACAATAGCAACAGATGAACTGATCCAACGGATAATCTGACTTCGCGTGTCTTCGTGATCCGCACTGCACGCACATAATCCCTTCGGAGTCTTTGTTCTGATTTTACTGATGTGCACGAGAACATCTTGATGATCTTCGGTTGGTCTTCTATAATCGAAAAGTAGCTCAAGGCCTATGACTCTGATCTTGCTCCTTTTATCCAACAGTCGGAGACTTATAACTCTAATAAGTTGACCTGCAATATCTGCTTATTGGTCTCCAACACTTAAACGCTTGTACAAAGTCATTTCTAAACTCCTGACTCAATCCAACATCTTCCGGCAGGTTCTGATAGAAGATCCAATCATCTTAATCCAATAATAAGCCAACAACCACGGGTGGCTTAAAACATCCATTCATATTCTTGAGCTATTAGGTGATCGTAAACTCCTTATGAAATACCGTAATCTAGCCTTCCTCTATCCGCATCAATAATAGCCTACTTGTCTGTCCATTACCCAACAGGTAATGATCTGACTAGCATAATTAGTGAAAATCTCTACGACTGTAGTCTCTGATTTCCACAAGAAATGTGATGACTTGACCCCTATTTTCCGACTTGGTATCAGTCGGCTCTCAAAGGTAAATCACCTTTTCGACATAGGTTCAAGACTCATGGACTCAACAGGTTGTTCCCATGGTCAACTCATACCACGGTTACGAACAATAACCAACACACTACAGGTTATTCCCTATTATATACACTAAATGCATAGCCAACAAAATCGAGAGTATAAACACTAAAGGTAACTCCTGTTAGTCGCCTCGGTGGACGACCCCTACTACGAGTCTGCACAGGTGTCATAACTCTGACTGTATACACCTATTGATCAAGTTTAGATAAATATCTACTAAACTATAAGTTATCAGGAATTCTTACCTTGTGCTGCTTGGAGCTCATGCCGCTGTCAATCTCATCTCAGAAAACAAAAACCGAAACAAATCGACTCCCGAGAATCGAAGACTTGACACAAAAATAACATTGTATGGCATTGCAAAACCTAGGGCTCTGATACCACTAAAGTTGTCATGCCCCGAGAGTATGCCGAACCGAAATCAAACGGACAACATCTCCCCTGTACGTGACAACATATCTTGTTTATACAAGGCCCTTGGGCCCACAATAACAATAACATATACAACAGTAAACATAAAACATAATAATACATAGCAAAAACTAATACAACGACATCACAAACTACACACAATGTATACCGGTATGACTGACACCACGACATAAAGAAAACATCGGCAAAACACGAATCCACAAGTGGGTACATCACATAACAAGTCCAACACATAAATTCGGATCGAAATAAAGAACATCCGAAATAAAAAAAAAACATAAATCCATGTTGGGACCCTCGGAGATGAGATGAGACGATGCCAGCCAGCGATGCTCCTGTTGGTGCAACAATGCCCCAAGCATTTATATGTTTTGATGTTTGGATAATCATTTAAGTTAGGCAATACTTTGTGATCTAATTGTGAACATGTTTAAGTGACAGGAAAATCCAAGTATGAAGATTTGGTAAAGGCAAAGTCCAAGTGTGATCTTGGCAAAGCAAGTCCAAAGGCAAGTCTTGGCAGCGTAAGTCCAAGCATGTAGTCTTGGTGGTGTAAAGTCCAAGCACGCTTTAGCAAAGGGAAACCCAAGACATGACAAAACTGAATGAAGCTCTTGGAAGCAAGCGCAAAGGATGAACAAGTCACCGAGTTGGAGGGATCCTAGAGGCGCAATGCTTAAGGAAGAGCTAGAAGGTTGAGTCTAGGTCTAGGGAGTCAATTCAAGTATGAATTATTCATACTTGACGAGTATCAGTCGACTGATACGATGTATCAGTCGACTATTAAGGTGCTCAACTTAGTCAGGCTGAAAAGTTGATGAACAGTCGATTGCCTAGTCATGATGATCGATGTCGCCATCGATCGACAAGGGCTGATCGGTGATCGAAGTTAAACCTGCGTACGAATGAAGTCTCACTCGACTGTGCACCGTGATCACTCGACTGATCACTCCATCAGTCAACTGATGGATAGATCAGTCGACTGATGAACGTGTCGTTGGATGATGACGATTATGAATCCCGTAAATCATTTGTTGGCCGTTGCGTGTGGCGACGATCGGTGATGTTGTACATCGGTCGATCGTCTCAACAAGAAAAATAACCCTTTCTCTATAAAAAGAGGGCTTGTGGTGGTTGAAGGGGTTAATACTTACATTCTGATCATCCTCTCACGCCTCCACGAATTTTCCAAGCTTTCTAGTGTGTTAATTCCCCTCCTCCTCTCTAAACTTCATCTTCATCTTTTGTAAGAAGAGGAGGGTTGTTGTAAAAAGAAATCTTCATAGTGAGATTGATTAGGGTTGATCCACCTTAAGGATCGCCGTGGAGTAAGAGCGTTATCTCCGAACCACATAAAGAATTTGTGTTACCATTGTGTTTTCATTTCCTTTACTATTGTTTTTGTTGTGCTTCCGCTAATCATTTTTGTTGAAATGAAAACAAGCTATTCACCCCCCCCTTTAGCTTCTAACGATCACCTACAAGTGGTATCAGAGCTCGGATCACATCGGAAGATCTAATAATCAATCGGAGCACGATGGCTTTCCAGGAGGGGTATAACACGGTGAGGCCTCCTTTCTTCGATGGCAATGACTTGGCTTCAGTTACATGTGGACCCTACTCCAGGATGATTTGAGTCAAACCCTTATTTTGGATCCCATATTCCTTGGGAAGACTTTTGTATTATATTCTTGCATTAATAAAGGCAAAGATTGATTATTATATTTCTTCATGCGTGTGCTAGCTAAATAAATATAATAATGCTCATGAATAGTAGGTTATTATCTACAGTATATCAATTGGTAGAATTGATTATGAGAAGCTGTAGAGAACACTATTCTTAAATATTCCTAGTCGAGAATTGTATTAATAGACAAGGGCTATATTGATACATTGAGACTAGAATATAGGTCAATGGATGACTTGATCTCACAAGTCATGGATATGTGATATCACATTGATACATGGGTATATATATTGGAGACTATATATACTGAATTGACCCACCATGAGAAAGTATCATGGATCGTTATATGAGTGTCATATACTTTCTCATGTGACTATTGGTGTGAATAGTCCTTAGACCTGAAGTCACTACGGTTCCCTACATAAGGAGTTATGTACTTTGGTATCGTCTAACGTCACACCGTAATTGGGTGACTATAACGGCGATCACTGAGTATATAGAATTATGCGGAGGATGTGAGTGATGTAGATGAGATCTATCCTCCCATATGGCCAGGAGTGATATCTTTGGCCTCTTGATAGAGTAGGACCACGAAATGCATGGTCATGCTCAAATGAGTCAATATGAGATATTGAGCTCATTTGTTTGAGTGAGTCTACTTGGGGATCAAGAAACATAAAGATTGATAAGAGGGTGACACGGTCTATGCCTCATTGATCGATCTGAGATATCAAGGATAGAAGGACACTGTCATATGATAATAGCCATGGGGAGGTTGTCGGATCTCGACATTCTCATCACTTGGGTAGCAATGATGTATTGCTAGATGCCGCTCATTGCTTATGTATCTAAAATGGTTTTGGATACATTGTCAACGTTATGAGAGCCTATAGGGTCACACACAAAGAACATATTATTTTGGAGAGGAAATCATTTTGGTTTGACTAAAATGAATTATTAGTTAATTGGATTAACTAGAATGAGTAAGACTCATTACTTGGCTAAATTTGAGTTGGGCTCAAATTGGTTTATGTTGAGTTAGACTCAAGTCAAACCAAGAGAAGAAGGCTAAAATGATTAATCATAATTAATCATGTAATACATGAATTAATAATGTAATACACGAATTAATAAATGAGGTTTTAAATGGGATTTAAAAGCTCATTAATGTGCATTTAATGAGCATTAATTGACTTCCTTTCTTTTACCATGGAGAATAAGGAAGTGCATTTAATGTCTCATCAAGGTGTATTATTGCTTCTTCTTGTTCTTTAACGTGGAGAAGGAAAAAAAAAGGAATACGATTTTTATTTTGTTCTCAAAAGCCAAGTATAGAGTAAAAAGAGAGACCTTGGCGTGGTTGCTAGCACAACCGAAAGGGTTTACCTCTTCTCTCCAAGATCGTGTGTGTGTGCACCGTAGAGGCGTGGACATTCTAACCACGCTGAGATCCGCAAGTGTTGCTGACTGGAATTCGAAGGGTACGCTTCGAAGGTAATCTCGATTCCTATAGGATAGAATCAATAACAGAAACGAGTATGTTTTTTTTGCTTGGATCTCTGGAGGGATCCTAAGTTTTCCGCTGCGAATTTTTGTTTATCGCTCGGGATCCCTACAATACTACCTCATGAATGAGATCGAAAATTGGTTTAGTATTGTAGACGGATTCGAGAAGTTGGTCGACGAACTTGGAGCGCCAATATCGACCAAAGATTGGATGAGGGACATGGCCAAGAAGGCACAAGCAAATGCAAAGGCAACGACCACACTCCAATGTGGTCTATCAAAGGAGCAATTGTCCAAGGTCGGACCCTTAAACTCCGCTAAAGAGCTTTGGGAGAAGCTCGTCGAATTGAATGAAGGATCAAAAGAGACTAGGAGAGCCAAGAGGGACCTCTTGGTAGGCCAACTCCAAAACTTTGCCATGAAGACCAATGAGACCGTGAGCCAAATGCACGGTCGCTTCAAGGAAGTAGTCAACGGACTACATGTGATAGGTGAGAAGGTCAACAACTGGGACCTTGTGAGGTATGTACTCCAAGCCTTCCCTAGAACAACCTTATGGGTTTCAATGGTAGATGCCTATAAGGTCTCTAAGGATCTTTCTTTGGTTAAATTAGATGAGCTCTTTTGTGAATTTGAATTGCACGAGCAAGCTAATACTTCATCAAAAGAGAAAGGTATAGCTCTTTTTGTAGGGAAGAAGGACAAAAAGAAGAAGGAGAAGAAAGTGTTGGTGATCGTTTGGAAGCTAGAGGGGGGGGGGGGTGAATAGCATTTTTCGTTTCTACAAGAATGATTAGCGGAAGCAAACATAAATAATATATGTAAAAACAAAAAACAATGCTAACAAAAGCCTTTACGTGGTTCGGAGATAACGCTCCTACTCCACGGTAATCCTTAAGGTGGATCAACCCAAGCAATTCCACTAAGAAGCTTTCTTTTACAACACAACTCCTCTTCTTTACAAAGAATGAAACTTAAGCTTAGAGAGAAGTGGAGGGGATTTAAGATCACTTAGAAAGCTAGAAAACTCGTGGAGGCTTTGGAGAAGAATCAGAGAATAAGCATTAACCCCAAAACCCCCACCAGCCCTCTTTTTATAGAGAGAGGGATGATTTTCCCGTTAGACACGATCGATCGGTGATGCACAACATCGATCGATTGCCGTGATTAACCACGAACGATCGGTCGCGGGATTCTGAGTCATTTCTTCCAATGGCATTCTCATCGGTCGGATCGATCGTGATGATCGATCCCGAGTGATCACGGTGTAGTCGAGTGGGACTCCATTCTGTGCTTGTTTTTGTCTTGATTAGTCGACTGGCACTGTTGGCAGTCGATTGATAGCATCATCAGTCGACTACCATTGCCAAAGGCGATCGGTGATAGTCGAGTTTCACCGACTCGGTCGACACTTGACGATCGGTGATACATCGTGTCGGATCGGTGATACACATCAAGTATGAGTATTTCATACTTGATTTCACCCCCTAGACCTAGACTCAACCTTCTAGCTCTTCCTTAAGCCTTGCGCTTCGGGATCCTCGAGTCGCGACTTGTTCATCCTTTGCGCCTTGCTTCCAAGAGCTTTCCTTGGTTTGTTATCATGTCTTGGGTTTCCTTTGCTAAGCGTGCTTGGACTTGCCTTTGGACTTCCTTTGCCAAGGTCCGTTTGGACTTAATGCCGCCAAGACAACATGCTTGGTCTTACGCCGCCAAACCTTTACCTGTCACTTAATCATGTTCACCATTAGATCACAATTTGTTGCCTAACTTAGATGATTATCCAAACATCAAAACATATAAATGCTTGGGGCATTGTTGCACCAACAATCTCCCCCTTTTTGATGTTTGACAATCATTTAAGTTAGGTCTTTTTAAAGATACACATATTCATATCACATTAATCATGTATCCAATTCTAACTTAAACATTTCTTCTCCCACTTTGACATACATCAAAAAGAGAAGAAATCATATATTTCATAGAAGAATTAAATGCATTATAATCTTGAACTAAGTTATCGAATTGAGATTTAGCTCCCCCTTAATCCAAGATATAGTTCATGATGAGTAAAATACATGTGGAGCAAAAGTCTATCAAACAATTTGAATGTTTAAATCCTAACTTTGCACCAACAATGTAAATTTGAAAAAGTTATAGTTAATGAAAACTCCCCCTAAAACACTGCATTAAATAGTTCAAAGAGTTGGTTTATACTCAGTATTATCATGCTAAAGTTTTTAGGAGATCAAAGATACACTAAATATTAGAGAATGGAGCTATTTATCAGAAAATACGATTATGTCGATCATGGTTTATGAACGATCGATAAACGAATCAAATTTGACCTTTTCATCCCAAATTCAGAAATACCTTAAAAATTCCAGAGACCTTGAAAAATCACGAAATTTTGCGTACATATTTCTGAAATCATACTTTATCAAAGAAAAATATTTTGAAAAATATATGTTTTACAGATTTCGAGATTGATACAAACTTGAAAGCTAACAAAAGTTCTAATGTTTTTGCAAACTTTGTATCACTTTTGTGATTCACTTGAAAACTGTTTTTCAAAATATGCTAAACATAGTTTAAAATATGTTTTATTTGACATTTCCAATCATGTTCTTGGAGCTATATGCACATCAATTGTGTATAAGCCTTCCCAATGATTGGTCCAATGAAGGATTAATGTCTCTAGATGACACTTTGGTCCATAGTAATACATCATAACAAGCATGATGAACCAAGTGTATCTTCCTAACATCTCACATATTGTCTAAGTGGCTCAATACAAAATTCATGGTTTCTTAAGTATTTTGTGAGATGCTTAAAGGTATAAATCCTAGTATTTCTATAGGATCATGCAAACCTATACCTTTACTCAACCAAGCACATTCCAAGCTCTCTCCTAAGTGATGAAAATTCTATTTCGGGGAGAGCCTTGGTAAATATGTCGGCTAGGTTGGACTTGGATTCAATGTAATTAAGCTCAATGTCCCCCTTAGCCACATGATCTCTAATGAAGTGATGTTTCACTTCAATGTGCTTGGTCCTAGAGTGATGCACCGGATTTTTGGTCAAGTTAATGGTGCTCACATTATCACAAAATACCTTCATGTTGGAGTAAGATAACTCATAATCTTCTAAGGTATGTTTCATCCATAGTAATTGAGCTACACAATCACCCATAGCCACATATTCGGCTTCGGTGGTGGATAGGGCAACACAAGGTTGCTTCCGACTACTCCAACTAACTAGGGAGGACCCAAGAAATTGGCATCCACCATTAGTACTCTTCCTATCCAATTTGCAACCGGCATAATCGGAATCGGTGTACCCAATCAAATCAAACGACCTAGTCCTAGGGTACCATAATCCTACATTTAGTGTGCCTTTTACATATCTTAAAATTCTCTTAACGGCAACTAAATGAGATTCTTTAGCACATGATTGATACCTAGCACACATACCAACCGCAAATAATATGTCGGGTCTACTAGCGGTTAAGTACAAAAGGCTACCAATCATGCTCCTATATAGTGTAAGATCTATTTGTTTTCCTTCATTATCACTATCTATTTTAGTATTGGTTGCCATTGGGGTTGAAACTACCTTAGCATTTTCCAAACCAAATTTCTTAATCATTTCCTTAACATATTTGGTTTGATAAATATAAATACCTTCACTAGTTTGTTTGACTTGCAATCCTAGGAAAAAGTTTAATTCTCCAACTAGACTCATTTCAAACTCTTTTTCCATATTTTGAATAAAGTCTTGAAGGAGTTCATCATTTGTTGACCCAAAGATAATGTCATCAACATATACTTGGGCTACAAAGATGTCCTTAGATGTTGACTTTATAAAGAGAGTTTGATCTATACTACCCCTTTTAAAATCCTTAGAAATTAAGAAAGATGATAATCTTTCATACCAAGCCCAGGGAGCTTGTTTCAAACCATACAAAGCTTTCCTAAGCTTGTATACATGGTTTGGATAGTCCATGTTTTCAAACCCGGGAGGTTGTTCTACATATACCTCTTCCTTAATAAACCCATTTAGGAATGCCGATTTGACATCCATTTGATGGAGTTTGAAACCCATAAAGGAGGCATACCCTAAAAGTATTCTAATGGACTCTAACCTAGCAACCGGGGCATATGTTTCATCATAGTCAAGTCCTTCAACTTGATTAAAACCCCTTGCAACTAATCGTGCTTTATTTCTAGTGATATTTCCTTGGTCATCTAGTTTGTTCCTAAAGACCCATCTTGTAGTAACAATGGTGTTTTCACTTGGTCTAGGAACTAACTCTCATACTTGACTCCTTTCAAATTGAGCCAATTCATCTTGCATTGCTAAGATCCAATCCGGATCAAGTAATGCATCTTTAATTGTTTTGGGCTCAATTTGAGAAATTAGAGCTAAATAACTAGTGGGATCCCTATGGAATGACCTAGTCCTAACTCCTTGAGATAATTCACCCACAATTTGATCTAAGGGGTGACTTTGGTGAACTCTTATGATTCTAGGAGGTGTACTAATTTAGTTTTGATCATGATCAACCTCAATCCTATGCTCATCATCGGAATCATCCCTTACTCCCCCTTGATTCAATCCTCCCCCTTGATCATTACCCCCTAAGGTTAAATCTTGAAATTGTTGGGTAATTTCTTGATTTTCATTATTAATATCATCATCAATAAGGGATTTCATAGGGTATGTATTGGAAGTTTCATCAAATTGAACATTTGAAGATTCTTCAATCTTTTGAGTCCTTTTATTGTAAACTCTATATCCTACACTAGTGGATGAGTATCCAACTAGGATTCCCTCATCCGCTTTGGACTCAAACTTACTTAGGTTGTCTTTGGTATTTAAGATATAAACTTTACATCCAAAGACCTTAAAATAATGAATTGTTGGAATTGTACCATTCCATAATTCAAATGGAGTTTTTCCTAAAAACCTATGAATCAATACCCTATTTTGGATATAGCAAGCGGTATTAACCGCTTCCGCCCACAAGTAGCTAGGTAAGGAGTATGCATTAAGCATTGTCCTAGCCGCTTCTTGTAGGGCACGATTTTTCTTTTCCACAACCCCATTTTGTTGGGGTGTTCTAGGACAAGAAAACTCATGCTTGTACCCTTGTTCTAAGCAAAAAGTTGAAAAATTAGAATTCTCAAATTCTCCACCATGATCACTACGGATCTAGTTGATTTTGAGTTTTCTTTCATTTTCTACTCTTTTGCTAAATCCTATGATTATTCCTAAGGTTTCATCTTTATTTTTCAAGAAAAATACCCAAGTAAACCTAGAGAAATCATCTACTATTACCAAGCAATATTTACTACCAATCATAGAGGGGGTACTATGACAATCAAATAAATCCATATGTAATAATTCTAACGGTAGAGTGGTACTAAGTAAATTTTTACCTTTGTGTGATGTTTTTGATTGTTTCCCTTCTTGGCATGCATCACACATCTTGTCCTTGAGAAATTTGACTTTGGGCAACCCTTTGACTAACTTCATTTTTGCTATTTTGGCTATGTTCTTCATGTTTATGTGTCCTAGCCTCCTATGCCAAAGCCAACTTTCTTCCTCTTTTGCGATAAGACACTTAGTGGAAGCATTAGTAGCATAGGATAAATCAACATAATATATATTTGATTTCCTAAAACCTACCAACATGCAATCATTTAGAGTTTTGTGTCTTATAAAACATTTTGAGGAATCAAATCTAACATCTAAGTTTGCATCACATAGTTGACTTACACTAAGTAAATTAAATTTCATATTTTTAACTAATAGCACTTTATGAATGGCAAGATTGGGGGATACCTCAATTGTGCCCTTTCCTAGAATCTTAAGTTTGCCACTATTACCAAATGAGACTTTTCCTTTGCTAGTGTGGTTGATAGTGGAGAATTTTCTCTCATCCCCGGTCATATGCTTTGAGCACCCACTATCAACTATCCACAAGCTTGGTTCTTCTACCTATATCACATGAAAAACACAATCCTTAGATACCCAAATCTTAGGACCACTAGCATCAATTATAAATTTCTTAGGTACCCATGCCTTTCTCCCCTTGCTTTTAAATATTGATTTTCTACTAACAAGAGATGTAAATGCTACCTCTTTTTCCTTAGGCCTATATCGTAATCCGGCCTTGTTGTAGATAGCCCTTTGATCCTTAATAATCATGTCTAGGCATTTTGAACCATTGGTGAATTTTTATAAGCATGCTCTTAATTTACCTATTTCTTTTCTTAACTCATCATTTTCATCCCTAAGAGTACATTCATCAATATCACTAGATGGTTTACCACATGATGAATCTACACTCTTAAGTGATTTGATCTCTAATTTTAGATCCTTAATCCTATTTTTCGATCTATTTAAAGAATTTTGTAAACATGCAATAGTTTTGTAAAGTAAATCTACTTTAGGTGAGTTGTTTACCTCATCATCATCACTTGATGATGATTCATCGCTTGAAGAGGAAGAAGACTCCTCGCTTGAGCTCCTGGCTACTTCCTCCAATGCCATGAGGGCTAGATTCCGGGTGGCATGGCAAACTTCTTCATCGTCGGAAGACTCCCCCATGCTTAGAGTGTCCCATGTTTGTGCCACCATCGCCTCCTTCTTCTTCTTCTCCTTCTTTTCCTTCTTTTCCTTCTTTTTCTTTTCCTTCTCCTCCTTCTTCTTTAGTTCCGGGCAATTTGGCTTTATATGCCCTTTCTTGTTGCAACCAAAACAAGTCACGTTAGAGGTAGAATTTGAATTATTTGAAGATTTACCTCTTGAGGATTGGAACATCCTCTTCACATCTTTCTTGGTGAGTCTCCTTGACTTCCCACCAAACTTCTTGACGTAATGTGCCACCTAACTCATAACTCATCTTCACTACTTGATGAGTCTTCCTCGGATTCGGATGAGGAGGACACTTCCTTCTTCTCCTTCTTCTTCTTCTCCTTCTTTCCTACAAAAAGAGCTATACCCTTCTCTTTGGATGAAGTGTTAGCTTGTTCATGTAATTGAAATTCACAAAATAGCTCATCTAACTTGACTAATGAAAGATCCCTAGAGACCTTATAGGCATCTACCATTGAAGACCATAAGGTGGTTCTAGGGAAAGCTTGTAACACATACCTTACAAGGTCTCAGTTGTCGACCTTCTCACCTATAACATGTAGTCCGTTGACTACTTCCTTGAAACGCCCGTGCATTTGGCTCACGGTCTCGTTTGTCTTCATGGTGAAGCTTTGGAGTTGGCCAATCAAAAGATCTCTTTTGGCCCTTCTTGTTTCTTTGGATCCTTCGTTGAGTTCGATGAGCTTCTCCCAAAGCTCTTTTGTGGAATTGAAGGGTCCGACTTTAGAGAGTTACTCCTTGGATAGACCACATTGAAGTGTGGTCGTTGCTTTTGCATTTGCTTGTGCTTTCTTGGCCATCTCTCTTGTCCAATATTTTGTCGGTAGTTGTGCTCCAAATTCGTTGATCGGCTTCTCGAAACCATCTACAACACTAAACCAATTCTCAATATCATTCATTAAGTAATACTCCATCCTACCTTTTCAATATCTGAAGTCGTTGCCGTCGAAGAACGGAGGCCTCGCCGTGCTATACCCCTCTTGAAAAGCCATCTTTGCTCCGGTTGATTGCTAGATCTTCCGATGCGATCTGGGCTCTGATACCACTTGTTGGTGATCGTTTGGAAGCTAGAGGGGGGGGGTGAATAGTGTTTTTCATTTCTACAAGAATGATTAGCGGAAGAAAACACAAATAATATATGTAAAAACAAAAAAGCAATGCTAACAAAAGCCTTTACGTGATTCGGAGATAACACTCCTACTCCATGGCGATCCTTAAGGTGGATCAACCCAAGCAATTCCACTAAGAAGCTTTCCTTTACAACATAACTCCTCTTCTTTACAAAGAATGAAACTTAAGCTTAGAGAGAAGAGGAGGGGATTTAAGATCACTTAGAAAGCTAGAAAACTCGCGGAGGCTTTGGAGAAGAATCAGAGAATAAGCATTAACCCCAAAAACCCCCACCAGCCCTCTTTTTATAGAGAGAGGGCTAATTTTCCTGTTGGAGCACGATCAGTCGACTGATGCACATCGATCATTTCGTCGATGATAACGACTCGAAGCAATTCACGGGATTGAAGTCATTTGTCCAACGACATTCTCATCGATCGTGATCCCTCCATCGATCGGTGATCACGATGATCGTCGATCAGTGATCACAGGCCGTAGTCGAGTGGGACTCCATTCTATGCTTGTTTTTGTCTTGATTAGTCGACTGCCACTGTTGGCAGTCGACTGATAGCATCATCAATCGACTACCATTGCCAAAGCGATCGATAGTCGAGGTTTTTACCTAACTCGGTTCACTTGACCGATTGGTGATACATCATGTATCGGGAATATTTTATACTTGATTTCACCCCCTAGACCTAGACTCAACCTTCTAGCTCTTCCTTAAGCCTTGCGCTTCCAGGATCCCTCCGAGTCCGCGACTTGTTCATCCTTTGCACCTTGCTTCCAAGAGCTTTCCTTGGTTTTGTCATGTCTTGGGTTTCCTTTGCCAAGGCGTGCTTAGACTTTACGCCGCCAAGTCTACATGCTTGGACTTACGCTGCCAAGACTTGCCTTTGGACTTCCTTTGCCAAGGTCCGTTTGGACTTAATACCGCCAAGACAACATGCTTGGTCTTACGCCGCCAAACCTTTACCTTGGACTTCTTTCGCCAAGATCATACTTGGACTTTGCCTTTACCTGTCACTTAATCATGTTCACCATTAGATCACAATTTGTTGCCTAACTTAGATGATTATCCAAACATCAAAACATATAAATACTTGGGGCATTGTTGCACCAACAGAAAGAAGTGTCTTCCTCATCCGAATCCAAGGAGGAATCATCAAGTAGCGATGATGAACTATCGGCTAGTGAGGTAGCTCACTATGTGAAGAAGTTTGGTGGGAGGTCAAGGAAATTCACCAAGAAAGATATGAGGAGGGTGTTCCAATCCTCCAAACGTAAAACCTCAACTAGTTCAATTTCTACATCTAACGTAACTTGTTATGGTTGCAACAAGAAAGGGCATATCAAGCCAAATTGCCTGGAACTAAAGAAGAAGGAGGAGAAGGAAAAGAAGCATAAGGAGAAGAAGGAAAAGAAGGAGAAGAAGAAGGAGGAGGCAATGGTGGCACAAACATGGGACACACTAAGCTTGGAGGATTCTTCCGATGATGAAGAGATGTGTCATGCCACCTGGAATCTAGCCCTCATGGCCTTGGAGGAGGAAGCCGGAAGCTCAAGTGATGAGTCTTCATCCTCTTCCTCAAGCGACGAATCATCATCAAGTGATGATGAGGTAAGCAACTCCCCTAGGGTGGATTTACTTTATAAAACCATTGCATGTCTTCAAAATGCCTTAAATAGATCAAAAACTAGGATTAAGGACATAAAAGTAGAAATTAAGTCACTTAAAAATGTAGAACCACTTTATGATGATAAATGTACACTTAGAAATGAAAATGATGAATTAAGAAAAGAAATAGTTGAACTAAGGCTTAGAAAAATTTACAAATGGCTCTAAATACCTAGATATGATAATTATGGATCAAAGGGCTATTTACAACAAGGCTGAAATAGGATATAGGCCTAAGGAAAAGGAGGTAGCCTTTACATCCCTTGTTAGTAGAAAATCCACCGTTAGGAGCAAGGTTAGGAAGGCTTGGGTTCCTAAGAAGTTTTTGATTGATGTTAGTGGTCCTAAAATTTGGGTGCCTAAGGCTTGCATTTTTCATGTTGTATAGGTAGAAGAACCAAGCTTATGGATTATTGATAGTGGGTGCTCAAAACACATGACCGGCGATGAGAGAAAATTTTCCACCATCAACCACACTAGCAAAGGGAAGGTATCTTTTGGAAATAGTGGTAAACTTAAGATTCTAGGAAAATGCACAATTGAGGTATCCCCCAACCTTGTCATTCATAAAGTGTTATTAGTTAAAAATATGAAATTTAATCTACTTAGTGTAAGCCAACTATGTGATGCCAATTTTGATGTTCAATTTGACTCTTCAAAATGATTTATAAGACACAAAACTTTAAATGATTGCATGCTAGTAGGTTTTAGGAAATCAAATATATATTATGTTGATTTATCCTATGCTACTAATTCTTCTACTAAGTGTCTTATTGCAAAAGAAGAAGAGAGTTGACTTTGGCATAGGAGGCTAGGGCACATAAATATGAAGAACATTGCCAAAATAGCCAAAATGAAGCTAGTCAAAGGGTTGACAAAAGTCAAGTATCTCAAGGACAAAATGTGTGATGCATGCCAAGAAGGGAAACAATCAAAAACATCACACAAAGGTAAAACTTTACTTAGTACCACTTTACCTTTAGAATTATTGCATATGGACTTATTTAATTGTCATAGTACCCCTTCCATGATTGATAGTAAATATTGCTTAGTAATAGTAGATGATTTTTCTAGATTTAATTGGATATTTTTCATGAAAAATAAGGATGAAACCCTAGGAATAATCATAGGATTTAGCAAGAGAGTAGAGAATGAAAGAAAACTCAAAATCAACCGGATCCGTAGTGATCATGGTGGAGAATTTGAGAATTCTAATTTCTCAACCTTTTGCCTAGAACAAGGGTACAAGCACGAATTTTCTTGTCCTAGAACACCTCAACAAAATGGGGTTGTGGAAAGGAAAAAAT
>CM045995.1:9489194-9705397 GCA_025175895.1 Wurfbainia villosa | reverse complement strand
ATAAAAGAAGTCATGAGATGCATAAATATTGGTCTCTTGTGTGTTCAAGAGAGGTCCGAGGATAGACCAACCATAACATCGATATTGTTAATGTTAAGAAGTGACAATGCATTGTTACCCGAACCAAGAAAACCTGGTTTTTTTTCAAGAGATCAACAGGAAGGCGATTCAACGAGTGCCATGAGATACACATCTTCAAACCAAGCGTCAATCACAATCTTGGAAGCTCGATAATTAGTAATAAGTATACAAGCATTTGTGATATATACCAAATGTAATAACTATATATGTTGTACTTTTGTAAAGTAATCTTTAATGTTTGTTTATTGATTATTGGAAGAGTTTAGGCAAATTGACCAGACTTGCATTTTTGCTAAGTACAAGCTTTGTTACTGAACTTGACTATGGAGTAGCTTGTCCATCTGTTTTCTTCTTTCGAAAGAGAAAATGGAGTGAAACCTCACTTAGATTCATCTCAGCTAAATTTTCAATGCTTTGGAAGCAAATATCTACATGCATATCCATGGATTTATGATGCCAATGTCAATGTTGTGAATTGGGAACAAAGTAACATTACCTTGAATGTGCCTTAAGAAGTTCATTTTTTTCCCTCCAAAAAGATTTTATGATGTTTCTAAGTCCATGATACATGTTGCCTTTACAACACTATTTCATTTGGATCCATATATCTATCAGGATCACTTTAGCTCCGCTAGCTATCTTTGGTGATAACCCTCTTAATCTATTAATTAAGCCGAGGGAAATCAAATTTCTTCTCTAAAATGTCATGTGCTAAACTAATTAAGTTTGATTGTATTGATGCCCTTGCTCACCACCTCTAGTTATCACTCACACTCAAGGTCTTATAGGCCACACTTGTTTTAAAATTCTAAGGTAATTAACTCTATAAAATGGTGCATTCTTTTCCTTTGAAATGGTAAGAAAAATAATATCCTTATTCTTGATTGTCTTGATATGATACTATCTTTCTACCTTCTCCTCGGATTAAGTGTCATCATATAACTTCTACTTATAGTATGGAACTATTCTTTGAAGGCATGAGTCTGAATTTAATTAGATTTATGCTATTGTGACTCTTGTCTTTTTGAATATCCTTTGTTCTACTCTGACCAATTAGTGTATTTTTCATTGAATTTAATATGCTATCCCCCCTTCATTCACTAATATATGCAAACTTTTCATTCATCACCTCGTGCAAAGTCACTTGACTATCACCGCAATTAATGAGTTTTAACATAATTATCAAATGAATGGTAAAGTAATCAATGTGTGCATTACAAATCCCCCTCTAAGATCTTCACTGACTTTGGCCGACTTGTTAATGAAAGCCCTTGATTATGTTTAGATGCCCTATCAAGTCCGATCATTCTTCGTATGTATCAAGTACAAATGCCTCCTAAAAAAAACTTAGTTAATTATATTGCTTGTCATGTATTTGGATCTCTGTATTTAGTTTTTATTTCATTGTATTTTTGTTTGGTTACTGAATATTTTTCTCTATAAAGTTTTCTTGTACTTATAGAAATAAAATATTTATGTAATATAGAAAATTTATTAAATTTTATGGTTTTTTTTAGAGAAGGTAAATTTTATAACTATAAAGAGAAGAAATATAGTTCAAATATTCATATGACAAAATATGTGCATCTAGATCTTAACAAACATCCGCTTTATTTTGAGATGTCCCCATCATACTCCTATCTATTTTGTGTTTGTCAAATAAGAAAAATCATATAAGATATTGCCAAGTAACATACTTTGATCAGTTTGCTACTATCCCAAATGTGTCCATGGAAGACTTGTAGTATTCTCTTGAAAGGGCTCATAACTTATTGCATGTCGAGCCAAGCCCTCACTTTGCACTAAAGGGCTTTGCTATTCGAACATTCAAAGAAAGTATGATCAATGGTTTCATCCACCCTTTGATTAAGTGGACACACCTGTAGGGGATCGATCGGCCGGCTAGAGGGGGGTGAATAGCCCTCTTACGTTGGATGAAGTAATTTGCTCGTCTATAAACAAGATTAGCGCAAGTAGAATATGCAAATACAAATAGACAAAGCAAATGAACAAAGAATAATACAAACAATGCTAACAAGATGGTATAACGTGGTTCACGGCTACGCCGCTGATCCACGGTCCCCGATTCGTCCTCAGTGAATCACTCCGCCAAAACCAATCCACTATTGGTCTCTCCTTTGCACCAAGCTAGTGGAGGTAACCTTTACAAATCAAGATCACTCTTCTTACAATAGAAATGAAGTAAAAACAAGTAAGAAGAGTTTGAAGCTTGTGGGGCACTTGGATGATTACTTAAAGCATAAGCATTAGCCTCTCAAAGCCCCACACCCTCTCTTTTTATAGAGAGGAAGCTTTTCTTCCCGTTGGCCGCCACCAGTCGACTGCTGCCCTTGGCAGTCGACTTCCACCACTCCAACGGCCTCCGAACACGTCGAATCCCGACCGTTGTAGTCCAACAGAACACTTGGCAGTCGACTAATGGATCCCATCGATCGGCTGCTCCGTAATCGCCGCCCGATCGGCTCACGAATTCGTGGCGAACCCTTTCGACGATCGGTCGCCGGGATGGTGTCGGTCATGCCCCCATATGGCAGTCGACTACTGGCCTCAAAACACTCAGTCGAATACCAGTCGAACCACGATCGACTCAGAGCAGTCGACTACCATTCCATGGCAGTCGACTGATGTTAGGAAAACTCATCCGACACTTAGCCATTCGGCCAAGTTCACCTAATGAGCTACTTACAATTCACTCATTCTCTCATCTCACTCGAAGTCCCTCGCCGAAGCTCTCTTCGTTCGCGGCCATGTCCCTCGGCAGCATCAGGCGCATGACTCTGCAATGCTCCTTCGCGTCTCTTGCCTCCGAAGTCTGCTTCCTTGGCTTCGCTTCAAGTCATCTCGTCCGGCGGTCCCTCGACAGCATCAAGCGCACGACTCTGCAATGCTCCTTCTCCGACTCAAGCACGAGGTAGTGAGTTGTGAACCCGCCAAGACTCCATGTGCGAATTACTAAGTCCTGCAAGACTCCAACGCACATATCAAATCCTAATCACAACCTAACTTAAACCCTTTACCACACACATCAAAACCTTATCATGGCAAGAGATTGCCCTAACAATCTCCCCCTTTTTGATGTGTGACAATCCGTTTAAGTTAGGCAAAAATATTTGATAAAACATTAAGAAAGGAAAGCATGTAAATAAACATGATTAGTAACTCTCCCCCTTAATACATGAAACTCCCCCTAAATATGTTCCCCCTTACTTAAACATATAGTTTTCTCCCCCTTTGACACCATCAAAAAGATTAAAAACAAGTTTATATATCATGACATCAAGTCTAGAGAGAAACATAACCAAAAACATGCCTTAAAACCGTGTATCAGAAATTGTTGGGCTGTTTTTAGTGAGCGATCATTCTTATCGATATAATGATCATTAGCACAATGAATTCGAAATTACGATTTTACGGGACGAATTTCAGAAATGCATTATTAATTTCAAAAAATTTGAAAAAATAGTGAAATTTGGGGAACACATTTCTTTTAAGTATATCTATCAATAAAAAATAGTTTTTCATGAAAAATCATTATATTTTTCGAGATTTACTAAAAATCCAAAAGCTTTAAAAACCACTAGTTTTTGAGCATGTTAGTATCCATTTTAACACCTAGTCTTGCTTTGGATTGTTTCAAAACATGAACATATGGATTTTAAAGTAAGAAATTGTTTTGAAAATATATGAAATATCCAACCATGATCTTTGGGCAATATGTCTATGAATTAAACATAAGCATTCCCCATGATTGGTCTATTATTGCTATTTTGATACTTTAAATGACCATCTAAATGTCATAGGCATTGGTGGACATTTGTATCATCCTAACATCTCACCCATGCTATGTTTTCAATCACGGTAGCCTATGGTGAGTGTGAGATGTATCCTAAAGGTATTTGTATGTACTTAACCATTATTTTCATGCAATTCTATCAAGGTTAAGTATCATCCTAACAATCCACATGATCATAAAGATGTATATGACTTAATTTTACATTATGATCATGAAACAAATGTATTCATAAAATAATAATCATGCATTAAATATGATAATAAGTCAAGTATCACCTAAAGCATGATTCAAACCCTATTTCTCATGATTATGTACCAAGTATCAAAATCATAAATCATGATTTCAAACATACATAGCAATTTCATTAACTATCATGATTTAAACATTATTATCTATTTATAGGTACATTATCATCACCTAACACTATTTTAAAAATATTGTCCCACCATCCTAAGTCAACCAAAATATGATATAGGTCAAGTCCATATGGTTGACTACCCTAGGGTTTTTCTAACCCTTAAGGATGGATTTTGGAACCCAATACAAATTCTTGCCTATGGGGTTCACTAGAAATTCCTTAAGAATCCATTTTCTAGCTATTACCTTCTTCTTATCTTGTCCCCTAGCAATTAGGCATTTATAGGCCTTTTCATTTTTCTTTTCCTTATATCCTAGGTCTTTTTTGTTAAAACTTGCTCTTTGGCTCCCTATGATCATGTTCAATGTGTTTGAGCCAATAGTGAATTTTTTTAGGGCTTTTGTCAAATAGTCTACCTTTTCCCTTAAAGCCCTATTTTCTTCTATGCATGCATCATTAACATCTAATGGCACATAAAGATCATGTGAGCATGCATCATCATTATTATCATTAAGACATGCTTTTTCTAATTTTTCTTCTAATTCCTTAATTTGATCAAGCATGCTTTTATTCTTTTTCTTTGCTCTAAATAGGTCCTTAGTGAGGCTAGAAATCATAGAAACTATTTTACTAGGTGAAAGGTTAGTTACCATAGTTTCCATGTCCTCTTCTTCGGATGAGGAGGTAGAGGAGGCTCCCCCTTCACTTGAGCTCCCTTCACTTGAACTTGATCCTTCATTTTCGGAGGAGGAACAATCCAAGTCGTCAAATGCCATCAATGCTAAGTTGGTGACAAATGTGTTTTCTTCCTCGGATGATGATGATGAGGAGGAGGAAGGGTCATCCCAAGTCCTTGCTTTTAATGCTTTGGCCTTCCCCTTTTCCTTTGCCTTCTTCTCTTCTTCCTTTTTCTTCTTGCTCCCCTTTTTCTTCTTCTTTTCTTCTTTCTTCTTCCTCTCTTCTTTGCTCTTGTTTAGGAGAGGACAATTGTCCTTTATGTGTCCCTCTTCTTGGCAATTGTAACAAATTACCTTTCCCCTTGGTCATCTCCTCCTATCATTAGATTTATTAAAATGAAAACCTTTTAATGCACGCCTTACCCTCCTTACTATATAAGCTTCTTCCATGCTATCCATGGAGGAGGAGGAGGATGCTTCATCATCAGAGGAGGAGGGGATATCTATCTTCTTCTTCTCTTTGTTTGCCAAAAATGCTACTCCTCTTGAAGGTTGGATTCTTAGCTCTTCTATTATTCCTTCAAGTCTTGTTTCATGAAGCTCCATGGTTGAGAAAAACTCCTCCAAAGTACTTACTTCTAAGTTCTTAGATATATAGAAGAAGTCCACCATTGAGCTCCATTTTGATGACTGGGGAAAAGCGTCGATTGCTTTCATAAGCATGTCCCGGTTTGAAAGTTTTTCTCCTACACTTGTTAGCCCAATTAAAATCTCTTTAAATCTAGAATGTAAGGATGTTACCTTTTCTCCCTTTTCTAGTTTTATGTTGGATAGTTGGGAGCGGAGGAGGTCTCTCCTTGCAAGTTTAGCCTCCGAGGTACCTTCATGAAGCTCTACTAGCTTCTCCCACATCTCCTTTGCACTAGAGCATTCCCCTATCCTATTCACTTCTTGTTGGGGAAGCACATTGTAGAGGTGGTGCTTGGCCTTTGAATTTGCCAAGTATTCTTCTCTTTGCCTCTTGCTCCACCTTGCTTTCTCCAATGGCTCCCCATCTTCATTCCTAGGCAACTCAAAACCGTTTTCCATAATTAATAATATTTCAAAGTCGGTTTCAAAGAATACCTCCATTCTCTTTTTCCACCAAGAGAATTCGCCTTCGAATTTTGGTGGGTGAATGTTTGAGCCGGTCATCCTTGAATGTGCTTGTTGTGGCGGTTAGTCCTCGACAAGCTTTCCTTGGCTCTGATACCACTTGTAGGGGATCGATCGGCCGGCTAGAGGGGGGTGAATAGCCCTCTTACGTTGGATGAAGTAATTTGCTCGTCTATAAACAAGATTAGCGCAAGAGGAATATACAAATACAAATAGACAAAGCAAATGAACAAAGAATAATACAAATAATGCTAACAAGATGGTATAGCGTGGTTCACGGCTACGCTGCTAATCCACGGTCCCCGATTCGTCCTCGGTGAATCACTCCGCCAAAACTAATCCACTATTGATCTCTCCTTTGCACCAAGCTAAGTGGAGGTAACCTTTACAAATCAAGATCACTCTTCTTACAATAGAAATGAAGTAAAAGCAAGTAAGAAGAGTTTGAAGCTTGTGGGGCACTTGGATGATTACTTAAAGCATAAGCATTAGCCTCTCAAAGCCCCACACCCTCTCTTTTTATAGAGAGGAAGCTTTTCTTCCCGTTGGCCGCCACGACACCATGCTTCCCTTAGTAGCCACTCTCAATTACCTCCGAACACGTCGAATCCCGACCGTTGTAGTCCAACAGAACACTTGGCAGTCGACTAATGGATCCCATCAGTCGACTGCTGCCTCCGTAGTCGACTGCCCAGTCGGCTACGAACGGTTCTGTGGCCGAACCCTTTCGACCAGTCGACTGCTGCCTTCAGTAGTCGACTGATGGTCTTGGCAGTCGACTGCTGGCCTCAAAACACTCAGTCGAATACCAGTCGAACCACGATCGACTCAGAGCAGTCGACTGCCATTCCATGGCAGTCGACTGATGTCGGAAAAACTCATCCGACACTTAGCCATTCAGCCAAGTTCACATAATGAGCTACTTACAATTCACTCATTCTCTCATCTCACTCGAAGTCCCTCGCCGAAGCTCTCTTTGTTCGCAGCCACATCCCTCGGCAGCATCAGGCGCATGACTCTGCAATGCTCCTTCGCGTCTCTTGCCTCCGAAGTCTACTTCCTTGGCTTCGCTTCAAGTCATCTCGTCCGGCAGTCCCTCGGCAGCATCAAGCGCATGACTCTGCAATGCTCCTTCTCCGACTCAAGCACGAGGTAGTGAGTGGTGAACCCGCCAAGACTCCATGTGCGAATTACTATGTCCTGCAAGACTCTAACGCACATATCAAATCCTAATCACAACCTAACTTAAACCCTTTGCCACACACATCAAAACCTTATCATGGCAAGAGATTGCCCTAACAACACCATGCATGCTTCATATGATATCTTGTCCTTTATGCATATCTGCCATTATGTCAATAACCACAGTATGAACTGGTGCTTTTGCAAAAGGTTAGGCTTCATACAATCTTTGCCCCCAATCTAAATTGCTCCTCAAGGCCTAAAGGAATGGTAGGCCTTGCTTGATTCATGTTGCTTTCTTATTATCTACCAAGCCACCAAATTTGCTTCTCCAAGCTGTGTTATTCTTGTTAGGGCAATCAACCCAAGTATGTGTTGGTGCAATCGGCCCAGGTCACGATTGACCAGGACTCGAGTTTGACCCGAGTAATATTTTGATGTTCGACAAAAACATATGACAATGTAATTGTCATGGGAAAGTCCAAGTCTTGGGTACTTGGCATTGAAAGTCCAAGTGGGACACTTGGCATTTGGGAAAGTCCAAGCATGGGTCTTGGCAATGGAAAGTCCAAGCATGGTCTTGGCATGGAAGTCCAAGCATGGGTCTTGGCATGGAAAGTCCAACATGGGTTGGCAAGGAAAGTCCAAGCATGGTCTTGGCATGAAAAGTCCAACATGGGTTGGCAAGGGAAAGTCCAAGCTTGAGTCTTGGCATTTGAGAAGTCCAAGGGTTTGATATTGGCGGCGTAAAGTCCAAGCTAGAGTCTTGGCAGCATAAGTCCAATGGTTGGCGGCGTAAAGTCCAAGCGGAGTCTTGGCGGCGTAAGTCCAATGTGCCTTGGCGGTGTAGACACCGTTAGCATGACATAGCCGATGGAAGCACCTGAAGGCTAGCGCGATGGATGAACAAGTCATGGATGACTTGGAGGGATCCGAGAGGCGTGAGGCTGATGGAGGTGGCTAGAAGGCTTAGGTCTAGGCTAAGGGTGGTCTAGCAAGTATGGGGGAACCATACTTGGGTTAAAACCTCATGTTTGAGGTGTGCCAGTCGACTGATGTCATGTGGCGCGGTGGACCGTCAACTAGGGTTTATCGCGGGTTATGGCCTAGCGATCGCGCCAGGTGGGCGATCGATGATGGCTCAGCGATCGTGATCTTGTGATCGATCGGTGATGCTCGAAATTAGCCATAGAATGGAGTCGAGACTCGACTGGTCGAGTCGAGACTCCATCGATCGTCGGCGATGGTCATCATCGATCGGACTTATCCAACGTGGAACTAGCCGTTGTCTCACGACAACAGTGACATCAGTCGACTGATGGTCCCGATCAGTCGACTGATAGACCTTTTCCAGCACAGGTTGAAGCTTTATAAGGAGCTCGTGATGGAGGATTTTGGTATCGGTTCTTGAGGGCTATTGGGGCGATTTGTTGGTGCAAATCAGGTCTCCAAGGTGATTTCAAGCAACCAAGCAATCAAGCAATCCAAAGGCAATCATAAAGTAGTTTTCTTTACTTGCATTGTATTTCATTATTGTAATTGCTTGTATTTGTATCTTATTGTTGTAATATTACTTGTAAGGGGTTTCTCCACCCTTGACTTGTGTCAAGAAGGAGTTTTTATTAGTTAGTGGTGTTTGTGGCATCGCTAGGGTTCGTACGAACCCAATCCGTGGAGTAGGAACCGGTTCGGTTCCGAACCACGTTAAATCTTCGTGTTATTTTGTTTGTGATTGTGTCTCGTTATTGTTATCATATATATATTCCGCTGTGATAACGAAACATGTAGACACGTACGCGATCAAATTTCATCTACGCTATTCACCTCCCCCTCTAGCCGTTCCAAATTTCCCCTAACAAGTGGTATCAGAGCCCGGGGCTCTTCTATGGACTAACCGCCCGGAGCTAAGTCAAGAAGCTAGAGGGAAGAAGATGGAATTCCAAGACAAGCTTGGATGGGATATCAACACTCGACCTCCATATGATCCAGAAGATTTTCCGGCGTGGAGAGCAAGAATGGAAACATTCTTGATGATGAACATAGAGGATTGGTTCATCCTCATTGAAGGCCTTGAACCCCCTAGGGATAAGAAGGGAAATGTCCTAAAATTGAAAAAGTGGACCCAAGAGCAACGTCGAAAGCTCAAGACCAAAATTAAGGTAACGAAACTTTTGGAAGATTTAATCCCTAATGATGTTTTGTGCAAGCTAGGGGATTACATGTATGCCAAGGAGCTATGGAGAAAGTTGGCAAGATTCCATGAGGAGAGTTCATCCTCAAGTGAAAGTGAGGAATCGGAAGTTGAGATGGAGTCAACTTCCGGATCGGAGAAAGAAGAAGTAGAAGATATGGAAGAAGCATCTACTTCTAGGATTGAGGAGGAGAGACCATCCTCTACACCGGAGCAACCTCAAGAAGAGTCTTCAACATCCGATCAAGATGAGGAAGCTCAAAATCCAACTTCGGCCTCCACCACTACCCTAGGTAACTCAAACATGTGTGTTAATAATAAAATGCATATAATATGTTTTGAGTGTAGGGAGTATGGGCATTATAAGAGTAAGTGCCCAAAGAAGGTTAGGAAAGCTTCACCGGCACCAAAGGCCAAGGATGCCGGTCCCTCAAGTCAAAAGAGCAAGGAGCATATTATATGCTTGTGCAACTCAAAGGGCATTACAGTCATTGCCCAAGGGGAAGAAGAAAGGGCAAGAAGGAGCAACACAAGTAGAGGAGCCTCCCAGGCAAACCCTAAGGTAAAATTTATTAATGCACCTTCAATTTCTAGGGATAAGAAGCATGCTAGGAATAATTTCAATTCTCTTGCTATTTATCATAAAGAGCATGCTAGAAATAATAGATATATTTGCCTAGGAGCTAAGAGTGTTCACTTAGGAAATAAGAAGAAATTTGGGACTAATGTCCCTAAAAATATATTACCTAAGGAAAGCATTAAGAAAATAGGAGAACATCTAAGCTTTAATGCTAAGAAATCTAGACATATGCCTAGAAATAAAAATATCTCAAGAGAAAATGAAAAATCAAAAATTGAGATATTAGAAAAGGAAAATCAAGCCTTGAGATCAAGGCTTGAAAAACTTGAAAAGACCCTTAAGGTTATGCAAAATCAAATGCAAGGGTCAATTAGTCAAACTTTTAGGTCAAATAATCAAAGCCAACAAGTAGGACCTAAAAGACAAAAGTCAACCAAAGGCAAGAAGGGTTTGGGTCACAAACCTAAGCCTAAGGTGACTTATCATTGTGTTCCATTTGATTATGGAACACTAACTAGGTCTAGGAAGACCAAGGTCAATAGGGAAGTCATCCCTAGAGTTGACCATGGTGTGTGCCTAGTGGCTAGGGTTTCTAGGAAACCTAGGGAAGTCACTAAGAAGGTTACAAGGGGAGTCACCCCTAGAGTTAACCATGGCAAGACCCAAATGACCAAGGCTTCTAAGCCTAGAAGGGTCATTAGAAAGGTATCTAGGAGGTTATCCTAAGGAGTACCTAATTAACCCTAGGAGCTCAAATCGGTTTTGGGTTCCTAAGAGCGTGATTGATTCACGCTAGGTGGGTTTAGGGTGTGCCAACCTTGATCGGATGGGTAGATAACTCAACCATGGCAAAGGTGGCACTTTAGGTTATTTTCAAGGTTAGGATTACCTTGGAAATACATTTGAATTATGATCCTAAAAGATTTTAGGATGTGCCAATACTATTTGAGAAGTTTGATAAAATGATCAAATTGGCACAATTTAGGTTTAGAGGTTTTTAATGTGCCAATTTGGGTTTTTGGCACATTTGGGAGAATTTAGGTTAATATGGCAAAATAAACCTAATTATATCAAATGACAATTAATATTAAAATGTAGGTATTGCTATACCTATATATTTTATGTGTCATGCCTTGTTTGCCATATAACATGCCATGACATCATACTTAGTTTTAATCTTATAAAATGTCATGTTCATGTTTAGGATTTAAGTTAAATGTCATGTGTTTTTAGATTTCATATTATGCCATGACATCATGATTATGAGCATGTGTTTATCTATATCATCTCAAATGCCATAATCATTCATGCATTTAATTAAAATTGAGTTAAGGACTTTGGCATGACTTGGAGTCTCATTTATAAGGGAATCAAGTAGAGTTGCCTTAGGAAAATGCATGAAACCCTAGATTAGGGAGAACAAAACCCACATCTCACATCCAATTGACATGTATGTGTATTTATACACCCTAGATACTTGTGAGATGCTAGGATATGAGTTAAGTTTAAGGTGCATAGTTTTTGCATCTAGATGAACTAAAACTCATCTAATTTTATTTGTGGATCATTGGGAGAGCATGTGTACAAGTCATGTACATAGAGCCCAAGGAATATGATCCAATATAGGTTTTGAAAACATTTTAAAATCATTTTAGAAAACCTTGGTGAAGCCTATCTTTTGATAGCAATCACCATTGATGAAGTTGATACAAAGTAGGACCAAAACATTGAAAATTTCAATGGTTTTGAACTTTGTGCCAATTTCACTATTTTATGGATAAAATAATTTTCAAACATTTTTCACCCATTGTATTAGTCATAAGTATTATACGTATCAAATTTCGTGATTTTTCGATATACGTATAATTAGTTATGATTTTCCAAAACTCGATTCTGATAACTGAAATTCGGAAATTTCAGTTATCGATCGGCTTCGAGTGGCGATCGATGTGTGTGATCGTAGGTACAGTCATTGCCAAGGCTGATTTTGGGTTAACAAGGTTTGTTTAGCCCGTGTTCAGCCACGGTAAAGGTCCCTAACCACTCCTAACCCTATGATATGCTTTGGGAAGCATTATAAAGGGTGAAAATCCATTGGATATGGATTAGGAGAAATGTTAGGTCAAAGTATCAAATTTAAGTGTTGGAAAGTTCAATGTTGAATTTCTAACCTTATTTTTGATGGTTTAGAGTTCCTATTGGCTTAGGGACTTCCCAAGGACATTGTTGGTGCAATGGTCAAGGGGGAGCAAGCCTTTAGGGGGAGGAATTCATCATGGGATGATGAATGGTATTTTTTTTCCTTATGGGAAGGAAAAATGAGTTTTTGAGAAACCCAATTTGGAAATTGGGAGAGATTATAGGATTGCCTCTCTTGAGTGATATGTGACTTATCACTAGGAAGATGGTAGGCATCCTAAGTATTTTTGAACCAAGGGAGAGATTGTAAGATCTCATTGGGACATGAGACATTGACCTCCTTGGAGAGAAAACCTTTTTGATGTTAGTCAAAAAGGGGGAGAATGTTTGGGGGAGAACATTTGGGATTACCAATTTGGGATAATTGGTAAGAGATTTGAGTTAGTGTTCCAACTCAATAATTTGTTTGGTTTTTGTCAAACATCAAAAAGAGGGAGATTGTTGGTGCACCCGATCGGCCAGTCCTGATGACCCGGGACTCGAGTTTGACCCGAGTAATATTTTGATGTTCGACAAAAACATATGACAATGTAATTGTCATGGGAAAGTCCAAGTCTTGGGTACTTGGCATTGAAAGTCCAAGTGGGACACTTGACATTTGGGAAAGTCCAAGCATGGGTCTTGGCAATGGAAAGTCCAAGCATGGTCTTGGCATGGAAGTCCAAGCATGGGTCTTGGCATGGAAGTCCAAGCATGGGTCTTGGCATGGAAAGTCCAACATGGGTTGGCAAGGAAAGTCCAAGCATGGTCTTGGCATGAAAAGTCCAACATGGGTTGGCAAGGGAAAGTCCAAGCTTGAGTCTTGGCATTTGAGAAGTCCAAGGGTTTGATATTGGCGGCGTAAAGTCCAAGCTAGAGTCTTGGCAGCATAAGTCCAATGGTTGGCGGCGTAAAGTCCAAGCGGAGTCTTGGCGGCATAAGTCCAATGTGCCTTGGCGGTGTAGACACCGTTAGCATGACATAGCCGATGGAAGCACCTGAAGGCTAGCGCGATGGATGAACAAGTCATGGATGACTTGGAGGGATCCGAGGGGCGTGAGGCTGATGGAGGTGGCTAGAAGGCTTAGGTCTAGGCTAAGGGTGGTCTAGCAAGTATGGGGGAACCATACTTGGGTTAAAACCTCATTTTTGAGGTGTGCCAGTCGACTGATGTCATGTGGCAGTCGACTGGACCGAGTCAACTAGGGTTTGACTGCGGGTTATGGCCTAGCAGTCGACTGCCAGAGGTGGGCAGTCGACTGATCTTGTGATCAGTCGACTGATGCTCGGGAAATTGGCCACAGAATGGAGTCGAGACTCGACTGGTCGAGTCAGGACTCCATCAGTCGACTGATGGTCATCATCAGTCGACTGATGGTAGTTCCGTTGGACTTATCCAACGTGGAACTAGCCGTTGTCTCACGCGACATCACCGACCGATGGTCCCGATCGATCGATCGATAGACCTTTTTTATAAGGAGCTCGTGATGGAGGTTTTTTGTATCGGTTCTTGAGGGCTATTGGGGCAATTTGTTGGTGCAAATCAGGTCTCCAAGGTGATTTCAAGCAACCAAGCAATCAAGCAATCCAAAGGCAATCGTAAAGTAGTTTTCTTTACTTGCATTGTATTTCATTATTGTAATTGCTTGTATTTGTATCTTATTGTTGTAAGATTACTTGTAAGGGGTTTCTCCACCCTTGACTTGTGTCAAGAAGGAGTTTTTATTAGTTAGTGGTGTTTGTGGCATCGCTAGGGTTCGTACGAACCCAATCCGTGGAGTAGGAACCGGTTCGGTTCCGAACCACGTTAAATCTTCGTGTTATTGTGTTTGTGATTGTGTTTCGTTATTGTTATCATATATATATTCCGCTGTGCTAACGAAACTTGTAGACACGTACGCGATCAAATTTCATCTACGCTATTCACCCCCCCCTCTAGCCGTTCCAAATTTCCCCTAACAGTATGGTTTAAGGTTTTGATGTGTGTGATAAATGTTTAAGTTAGAATGTTTATGTGATTTGATATGTGTGTTGAAGTCGTACAGGACTTAGTAATTCACTCATGTGTTGGCTTGACGAAAGCATTGGTGGGTTCACCATCTCATGGCTCGGGTCTTTGAGTCGATGAAGAACGATATTGTGAAGCCATACGCTTGGTGCATCCGAGGGACCATTGGATGAGCAGCATTGGAGTGAAGCCAAGGAAGTAGACTTCAGGGTGAGACGCGAAGGATGACATTGCATAGTCGTGCACCTAGTGCATCCGAGGAATGTGGTCGGACGAAGAGAACTTCTGCGAGGGACTTCAAGGGAGATGAGAGAATGAGCGAAGTGTAACGTGGCTTACAGGTGAACTTGGCCGAATGACTAAGTCAAGAGTCGGATGCTCAACCGAGTGGGTTGAGGTTTACCCGACAAGTCAGATGCTCAAACTAGGGTTTGAGGTATTACCCGACGTATGGTTAAGTCGAATGTTCAAACATTAGTTTGAGATTTTACCCAACGAATGGGAGTGTTGGATGCTTAACCGAGTAGATTGAGATTTTACCCGACCGTCAGATGCTCAAATAAGTCATTTGTTTGAGGTTTACCCGACATCAGTCGACTGCCAAGTATTGGCAGTCGAATTGCTCAATGTTGACTTGAGTTCGGTGGTGCGACAAGACCGCCCGACGATGATCGACTACCAAAGGTGGCGCGATACCGAAAGTTATCGCGCACGAAGCACTTGTAGTCGATCGATCGATTCTGAGGCGATCGATCAAACCGATGGGATCATCGATCATTTATCAATGGTCGTTGACGGTGACATGCGATTCGGATGGCATCGGTCGTTGGAAGGGCCATCACTTGCACCAATCGACTGATGAAACCCCAACGGGAAGAATTCGCTCTTCTCTATAAAAAGAGAGGGTGTGAGCTTTGGGGAGGTTAATCTTCATGCTCTCTAAGTGCTCCACACATTCCTAACTCTTTCTCCTTGCATCTATTTCAATTCTATTGTAAGAAGGAGTGTTTGTTGTAAGAAGGGTTACCTCCACCTTGCTTGGGCAAAAGGAGAGACTAGCGAAGGTTTAGGAGTGATTCACTTGGGACGAATCGGTTGTGGATTAGCGGCAAGGGTCGTGAACCATGTTACATACTTGTGTTCGAGTTTGCATCTTCTTCCTTCTTGTGCTTTAGCTTAATTGTCTTTATCATTGCATTTTCGCTGTGCTAATGATATTGTAGACGATTAAGCACACGACGAACGAACGAGATTTCCATCTACAACGAAGAAGGCTATTCACCCCCTCTAGCCGACCATCGATCCTCCAACAAGTGGTATCAGAGCGAGGATCTTATCGCGGACTCATCGTCAATACAAGCACGACAAGATGGCCGACTCTAACATTCATCCACCCATGTTTGAGGGCGACTTCACATGGTGGAAGAAAAAAATGGAGGTATTTTTTGAAACTAACTTTGATATAATGCTTATTATGGATGCTGGTTTCGAGATGCCTAGGGATGATGAAGGGAAGTCGATAGAAAAGTCGAGATGGACCAAGAAGCAACGAGAGGAGAACCTTGCGAACTCAAAGACCAAGCATCATCTATACAACGTGCTTCCTCAACAAGAAATCAACTGAATTAGGAAGTGTGCTAGTGCCAAGGAGATGTGGGAGAAGTTAGTGGAGCTTCATGAAGGCACCTCGGAAGCCAAATTAGCAAGAAGGGATCTTCTCTGCTCCCAATTTAACAATTTCAAGCTAGATAAAGGGGAGAAGATAATATCTCTTCATTCTCATTTTAAAGAGATAATTAACAATTTAACAAGTGTAGGTGAGAAGCTATCCAACCGGGACATGATAATGAAGGCTATTGATGCATTACCCGGTAAATTGGAGCTCCATGGTGGACTCATTTTACATTTCAAAGAATCTAGAGGTAAGTACTCTAGATGAATTTTTCTCTACTATGGAACTTTACGAAACTAGACTTGAAGGTATAGCAGAAGAACCAAGGAGTCAACCAAGGGGAGTGACACTAGTAGCAAACAAAGGAAAGAAGAAGATGTCCTCACCCTCCTCATCTGACGATGAATCTTCCTCTTCAATGGATAGCAATGAGGAGGCCTACATGGTAAGAAAGGTGAGATGTGCTTTAAAGAGTTTTAGATTTAACAAGTCTCATGATAGGAGAAGGCCAAGAAGGAAGGTAATTTGCTATAATTGCCAAGGAGAGGGACATATGAGGGATGAGTGTCTCTTATTGAACAAAAGCAAAGAAGAAGAGAAGAAAAAGGATAGCAAGAAGAAGGGCAAAAAGAAAAAAGAGAAGAAGCCCAAGGAAAAGAAGAAGTCAAAGCCCCACAACTTGAAGGTCACATGGGATGATCCATCATCATTGGAAGTCGACTTGAGTTCGACTGGTGTGCGACCAAGACTGCCTGACCAACAGTCGACTGCCAAAGGTGGCAGTCGACTGCCAAAAGTTATCGTAGGCACATAAGCATTCGTAGCCGACTGATCAGTCGACTACGAGGCGATCAGTCAAACTGATGGGATCGCCAGTCAACTGCCAAGCCAACCATTGGATGGTGACGACTGTGATTCAGACAATGTCAGAAGCCGTTGGAGGGGCGGTAGTCGACAGTTGCCTTGCGGCAGTCGACTGATGAAACTCCAACGGGAAGAATTCGTCCCTTTCTATAAAAAGAGAGGGTGTGGGCTTTGGGGAGGTTAATCTTCATGCTCCTAAGTGCTCCCTAAATGCTCCACACGTTCCCAACTCCTTCTCCTTGCATCTATTTCAATTCTATTGTAAGAAGGAGTGTATTGTTGTAAGAAGGGTTACCTCTATCTTACTTGGGCAAAAGAAGAGACTAGTGAAGGTTTAGGAGTGATTCACCTGGGACGAATTGGTCGTGGATTAACGGCAAGGGCCATGAACCACTTTACATACTTGTGTTCGAGTTTGCATCTTCTTCCTTCTTGTGCTTTAGCTTAATTGTCTTTATCATTGCATTTCCGTTGCGCTAACAATATTGAAGACGATTAAGCACACGACGAACGAACGAGATTTCCATCTACAACGAAGAAGGCTATTCACCCCCCTCTAGTCGGCCACCGATCCTCCAACAATTCCTACCTTATCTCGGATGGTATCCCTGATTTGCAAAAGTCTTTTAAACAGGGGAAAATCTAAAATCTTAGCCTTCCATTTCCATAGATCTATGCTTCTGAGATACTAATGGTAAATCCATTTCACCCACAATGAGTGTTTTTTTTCCTATTGCACATTTCATAAAGTTTGACTAAATAGTGTTGCATTCCACGTTAGCAGGTCCCAAACTCTGTATCCGCCTTCCTCCTTTTCAAGATATATAGTGGCCTAAGAGATTGGAAGGTGCTTGGACATCCAAAAGAATGACCGACATAAGACATAAAGCTTATCAATTACTTAAAGCCAAAAATATTTTATTCCTTGTAAGACCACCTTAAATAATTCTAGCTTCTCAACATGGGATAATGTATGCTTTGGCCATGAAGCTAGTGTTGGTGCAATCGATCTTAGCTCAAGGTTGACCAAGCTTGAGTGAGACTCAAGTTGAGTTTTGGTGTTTGACAATGTGACTATAGGATGGTATAGGACATCCGTGATCATATGGATGAGAGTGTTGGTATGATGAGAAGTCGAGTTAGGTCAAGGTTGACTAGATATTTGATGAGTGAAGTCTAACCGGATGTTGGCAAGTAAAAATCCAAGTGGGTCAATAAGGACTAGACACTTGGTAGTAAAAAGTCCAATGGAGAATTGGTAAGTGAGAAATCCAAGTGGGTCATGGTTGACTAGACACTTGGTGGTCGAAAGTCCAATAGGATGTTGGCAAAATATAAATCCAAGTGGGTCATGGAGGACTAGACACTTGGCACAAAGAGAAAAGATCAAGCAAGTGAAGCAAGATTGGATGCTTGGTGTCGAAAAAACCCTTGCATGTCTGGAGACTGAATGCAAGGCAAGGAAAGTCCAAACAAGTCAAGGAGAATCGGATATTTAGTGAAGTGAAGTTCTGATAGATCAAGGATGACCAGATGCTTGACATGGAAAGTCATGATAGATCAAGTTAATCGGATGACTAGGCAAGTGAAGTCCTAACAAGTCAAGTTGGCCGCGCTTGGCAAGCAATTCCTGGCAGGTTAGGGTAACTGTGCTTGGTAGGTGAAGTCCCGACAGAACAAGATGATCATACTTGGCATGGGAAGTTCTATTAGGTCACAGTTGATTGGATGCTAGGCAAGGAATATTTTGATAGATCAAGAGTGATTGAATATTGGACGAGAAAAATATTAGTAGGTTGAGATACTAGGTGAAGCAAGAGTTAGCTTGAGGATAAGCCAAGACTGAAGTATCAATCGACTAGTAGGGGTTCACTGGGCGACTGGGAACTCAAGACTCGACACTGATGAGTAGGTCACTCAGGAAACTCCGACGAGTGCTTGGGCAATCAACTGGAATGGTGCTTGGGTGCTGTCGGGGACTCAGGTGCTCGAGCACTGAGGAAGTCGTGCTAAGGCAATGAGGAAACGACAGGTCAATGCTTGAAAGGTTGATGCTCGAGAAGCACGATTCGACACTCGGGAAGACAATGCTGAGGAAACCAGTCGACTGATAGGTTGATCATTCAAATGGAGAAGGTGCTCGGGAATGAGGTGAACAAGCTCACAAGACGGTGCTGGGGTCGCTTGGGAGTGAGGGTAAGCTGCGGTGCTCGGTACGAGCAATAGTTCTTAGGAGACCAGTCGACTGTCATGGCGAGGCAATCAACTAGTGCTTGAGAAAGAGGGTGCTTGGAAGGCATTCACAATTACAACATGGGTGCTCGGGAAAATGAGAAAGTGAGTGCTCGAGAGACTCAAAATCCAGTAGTTGACTATTGTAGTGAAGCTCTTTGAATCGACTGGCTAGTTCAATTGATTTATTAGCAGTCGATTGATGGTAGAGGCAATCGATTGATGGTCAAACTTCAAGTTGATTTCAGTCTTTGATCATGTGTCAATTGTTGGTGCAATCAACCCAAGTCACGATTGACCGTACTCGAATATGACTTGAGTAGTGTTTTGATATTTGACATTGATGTTCGACAAAATATATGACAACGTGATTGTCATGGGAAAGTCTAAGTCTTGAGTACTTGGCATGGAAAGTCCAAGTCATGGGTACTTGGCATGGAAAGTCCAAGTCGTGGGTACTTGGCATGGAAAGTCCAAGCATGATTCTTTGCAAGGGAAAGTTCAAGCTTGAGTCTTGGCAAAATAGAAAGTCCAACATGGGTTGACAAGGAAAGTCCATGGGGTGATATTGGCGGCGTAAAGTCCAAGGGTAGAGTCTTGGTAGCATAAGTCCAATGGTTGACGGCGTAAAGTCCAAGCAGTAGTCTTGGCAGCGTAAGCCCAATGTGCTTTGGCGGCGTAGACTAGTTTAGCATGACAATAGCCGATGGAAGCACCTGAAGGCTAGCGTATGGATGAACAAGTCATGGATGACTTGGAGGGATCCGATAGACGTGAGGCTGACGGAGGTGGCTAGAAGGTTTAGGTCTAGGCTAAGGGTGATCTAGCAACTATGAGAGCATCATACTTGGGGTTAAACCTCATGTTTGAGGTTATCAGTCGACTGAGGCTTTGGACTAGTCGATTGGTTAAGTGTTTTGACACTTGACAGTTAAGTTGACTCGTTGCAGCCGACTGAGATTATGGTCGGCCGCTCGAAGTCGGCGTGTTCGACTACAAAAATAGCTTGACAATCGATTTGCGGCATTAGGCGATCGAATGATAACAGCGATTGGTATCATGGATGTGATTATGATGATTGATGTCGGATTATGATAGCGAGAATGCTCATTTGTTGGCTTGGATGTCGACGTGAATTAAGTCATTGTGAGACAACAACACTGTTGGTATTCGATTGAGGCCTTATGACAGTCGACTGTCAGGCACGAAATCAGCCCGATGCAGGTTATAAAGGAGCAACTCATGGAGGATTTCTCCATGGTTCTTAGAGAGGTTTCTTGAGGTGCAGATGCATTTCAGGGTCCTTCAAGATCATTCAAGGAACCAACAAGCAAAGCATTTAAAGCCATAGTTTGCAAAGTGTTCTTTACATTTTGGTTGTATTTCTTTGTATTTTCTTGTATTACTTTGTATTACTGTTGTAATCGCTTGTAAGAGGTTTCCTCCACCTCTGGAGTGTTTTTCGAGAAGGAGAGTTCATTAGTGGTGTTGTTTGCATCGCTAGGGTTTATTCGAGCCCAACCCGTGAAGTATGAACCTTAAGGTTCTGAACCACATTATATTTCGTATTTGTGTGTGTGTTTGTATTCCTGCTGCGCATAACAAGTTTTGTAGCAAGAACGATCGAAATCCATTAATCGACATACAACACGCTATCCCCCCCCCCCCCCCCCGCCCCCTCTAGCGATGGTCAATTCCCAACAAGTGGTATCAGAGTGAAGCGCTCTTGTTTTGGACTAACTGGCAAGGGAGCGCTGCTAGAGGGTGAAGAAGAAGATGAAATTTGAAGAAAGACTAGGATGAGACATCAACACTCTGGTCTCGTATTCCTTCTATGGAAAAGAAGGGTTTGAGCAATGGAGGACTTCATGATGATGATGAACATTGAGCTATGATCCGCCTTGATGGAAGGCTTTGAATTGCCAAGAGGGTTGAAGGGAGGATATCTCAAGAAGAAGAGATGGACTCAAGACCAACTCCAAAAATCCAAGACAAATGACAAGGTAATCGATATGGTAGTTGATTTAATACCTAACGAGTTATTGTCCAAGATAGGTGAATTTCAAGATGCCAAGGATCTATGGAGAAAATTGGCAATGCTTCATAAAAATCCAAATCGACACAAGAAGAAGAAAGCTCTTCCTCACAAGAAAGTGAGGATTCGGAAGTTGAAGATGAGTTAACTTTCGGATGGTGAAAGAGGAGGAAGTAGAGGAAGCCTCCACCTCTGAGATTGAGGGGGAGGATATTAGGTCATCTTCCATGCCGGAGCAAGAAGAAAAAGAGCAATCTACCTCCGAGAGAGATGAACTCACTCCGGCCACCACCATTGACCTAGGTAGCTCAAACACTTCAATTAATAATAAAAATCATATTATGTGTTTTGAGTGTAGGGAATATAGCCACTATAAGAGCAAGTGTCCTAAGAAAGTCAAGAATACTTCGTCGGCACCTAAAGTCAACAAAAATTCAAAGGATTCCAGTGCCCCAATTAGGAAGAGCATGGAGCACGTGGTGTGCTTCAAGTGTCAACAACCGAGGCATTATAGGAGTCAATGTCCTATGGTGAGGAAGAAGGGTCAAGAAGGAGCATCACAAGTAGAGGGAGCTTCTAAAGCAAATCCTAAGGTAAATTTAAATAATGTTCATTCTTTAAGTAATAGGTAAAAGCATGCTAGGAATTTTATTGCTATTACTCATGAACAAAAGCATGCTAGAAATAGATTTTATTGCCTAGGTGCTAAACATGTCAATCTTAGAAATAAAGAGAAATTTGAGACTAATGTCCCTAGAAATATTATACCTAAGGCAAGTATTAAGAAGATAAAAAACCATTTAGGCATTAACCCTAATAAGGGTAGGCATATGCCTAAGAAATGGAACAATGCCCAAAGAATAGATGAAAAATCAAAGATTGGGCAATTGGAGTTAGAGAACTAAGCCTTGAGGTCAAGACTTGAGAAACTTGAAAAAACCCTTAGAAATATGCAAAATCAAACTCAAGGGTCTAAAAGTCAAAACCTAGGATGTGAGAGGCAAGAACCATCTAGGAGGCAAGGTTTGGGTCAGAAGCCTATATCCAAGAAGGTAATGCCTACTTATCACAATATTCCATTTGATTATGGAATGCAACCTAGGTCTAGGAAAACCAAGGTCACAAGGGAAGGCATCCCTAGAGTTGACCATGGTAAGTGTCTAGTGGCTAAGGTTTCGAAGAAACTTAGGGAGGCCACTAAGAAGGTTGCAAGGGGAGTCAACCCTAGAGTTAACCTAGGCAAGACCCAAATGACCAAGGCTACCAAGCCTAGAAGGGTCATTAGAAGGGTATCTAGGGAAGTCATCCCTAAGGAATACCTAGTAAACCTAAGGAGCTCCAATAGGTATTGGGTTGCTAAGAGCATGATCGATTCACGCTAAATGGATTAGGTTGTGCCAAATTTAAATGAATGAGTAGTTAACCTAACCATGGTAAAGGTGACACTTTAGATCATTTTCAAGATTTTGGTATACCTTTGAAATAAGTTTTAATCATAATCCTAAAGGTTTTTAGGATGTGCCAATATATTTTAAGAAGTTTGAAAAACTGATCAAATTGACACAATTTATGTCTTACGTAATAATGTGTCATTTTATGTTTTTGGCACACTTGGGGATTAGTAGTAATATGGCAAAATAGAATTAATAATAAACAATGACAATCAATATTAAAATTTAGGCATTGTTATACCTATACCTTTTATTTGTCATATACCATGTCATGACATCATATTCATTTGAATCATATAAAATGTCTTGATTAATTTCTAGGATTTAGTTTTTAGTGTCATGTATGTTTAGGATTTAATCATATGTCATGACATCATGATTATTGGCAATACTTATTTATGTTATTATTTATGTCATGATCATTCATGCATTAATTAAAATTGATTTAAGGACAATTGACATGACTTGAAGTCCCATGTATAAGGGAATCAAGTAGTGTTGTCTTAAAAAATGCATGAAACCCTAGATTAGGATGAACATAACTCACATCTCACATCACATTGACTTGTGTGTTTTCATACACCCTAAACACATGTAAGATGCTAGGAAATGAGTTAAGTTCAAGGTGCATAGTTTATGCATCTAGATGAACTCAAAGTCATCTTATACCATGGTGGATCATGGGGAAAGTTAATGCTCAAGTCATGTGCATTGTGCCCATTGATCATGATCCAATATAGGTTTTCAAAAATACTTTAAAATCATTTTAGAAAACCTTGGTGTAGTCTATCTTTTGATAGAAGTCACCATTGATGATGTTGTTGGTGCAACAATGTCCCAAGCATTTATATGTTTTGATGTTTGGATAATCATCTAAGTTAGGCAATATTTGTGACCTAATTGTGAACATGTTTAAGTGACAGAAAAATCCAAGTATGAAGACTTGGTAAAAGAAAAGTCCAATTGTGACCTTGGCAAGAGAAGTCCAAGGAAAGGTCTTGGCGGCGTAAGTCTAAGCATGGAGTCTTGGCGGCGTAAAGTCCAAGCGGACCTTGGCAAAGGAAGTCCAAAGGCAAGTCTTGGCAGCGTAAGTCTAAGCATGTAGTCTTGGCAGTGTAAAGTCCAAGCGTACTTTGGCAAAGGGAAACCCAAGACATGATGAAACCGAAGGAAGCTCTTGGAAGCAAGTGTAAAGGATGAACAAGTCGCGGACTCGGAGGGATCCTAGAGGCGCAAGGCTAAAGAAAGAGCTAGAAGGTTGAGTCTAGGTATAGGGAGTCAATTCAAGTATGAATTACTCATACTTGACAAGTAGCAGTCGACTGATACGGCGTAGCAGTCGACTGATAGGATACTCGACTAATGCAGCTGAGAAAGCAAGCCATCAGTCGACTGCCTAGAATTGGCAGTCGACTGATGCCGCCATTAGTCGACTGCCAACCATTGGCAGTCAACTGATCAAGTTGGCATCGGGCACAGAATGGAGTCGGACTCGACTCCTCGCAGGGATCACTCGACTGATCGCTTCATCAGTGGACTGATGAAGTGATCAGTTGACTGATCAGCCTACCGTTGGAAATGGCGGCTGTGAATCCCTGCGGATCTGCCTCGTCAGAAGCCGTTAACTGCGGCGGTAGTCGACTGATGGAGACCATCAGTCGACTGATCAAGGCTCAACGGGAAAAACAACTCTCTCTCTATAAAAAGAGGGCATGGGGTGCTTGAAAAGGCTAGTGCTTATCTTCCAACTTCATTCTCAAGCTCCCCACATTTTTCTAAGCTTTCTAAAGTGTTCTAATCCTCCTCTTCTCTAAAGCTTCATCTTCATCAATTGTAAAGAAGAGGAGAGTGTTTTTAAAGAAAGCTTTCTTAGTGGAGACTCTTTGGATTGATCCACCTTAAGGATTACCGTGGAGTAGGAGCTTAATCTCCGAACCACATAAAAGCTCTCTTGTTAGCGATTGTTTGTTTGCTTCTTAATTTCATTTAGCTTCTTGTTTTGCTTCCGCTAACATTGCTTGTAGAAATGAAAAGAGGCTATTCACCTCCCTCTAGCCTTCCAAGGATCTCCAACAAGTGGTATCAGAGCTCGGATCGCGTCGGAAGATCTAACCATCAACCGGAGCACAATGACATTTCAATAGGGGTATAGCACGGCGAGGCCTCCATTCTTCGACGACAACGATTTCGGCTATTGGAAAGGTAGGATGGAATACTACCTTACGAATGATATTGATAATTAGTTTAGCATTGTAGATAGATTCGAGAAACCGGTCGACGAATTCGGAGTGCCAATACCAACAAAGGATTGGACAAGAGAGATGGCAAAGAAGGCGTAAGCAAATGCAAAAGCAACAACCTCACTCCAATGTGGTCTATCAAAGGAGCAATTATCTAAAGTCGGCCCCTTCAACTCCGCTAAAGAGCTTTGGGAGAAGCTCATCGAATTGAATGAAGGATCAAAGGAGACGAGGAGAGCCAAGAGGGACCTCTTGATAGCCCAACTCCAAAGTTTCGCCATGAAGACCAATGAGACCATGGGCCAAATGCACGGTCGCTTCAAGGAGGTAGTCAACCGACTACATGTGATAGGTGAAAAGGTCGAAAACTGAGACCTTGTGAGATATATTCTTCAAGCTTTCCCTAGAACAACCTTATGGGCATTAATGGTAGATGCTTATAAGGTGTCTAGGGATCTCTCTTTAGTTAAACTAGATAAACTTTTTTGTGAATTCGAGTTGCACGAGCAAGCTAACACTTCGTCCAAAGAGAAGGGCATAACTTTTGTTGTAGGCAAGAAAGAAAAGAAGAAAAAGGAAAAGAAGAAAGCTTCCTCATCATCTGAATCGGAGGAAGAATCTTCAAGTAGTGATGAGAAGCTATCAGCTAGTGAGGTAGCTCACTATGTAAAGAAGTTTGGTGGGAGGTCAAGAAAACTCACCAAGAAAGATGTGAGGAGGATGTTCCAATCCTCCAAAGTCAAAACCTCAACTAGTTCAATTTCTACTCCTAATGTAATTTGTTATGGTTGCAACAAGAAAGGACACATCAAGCCGAATTGCCCGGACCTAAAGAAGAAGAAGGAGAAAGAAAAGAAGAAGAAGGAAAAGAAGGAGAAGAAGAAGAAGGAGGTCATGGTAGCCCAAATGTGGGATACACAAAGCCTAGAAGACTCATCAGATGAGGAAGAGCTTTGCCATGTCACCCGCAATTTTGCACTCATGGCCATAGAGGATGAAGCCGGAAGCTCAAGTGAGTCATCATCATCATCCTCAAGTGATGATGAGGTAAAAGACTACCCTAGGATAGAATTGCTTTATAAAACTATTGCATGTCTTCAAAATGCTTTAAATAGATCAAAATATAGGATTAAAGACCTAAAAGTAGAAATTAAAAAAATTAGAGATGTAGAACCTATTGGTGCAATCGGCCCAGGTCACGATTGACCAGGACTCGAGTTTGACTCGAGTGATGTTTTGATGTTTGACAAAGTAGCTTGACAAAGTGTTTGACATTGATGTTTGACATTGATGTCGGTTAATATGTTTTGGAGAGATTGTTTATACAATCGACCCAGGTTATAATTGACCAGACTCGAGTTTGACTCGAGGGAGACTTTGGTGGTTGACTAGGGTTGACCATGTGTTTATGGGAAAGTCCAAGTCATGGGTACTTGGCATGGAAAGTCCAAGTGGGACACTTGGCATTTGGGAAAGTCCAAGTCTTGAGTACTTGTCATGGGAAGTCCAAGCATGGGTCTTGGCAAATGAGAAGTCCAAGCATGGGTCTTGGCAAATGGAAAGTCCAAGCATGGTCTTGGCATGGAAAGTCCAACATGGGTTGGCAAGGGAAAGTCCAAGCTTGAGTCTTGGCATTTGAGAAGTCCAAGGGTTTGATATTGGCAACGTAAAGTCCAAGCGGGAGTCTTGGCAGCATAAGTCCAATGGTTGGCGGCGTAAAGTCCAAGCGGAGTCTTGGCGGCGTAAGTCCAATGTGCCTTGGCGGTGTAGACACCGTTAGCATGACATAGCCAGGAAGCACACAGGAGGCTAGCGATGGATGAACAAGTCATGGATGACTTGGAGGATCCAGAGGCGTGAGGTGATGGAGGTGACTAGAAGGCTTAGGTCTAGGCTAAGGGTGGTCTAGCAAGTATGGGGGCACCATACTTGGGTTAAAACCTCATTCTTGAGGTTGGCAGTCGACTGGCATTATGGCCGGTTCGACTGCCGTGAGTCGACTTGAGTTGCCCGACAGGTGAAAATGCTGTGATCGCTAAGGGATGGCATCATTGCCGGTCGAGTGCAGAGCGAGCGCTCTGTGGCCATTGATCACGGGCGACTACGGTTAGCGATGCCAAGAGATCCGTTGGAGTTTTTCCAGTGTGGATCGATCCGTTGTCTCACGACAACAGTGGCATCAGTCGACTGGGGACTTATGGCAGTCGATTGATAGGCGGAAATCCAGCCCGACGCAGGTTAAAAGGAGCTGTTCGTGGGAGGATTGAAGGAAGTTTTCTCTTGGGCGATTTGAAGGGGAATAGTTGGTGCTCTTCCAATCCTTCAAGGCTAGTCCAAGGCAACCAAAAGCAAGCGATCTAAAGGCATTTGTAAAGTGATCTCTTTACTTGTATTGCATTGTATTTCATTGTAATTGCTTGTTGTACTTAGTTTATTGTTGTAAACTGTTTATGCAGGTTTCTCCACCTCCGACTTGTGTCGAGAAGGAGTTATTCGATAGTGGTGTGTGTTTCGCTAGGGCTCGTTTGAGCCCGATCCAGTGGAGTAGGAACCGCACGGTTCAACCACGTTATATCTTGTGTTCGTGTGATTGTTGTATTTCGCTATCGCTATTATTTCTATTTCGCTGCGCATAACGAGTTTTGTAGACAAGCACACCGATCTCAATTCCATCGACGTCACGGGTCACCCGCGCTATTCACCCCCTCTAGCGGCGAATTCCCAACATAACCTTCTTGTAATGATGCATGTTCACTTAAGGAAGAGAATGATGAGCTTAAAAAGGAAATAGGTAAATTAAGAGCATGCTTAGAAAAATTTACAAATGACTCAAAATACCTAGACATGATACTTAGGGATCAAAGGATCATTTACAACATGGCCAGAATAGGATACAAATCTAAGGAAAAGGAAGTAGCTTTTGCCTCCTTAATAAGTAGAAAAACAACACTTAGGGCAATGTTAGAAAGGCTTAGGTCCCTAATAAATTTTTAGTTGATGCTATCGGTCCTAAGATTTGGGTGCCTAAGACTTGTATTTTTCATGTTGTATAGGTAGGAGGACCAAGCTTATGGATTGTTGATAGTGATTGCTCAAAACACATGACCGGTGATGAGAGCAAATTTTCAACAATCAACCACATTAGCAAGGGGAAAGTGTCTTTTGGAAATAGTGGAAAATTTAAAATTCTAGGAAAAGGAACAATTGAGGTATCCCCAAATCTTGCAATTCATAAAGTACTATTGGTTGAAAAAATGAAGTTTAATTTGCTTAGTGTAAGTCAATTATGTGATGCAAATTTTGATATTCAATTTGACTATTCTAAATGCCTTATAAGACATAAAAAATTAAATGATTGCATGTTAGTTGGATATAGGAAATCAAATATTTATTATGTTGATTTATCATATGCCACTAACATTTTCCCTAAGTGTCTTATGGCAAAAGAAGAAGATAGTTGGCTATGACATAGGAGATTAGGGCATATTAACATGAAGAACATAGCCAAAGTATCCAAATTGAAGCTAGTGAAGGGATTGTCAAAAATGAAGTACATGAAAGATAGGATGTGTGATGCATGCCAAGAAGGGAAACAATCAAGGTCATCACACAAGGGTAAAAATTTAATTAGTACTTCATTGCCTTTAGAGCTTATTCATTTAGATCTAGTTGATTGTCATAGTACTCCTTCATTAAATGGTAGAAAATATTGCCTAGTTATAGTAGATGATTTTTTTAGATATACTTGGGTGTATTTTATGAAACATAAGGATAATACCCTAGAAACAATCATATGCTTTAGCAAAAGAGTAGAAAATGAGAGAAGTCTCAAAATCAACTGGATCCGTAGTGATCACGGTGGAGAATTTGAGAATTCTAATTTCTTCAAATTTTGCTTAGAACAAGGGTACAAGAACGAATTTTCTTGTCCTAGAATGCCTCAACAAAATGGAGTGGTGGAGAGAAAAAATCGTGTCCTACAAGAAGCCGCTAGGACTATGCTTAATGCATATTCTTTACCTAGCTACTTAGGTGGGAGGCAGTTAATACACTTACTATATCCAAAATAGAATCCAAATCCATGGATTTTTAGGAAAAACTCCATTTGAATTATGGAATGGATCAATTCCAACAATTCACTACTTTAGGGTCATTGGATGTAAAACCTATATCTTAAACACCAAAGACAATTGGGGAAATTTGAGTCCAAAGCAAATGAAGGAATCCTAGTTGGATACTCATCCACTAGTAGGGGCTATAGAGTATATAACAAAAGGACTCAAATAGTTGAGGAGTCTTCAAATGTTCAATTTGATGAAACCTCTACTATTTACCCTAGGAAATCCCCCATTGATGATGATATTAATGACAAAAATCAAGAAATTACCCAAATATTTCAAAACATGACTTTAGGGGGTAATAATCAAGGGGGAGAATTAGAGAGTAATAATCAAGGGGGAGCAAGAGTAGACTCGGATGATGAAAGAATGATTGAGGATAATCATGATCAAAATCAATTTAATACACCTCCTAGAACAATAAGAGTTCATCAAAATCACCCTCTAGATCAAGTTGTAGGGGAATTATCTCAAGGTGTTAGAACTAGGTCATTCCATAGAGCCTCCTCTAGTCATATAACCCTCATCTCCCAAATTGAGCCCAAAACAATCAATGATGCATTACTTGATCCAGATTGGATCTTAGCAATGCAAGATGAATTGGCTCAATTTGAAAGGAGTCAAGTATGAGAGTTAGTTCCTAGACCTAATGATAGTACTATCATTGCTACAAGATGGGGTTTTTAAGAACAAACGAGATGATCAAGGCAATATAACTAGGAATAAGACAAGGTTAGTTGCAAGGGGTTTCAATCAAGTTGAAGGACTTGATTATGATGAAACATATGCTTTGGTTGCTAGGTTAGAATCCTATTAGAATATGACTCCTACATGGGTTTTAAACTCCATCAAATGGATGTAAAATCAGCTTTCCTAAATGGGTTCATTAAAGAAGAGGTATATATAGAACAACCTCCCGGGTTTGAACATATAGATTACCCTAACCAAGTATACAAGCTTAGAAAAGCCTTATACGGGTTAAAACAAACTCCCCGAGCTTGGTATGAAAGATTGTCATCTTTCTTAGTGTCTAAAGGATTTAGAAGGGGTAAAATACATCCAACTCTCTTCATTAAATCAAAATCAAAGGATATATTTGTAGCCCAAGTATATGTAGATGACATAATTTTTGGGTCAACCAATGATGAACTCCTTCAAGATTTCATCAAAAATATGAAAAATAAATTTGAAATGAGTCTAATTGGAGAATTAAAATTCTTCTTAGGTTTATAAGTCAAACAAACAAATGAAGGAAACTATGTATACCAAACCAAATATGCCAAAGAAATGATAAAGAAATTTGGTTTGGAAAATGCTAAGGTAGTTTCAACTCCTATGGCAACCAATGCAAAAATAGATAATGATCATGAAGGAAAATCAATTTACCTTAAGCTATATAGAAGCATGATTGGTAGTCTTTTATACTTAACCGCTAGTAGACCTGACATTTTATTTGCGATAGGTATGTGTGCAAGATACCAATCTTATGCCAAAGAGTCCCATTTAGTGGTCGTCAAGAGAATTCTAAGATATATCAAAGGCACACTAAATGTAGGACTTTGGTACCCTAGGACTAAGTCTTTTGATTTGGTTGGGTACACCGACTCGACTATCGGGTTGCAAGTTGGATCGGAAGAGTACTAGCAGTGAATGTCAATTTCATGGATCCTCCTAGTGAGTTGGAGTAGTAGAAAGCAACCTTGTGTTGCTTTGTCAACCACCGAGGCCGAATATGTGGCTATGGGTGGATGTGTGGCTCAATCACTTTGGATGAGACACACTTTAGAAGATTATGAGCTACACTACTCCAATGTCAAAGTCTATTGCGATAATGTGAGTACCATAAATTTGACTAAAAATTTGGTACATCACTCTAGGACTACACATTGAAGTGAAACATCACTTCATTAGAGATCATGTAGCTAAGGGGACATTGAACTCAATTACATAGAATCCAAGTCCAACCTAGCCGACATTTTTACCAAGACTCTCCCGAACTATTCATCACTTAGAGAGAACTTGGAATGTGCTTAGTAGAATAAAGGTATAAGTTTGCATGATCCTATAGTAACCTTAGGATTTATACCTCTAAGAATCTCACAAAGACCTAAGAAACCATGATTTTTGTATTGAGCCACTTAGACAATATATGAGATGTTAGGAAGATACATTTGGTTCATCATGCTTGTTATGATGCATTACTATGAACCAAAATGTCATCTAGAGACATTAATCCTTCATTGGACCAATCATTGGGAAGACTTATGTTCAATTGATGTGCATATAACTCTAAGAATATGATTGAAAATGTCAAATAAAATATATTTTAAACTATGTTTATCATACTTTGAAAAATAATTTTCAATTGCTAAGCAAAATTGATACAAAGTTTGCAAAATACTTAAAGCTTTTGCTAGTTTTTAAACTTTTATCATTTTAGAAATCTGGAAAACATATATTTCTCAAATTATTTTTCCTTGATATAATTTTATTTCAGAAATGTGTACACAAAATTTCGTGATTTTTCGATGTTTCTTGAATTTTGGCGTATTTGAGTTGGGATGAAAATGCTGAAAATGGGATTTCGGGTGTGACAGTCAACTGGGTCAGATTTTAGTCGACTGCCACTCTGATTTTTCTGCAAATAAGCTCTATTTCTTGGTCTTAAGTGTACTCTTAAGTGTCCTAACTCTATGATATGTTAACTTAAGTAATTAAAAGGGTATAGGACTGATTGATGTATTGTTTTAGGGGGAGCTTCATAGTAAAATCTTTTCATCTCCTAAATTTATATTGTTTGTGTAAAGTTAAGACATAATTTCATTGCTTATGCTTTGTTTCACATGCTATTCCCACATAGGAACCAATTAAAGTTTAGGATTTACCACTCTAAAACTGCCCTGAAATTAAGCATGGTCAAATTGCCACAGCAAAACCGCCTACAACTAAGTATCTGGAAAAATTGTCTGGCTAAATGTCTGGAAAAAGCCTGGCCAAACTTTTCTGGCGAAATTGCACAAAAACCCGTGAAAATTTCACCGGCGAACGCCTCGCAAAATCGCCTACCAAATCGCCGCAAATCGCCGCCTAAAATGCCCGCCAAATCGCCTAGCAAAATCGCCGCCAAATCGCCTTTGCAAAGTGCCTGACTTAATCGCCTGGAAACATGCGAACCATTCCTAACATAAATATACCGCACTGAATTGGGTCCAAACTACTCGGGAACTCTCCAAGGACATATGATCTAGGGAGAGTAAGACCTTAATGGGAGAATCTCATTGTAAAATCAAACATGATAAACCTTGGTAGATTTTTTTTTTGTGTCAAAAAGGGGGAGCCCCATATCTAGCTTATACCTTTGTTCAAGACATAATCAATTCAATTCTTTCATGAATATGAACCCTTCTCTTTTTGATGTATGTCAAAGGGGGAGAAGGAAGATTTAAGTTTGAATTTACATTGATATATGATGATGTTTATTTTTTAGCATATTTGAAGACCTAACTTAAATGATTGTCAAACATCAAAAAGGAGAAGATTGTTGGTGCAACAATGCCCCAAGCATTTATATGTTTTGATGTTTGGATAATCATCTAAGTTAGGCAATATTTGTGATCTAATTGTGAACATATTTAAGTGACAGGAAAATCTAAGTATGAAGACTTGGTAAAAGAAAAGTCCAAGTGAGACCTTGGCAAGAGAAGTCAAAGGAAAGGTCTTGGTGGCGTAAGTCCAAGCATGGAGTCTTTTGGCGTAAAGTCCAAGCGGACCTTGGCAAAAGAAGTCTAAAGGCAAGTCTTGGTAGCGTAAGTCCAAGCATGTAGTCTTGGCGGCGTAAAGTCCAAGCGTACTTTGGCAAAGGGAAACCCAAGACATGAAAAAATCGAAGGAAACTCTTGGAAGCAAGCGCAAAGGATGAACAAGTCACGGACTCAGAGGGAACCTGGAGGTGCAAGGATAAAGGAAGAGCTAGAAGGTTGAGTCTAGGTCTAAAAAGTCAATTCAAGTATAAATTACTCATACTTGGCCAGTATCGATCGACGATACGTAGTAGTCGATCGATGACGTAGTAGTCGGTGATAGGATCTCTGATGCAACGGTGAAGTCATCACGATCATTGCCTAGAATTGGTCGATTGATGCCGCCATCGATCAGCTAACCATTGGTAGTCAATCGAGTTGACATCGGGCGCAGAATGGAGTCGGACTCGACTCCTCGCGGGGAGGACTCGACTCCTCGTGGGGATCACTCGACTCATCGCTTCATCAGTCTACCGTTGGAAATGGCGTCTACGAATCCCCGCGGATCCGCCTCATCAAAAGCTATTAGCTGCGGCAGCAGTCGACTGATGGAGACCATCAGTCGACTGATCGAGGCTTAATGGGAAAAATATCCCTCTCTCTATAAAAAGAGCGCATAAGGTGCTTGAAGAGGCTAGTGCTTATCTTCCAACTTCATTCTCAAGCTCCCCACGTTTTTCTAAGCTTTCTAAAGTGTTCTAATCCTCCTCTTCTTTAAAACTTCATCTTCATCAATTGTAAAGAAGAGGAGAGTGTTTGTAATGAAATCTTTCTTAATGGAGATTCTTTGGAGTGATCTGTTGGTGCAGGGGCACTAGATAATCGAATTTTGGTTTTGATGATGACAAAGATTCAAAGTTAAGCTATTTTGTTATCTTATGTGCTATACTAAGTGTGCAGGAAGTGGTTAAGTTAAGGTCAAGGTCACACACCGGAGAACCGTGAGTCGAGGACCCTAGGTAGAAGATTAAAAGCTAAGTAATGGGTCAGGAGGATCAAAGGTAAGCTCTGGGTGTGGAGCGATGGTAAGGATGCGTCCTCGGTTAGAGGACAATCCTAGGCGTCGATCTGACTAAGGCTTCCGAAGGAATGCCAAAGTTGAGATCGGATGGTCAAAGGACTGTCACACTGCATGACATTATGTATATATTGTGCTAACCTTGTGTTGCAGGAATTCTCAAGTGCAGCAATCGACTGATGTCGACGAATCAGTCCAGTGCACAAGTTCAAAGAGATATAGTTTGATACTGCCACCTCATGATAAGATAAGCCGCCACCTCAAGATAAGATCCATGAGTTTTGGATCTGGATCGGGACAAATTCAATCGCAAATCTATAAAAGTAAGAGTACTCAAATCCAAATTTAAGAATCTCCCCAAGTGCTCTCTACAACGCTACTCCGACCGTGTGCCATCTTCTAATTAATTATCGGTATTATTATTATCTTTTTGTACTTAATTTGTATAAGGACCGGTAAGGTTGTTATCGGCCTTATAATCATTGTAATCATCTTGTCTCTTACCTCCAATGAGGAAGAGACTTTTAGTGATTGTCCTTCGGAAGCGATCAAGGATCGCAGGGCCTTGGATTAGCAGTCGGTGAGCTGTGAACCAGGTAAAAAAAGCTTTGTGTCTTTCTTGTGTTTGTCTTTTAGTTTTCCGTTGTGTACTTGGTTTTAATCGTCAAAAAAGAAAAGTTTTTACGAACGCTATTCACCCCCCTCTAGCACTCATATCGATCCAACAATTGGTATCAGAGTGTCAGATTCGGTGCAACCACCGGTCGAGCATTTTCTTTTCTTTATTTTTATTTTTTTAAAATATCTCTCACACTACTAATTCAAGACCAAGTCTTGGGACTTTTTGGTTTGTGTTTTTTTTGTGAGTTTTAGAAAATCATTGACCGAGCCAACCATGGAAGAGTCTCCCACAAGGCATAAAGGTAACAATGTCAATTTAAATTTTAAATTTCATATTATTTTCTTCAAGTGCAGGGAGAGAGGACACTATAAAAATAAGTGTCCTACTCGTAAGACTTGAACGACGCAACCGACGGCAAAGGAGACACCATTGCCAGGAGTCCAGAAGAACAAGGAGCACATTAAGTGCTTCGGGTGCGGAAGATTCGATCACTACAAGAATTGGTGTCTGGAAAAAAAGGTTAGTAAAGTTAATAATTTTGAAAAGTTGAGTTTTAGAATAGTTGATAATTTAGATAAATTGTGTAATTGTTGTCAATTAATTAATATAATTAATAATTCAACTAATAAAAAATTAATTAATTAAGATTTAATTAGTTTAAATAATAATAATAACAATATCATGAAAGAAAATGATCAAATTAATCTAACATTTGATAAAATTAAACAAGAGATTAATCAAATTTTTAGTTTAATCAACATAGATCTAGATCAAGTCAAGGATAAAATCAACCTAGGACTTAATCGAATAATCAAACACTAGATCGGAATAATCAAAACATAGAATGAATCATCAAATTCTAGATCTGATTAATATAGATAATTTAGAATTAAAAAAATTCTATTTTTAAAAATTCAACCATAAAAAATTCAAAATTAACTTTAAAAAAATCCCATAGATAATCTAAATAATTCTAATAATAATTCTACTTTTAAAAACTCTAACAATCTTATCTTAAATAATTCTAATAATAATTCTACCTTTAAAAACTCTAATAATCTTATCTTGAATAATTCTACCTTAAAAAATTCTAATAATTTTAATAATTATATTTTTAAAAAGTCTAATAATCTTATCTTAAAAAATTCTAATAATTCTAATTTTAAAAAGTCTAATAATCTTATCTTGAAAAAGTCTAATAATATTATTTTGAAAAATACTAATAATCCTATTTTAAATAATTCACAATCTAACTTAATTAAAAATTCAAAATTAGATAATCAAACCAATAATATTAATTATAATAGAGTACCATTTGATTAGACACAAATTAATAATCTAGTAATTAAACCTTCAACTTTTAAAAATTCAACTAATAAATATGTAGACTTGGGTTACAAGTCTAAGCTAACCAAAAATCAAGAGACTAAAATTTGTAAACCTAATTATAATAAAGTATCTTATAACTATGGAACAAATAAAAGTCTATCCAAGAAAAAAACCATTTCTTTAAATTGATTGAATGTAGCTTGCTCATGCATATATATCATTATCATGCTTATTTTGTCATGTCATTCATACTAGTTTTAAATTCACTATCATAGAATGGTTAGATAGGAAATAATTAATTAATCTTGATAACATAGTATCAGGACGTGGTGAGATGATAGTACATTAAGGAAACAAAGTCAAGTGTATCCGAGTTGGATAAGGAGTATCTTGCTTGGTGTATTTTACTAAGTGGAACTAACTGAAGCTACCTCACCACATCCTAAACTAGTTAGACCAAGACGTAACCCTAAGTAAATTAAGTGTGTAATTTCCTAAGTTGGCTTTGTCTAAGGAAGTGGTCGTTGTTCCGATCAAAGAAGGCCCCTGTGCCTCGCCACGACCTAGAAGCCCTCTTTTGAAATGTTCACTTAACTAACTAAAGGTTAAATCCGAATCTAACTCAAGGTTAATTAATTTCTAAGGCATTAAATTAAATTCATCTCACAATACCTATAAGGATAACTTGGTTGATCATGTAGAATGGGTGAGATGGTAAGGACAACAAATTAAAAATGGTTTTGAAAATGATTTCAAAATTTATATACGCATAAATAGATTCTTAAAACTATTTTTATTGGTTGTCATGATTGTTCTGTGTAGTTATAAGTAGTTTTCAAAACAACTATATATGCTTCTTAAAATGATGGTTAGTTGACCAATACTGAACGTCTAAATCCTTAGGTCACTTTAGACACCTAGACCCTCTGGACACTTAGGTGAGCCTTCCTTGTGGGCAACAAGGTTGTCCTAAGAGTTTGTCAGAAAAAAGGAGAGACCCTCTAGATAAGCCTTCCTTGTGGCTAACAAGGATGTTAGGTTAAGGGGGAGGTTCTAATTGGATAATCATCATAGAAGTTGTTAAAAAAAATATTTTTTTTAAAAAATCGCCAATAGTTTCTAAATTTAAATCCTTCTTTTGATAATATGCCAAGGAGGAGAGAAGACTTAAGTTGGACAAACTTAGTATCTAGCTACCTCTAGTTTGACATAAAACCCAATAGATATGAGCCTTTAAAATGTTTTTTTTAAAAAAATACTTTTTCAAAATTTTATAACAATTTTAAAGGTTAGGGGGTCACATCCTAACCTAGGATATATATTGTTGGTGCTGGATCTAGAAACCTAAACTCTTAAGTATTAAAGGGAGTTGAACATATTAAATCAAATTGATTAGAATGTTTAAATATTCTATTTCTTGGCAAATGTTAATCTTAACAGTGCACCCCTTATAAAGTTATTTTTGATATATGTCAAAGGGGGAGAGAGGATAAAACTAAGAGGTTACTTACTTTTCTTTTCCAAAAAGTAATTATTTTTCAAAACTCACCTAGGGTTAAGGGAGGTACCCTTAAGGAGGTTTTGAAAAATGATTGTTCAATGCTTATTGCTTATTTTCTCTTAACTTTGAATTGGTTTTCCATAGATCAAAAAGAGATTGTTGGTGCAGGGGCACTAGATAATCGAATCTTGGTTTTGATGATGGCAAAGATTCAAAGTTAAGATATTTTGTTATCTCATGTGTTATGCTAAGTGTGCGAGGAAGTGGTTAAGCTAATTTGAAGGTCGCGACACGAGAGAACCTCGTGGAGTCGAGGAACCTAGGTAGAAGACCGAAGCTAAGTAATGGGTCGAGGACCAAAGATAAGCTTCGGGTGTGGAGCGGTAGTAAGGATCGTCCTCGATTAGAGGACAATCCTAAGCGTCGATCACTAAGACTTCAGAAGGAATGCCAAAGTCGAGATCGGATAGTCAAAGGACTGTCACACTGCATGACATTATGCATCTATTATGCTAACCTTGTGTTGCAGGAATTCTCAAGTGCAGCAGTTGACTGAAGGCAGTTGACTGCTAACAGGATCAGTCGACTGATGTCGACGAATCAGTTCAGTGCACAAGTTCAAAGAGATAGAGATTGATGCTGCCACCTCATAATAAGATAAGCCGCCACCTCAAGATAAGATCCACGAGTTTTGGATCTGGATCGGGACAAATTCCAATGAACAAATCTATAAAAGGAGGGGAGGACTCAAATCCAAATTTAAGAATCTCCCAAGTGCTTGTGCTCTACAACGCTTACTCATTGTGTGACATATTCTAATTAATTATATTATTATTATCTTTTTGTACTTAATTTGTATAAGGACCGATAAGGTTATTACTGGCCTTATAATCATTGTAATCGTCTTGTATCTTACCTCCAATGAGGAAGAGACTTTTAGTGATTGCCCTTCGGAAGCGATTAAGGATCACAGGGCCTTAGATTAGCAGTCAATGAGTACATGAACCAAGTAAAAAAGCTTTGTGTCTTTCTTGTGTTTGTCTTTTAGTTTTCATTGTGTACTTGATTTTAATTGTCGAAAAGAAAAGTTTTTACGAATGCTATTCACCCCTAGCGCTCGTATTGATCCAACAAGATCCACCTTAAGGATTGACGTGGAATAGGAGCTTAATCTTCGAACCACGTAAAAGCTCTCTTGTTAGCAATTGTTTGTTTGCTTCTTAATTTCATTTAGCTTCTTGTTTTGCTTCCGCTAACATTGCTTGTAGAAAGCGAAAGAGGCTATTCACCCCCTCTAGCCTTCCAAGGATCTCCAACAAATGTTCTTACAAAGAGGGCTCAAAACATTGAAGCTTTTCTTATTTTGAACTTTGTATCAATTTCATTATTTTATGGATAAATTAATTTTAAATATTTTTCACCCATTGTATTTGTCATAAGTATTATACATATGATTTTTGTGAATTTTCTTATTATGTATAATTACTTATGAATTTCAAAATTCATTTCTATTTTGAAATTGCATTTGCAAATCGATCAATCTTTGCTTATGTCGATCAACTAGCATCAACAACATTGGTGGTGACTATAAGAGTCGATTATCATCACGATTTAGGATATACAAGGTTTGTTTAGCTTTGATTTCACTATGTTAGGCTATCTTAACGCTCCTAACCTAGGATATGCTTTGGAAAGCATTAGAAAGGGTGAAAATCCATTGGATATGGATTAGCAGAGTTGTTTGGGTGTGTATCAATTTTAAGGTGTGTGAAAGTTCAAGGATAAACTTTTAACCTTAATTTTGATGGTTTAGTGTTCCTATAGGCTTAGGGACTCTTCAAGGACACTGTTGGTACAATGGTCAAGGGGGAGTAAGCCTTTAAGGGGAGGTTATCCATCATGGGATGATGGATGTGTTCTTCCTCATGAGGGGGAGAATTAGAAAATGGGAGAATGTGAGATGCCCAATTTGGAAATTGGAAGAGTTTGAAGGAGTGTCTCTCTTGAGTGATATGAGACTTATCACTAGGAAGAGAGAAGACATCCTAGATATTTTTGGACCAAGGGTAGATTGTAAGATCTCATTGGGATATGAGACATTGACATCCTTGGGGAGAGTCTTTTTGATGTATGTCGAAAAGGGGGAGAACTTGAGATTCCGAATTTGGAAAATTGGGAGGATTGGATTGAGTTAGTGTTCTAACTCAAAGATATTGGTTTTTTTTGTCAAACATCAAAGAGGGAGAGATTATTGGTGCAATCGGGCCAGGTCACGATTGATCGGACTCGAGTTTGACTCGAGTAATATTTTGATGTTTGACATTGATGTTTGACATTGATGTTTGATATTGATGTTTGACATTGATATTCAACAAAATACATGACAACGTGATTGTCATGGGAAAGTCCAAATCTTGAGTACTTGGCATGGAAAGTCCAAGTCATGGGTACTTGGCATGGAAAGTCCAAGTCATGGGTACTTGGCATGGAAAGTATAAGTGGCAAAAAGAATACCGAGTCTTTTACTTCTGACCAACACTTGAATTTATTATATTACGTAAGTATCATAAAAAACAAAATTAAATCTTAATTTTTCATTATTGTTGATTTGATCCTAATTGTCTCAATTACTTACAGATGTGGACATTGTGGAGAAATGATAAAGCCATGGAATGAAACAATTTGCTCTTCTTTTTCTATTGAAGAAGTCATGAGATGCATAAATATTGGCCTCTTGTGTGTTCAAGAGAGGTGTGAGGATAGGCCAACCATAGCATCCATATTGTTAATGTTAGGAAGTGACAACACATTGTTACCCGAACCAAGAAAACCAGGTTTTTTTTTCAAGAGATCTACAGGATGGTGATTCAACGAGTGTCATGAGATACACATCTTTAAACCAAGCATCAATCACAATTTTGGAAGCTCGATAATTACTAATAAGTATACAAGCATTGTTATATATATATATATATATATATATATATATATATATATATATATATATATATATATATATATATACATACCAAATGTAATAATTATGTTGTACTTTTGTAATGTAATCTTTAATGTTTGTTTATTGATTATTGGAAGAGTTTGGGCAAACTAACCAGACGACTTGCATTTTTGCTAAGTACAAGCTTTGTTACTGAACTTGGCTATGGAGTAGCTCATCCATCCATTTTCTACTTTCGAAAGAGAAAATGGAGTGAACCCCCATTTAGATTCATCTCAGCTAAATTTTCAATGCTTTGGAAGCAAATATCTACATGCATATCCATGGATTTATTATGCCAATGTCAATATTGTGAATTGGGAACAAAGTAACATTAACTTGAATGTGCCTCAAGAAGTTCATTTTTTTTTCCTCGAAAAAGATTTTATGATGTTTCTGAGTCCATGATACATGTTGCCTTTACAACACTATTTCATTTGGATCCATATATCTACCAAGATCACTTTAGCTCCGCTAGCTATCTTTGGTGATAACCCTCTTAATCTATTAATTAAGCTGAGGGAAATCAAATTTCTTCTCTAAAATGTCCTGTGCTAAACTAATTAAGTTTGATTGTATTGATGCCCTTGTTCACCACCTTTAGTTATCACTCACACTCAAGGTCTTATAGGCCACACTTGTTTTAAAATTCTAAGGTAATTAACTCTATAAAATGGTGCATTTTTTTCCTTTGAAATTGTAAGAAAAATAATATCCTTATTCTTGTCTCGATATGATACTATCTTTCTGTCTTCTCCTCGGATTAAGTGTCATCATATAACTTCTACTTATAGCATGGAACTATTCTTTGAAGGCATGAGTCCGAATTTAATTAGATTTATGCTATTGTGACTCTTGTCTTTTTGAATATCCCTTGTTCCACTCTTACCAATTAGTGTGTTTTCCATTGAATTTAATATGCTATCCCCCCTTCATTCACTAATATATGCAAACTTTTCATTCATCACCTCGTGCAAAGTCACTTGACTGTCCTATCAATTAACAGAGTTTTAACATAATTATCAAATGAATGGTAAAGTAATCAATGTGTGCATCACAAATCCCCCTCTAAGATCTTCACTGACTTTGCCCGACTTGTTAATGAAAGCCCTTGACTATGTTTAGATGCCCTATCAAGTCTGATCATTCTTCGTTTGTAACAAGTACAAATGCCTCGTAAAAAAACTTAGTTAATTATATTGCTTGTCATGTATTTGGATCTTTGTATTTAGTTTTTATTTCATTGTATTTTTGTTTGATTCCTGAATATTTTCTCTGTAAAGTTTTCTTGTACTTGTAGAAATAAAATATTTATGTAATATAGAAAATTTATTAAATTTTATGGTTATTTTTTTGGGAGAAGGTAAATTTTATAACTATAAAGAGAAGAAATGTAGTTCAGATATTCATATGACAAAATATGTGCATCTAGATCTTTACAAACATCCGCTTTATTTTGAGATGTCCCCCTCATACTCCTATCTATTTTGGGTTTGTCAATTAAGAAAAATCATATAAAATATTGCCAACTAACATACTTTGATCACCGCTACTATCCTAAATGTGTCCATGGAAGACTCGTAGTATTCTCTTGAAAGTGCTCATAACTTATTGCATGTCTAGCCAAGCCCTCACTTTGCACTAAAGGGATTTTCTAATCGAACATCAAAGAAAGTGTGATCAATGGTTTCATCCACCCTTTGATTAAGTGGACAAACCATGCATGCTTCATATGATATCTTGTTCTTTATGCATATCTGCCATTGTGTCAATAGCCACGATCTGAGTGCTTTGGCAAAGGTTAGCTTCATACAATCTTTGCCCCCATCTGAATTGCTCCTCAAGGCCTAAAGAAATGGTAGGCCTTGCTTGATTCATGTAGATTTCTGATTATCTACCAAGCCACCAAATTTGCTTCTCCAAGCTGTGTTATTCCTACCTTATCTCGGATGGTATCACGATTTGCAAAAGTCTTTTAAACAGGGGCAAATCTAAAAGCTTAGCCTTCCATTTCCATAGATCTATGCTTCTGAGATACTAATGGTGAATCCATTTCACTCATAATGAGTTTTTGTTCCTATTGCACATTTCATAAAGTTTGACTAAATAGTGTTGCATTCCATGTTAGCAGGTCCCAAACTCTGTATCTGCCTTCCTCCTTTGCAAGATGTATAGTGGCCCAAGAGATTGGAAGGTGCTTGGACATCCAAAAGAATGACCGACATATCACATAAATATTATCAATTACTTAAAGCCAAAAATATTTTTTCCTTGTAAGACCACCTTCACTAATTCTAGCTTCTCATCATGGGACAATGTATGCTTTGGCCATGAAGCTAGTGTTGGTGCAATCGATCTTAGCTAAAGGTTGACCAAGTTTGAGTGAGGCTCGAGTTAAGTTTCGATGTTTGACAATATTACTATAGGATGGTATGGGATATCCGTGATCATATGGATGAGAGTATTGGTATGATGAGAAGTTGAGTTAGGTCAAGGTTGACTAGATATTTGTGAGTGAAGTCTAATCGGATGTTGGCAAGTGAAAATCCAAGTTAGCCAATAAAATTTGGACACTTGGTGGTGAAAAGTCCAATGGAGAATTGACATGTGAGAAATCCAAGTGGGTCATGGTTGACTGACGCGGCAGTGGTCGAAAGTCAATAGGACGTTGGCAAAATAGAAATCCAAGTGAGTCATGGAGTATCAGACACTTGGCACAAAGTAAAAAGATCAAGCAAGTGATGCAAGAATGGATGCTTGGTGTCGAAAAATCCCTTGCAGGTTTGGAGACTGAACGCAAGACAAGGAAAGTCCAAAAATGTCAAGGAGAATCGGATATTTAGTGAAGTGAAGTTCTGATAGATCAAGGGTGACCAGATGCTTAACATAGAAAGTCATGATAGATCAAGTTGATCGGATGACTAGGCAAGTGAAGTTCTAATAGGTCAAGGTGGTCACGCTTGGCAAGTGAATTCCTGTGAGGTCAGGATAACTGTGCTTGGTAGGTGAAGTCTTAATAGGTCAAGATGATCATACTTGGCATGGGAAGTTCTAGTAGGTCACAGTTGATTGGATGTTAGGCAAGGGAGATTCTGACAGATCAAGAGTGATTGAACATTGGATGAGAAAAATCTTAGTAGGTTGAGATACCAGGTGAAGCAAGAGTTAGCTTGAGGATAATCCAAGACTGAAGTATCAATCGACTAGTAGGGATTCACTGGTCGACTGGGAACTCAAGACTCAACACTCATGAGTAGGTTACTCGGGAAACTCTGATGAGTGCTTGGGCAGTCAATTGGAATGGTGCTTGGGTGCTGTCAGGGACTCTGATGCTCGAGCACTGAGGAATTCATGCTCGGGCGATGAGGAAACGATGAGTCGATGCTCGAGAAGCACAACTCGACACTCGGGAAGACAATGCTCGGGAAATCAGTCGACTGATTGGTTGATCAGTCAAATGGATAAGGTGCTCAGGAACAAGGTTAACAAGCTCATGAGACAGTGCTTGGGGTCGCAGGAATGAGGGTAAGCTACTGTGCTGATGCGACAGTTCTTGGGAGACTAGTCGACTGCCATGGCGAGGAAATCAATTGGTGCTTGAGAAAGAGGGTGCTTGGAAGGCATTCACAATTACAACACGGGTGCTCATGAAAATGAGAAAGTGAGTGCTCGAGAGACTCATAATCCAATAGTTGACTGTTGTAGTGAAGCTCTTTGAATCGACTAGCCAGTTCAATTGAATGATTAGCAGTCGATTGATGGTTGAGGCAATCGATTGATGGTCGAACTTCAAGTTGATCTCAATCTTTGATCATGTGTCATTTGTTGGTGCAATCAACCCAGGTCACGATTGACCAGACTCGAGTTGGACTCAAGTAGTATTTTTATGTTTGACATTGTTGTTTAACAAAATGTATAATAACGTGATTGTCATGGGAAAGTCCAAGTCTTGAGTACTTGGCATGGAAAGTCCAAGTCATGGGTACTTGGCATGGAAAGTCCAAGTAATGGGTACTTGGAATGGAAAGTCCAAGCATGAGTCTTGCCAAGGGAAAGTCCAAGCTTGAGTCTTGGCAAAATAGAAAGTCCAACATGGATTGGCAAGGAAAGTCCAAGGGGTTATTGGTGCAATCGGCCCAGGTCACGATTGACCAGACTCGAGTTTGACTCGAGTAGTATTTTGATGTTTGACATTGATGTCTGACAATGTGTTGGGGAGATTGTTGGTGCAATCAACCCAGGTCATGTTTTGATATTTGACGATGGTTTGACCATTGTCATGGGAGAAGTCCAAGTCTTGTGTACTTAGCATGGAAAGTCTAACATGGGTTGGCATGGAAAGTCCAACATGGGTTGGCAAAGAAAGTCCAAGCATGGGTCTTAATAAGGGAAAGTCCAAGCTTGAGTCTTGGAAATTGGAAAATCCAAGGGTGATATTGGCGGCCAAATCTAAGGGTGGAGTCTTGACAAGATAAGTCCAATGGTTGGCGGTAAAGTCCAAGCGAAGTCTTGGCAGTGTAAGTCCAATGTGCCTTGGCGGTATAGACCAGCTTAGCATGACAATAGCCGATGGAAGCACCTGAATGCTAGCATATAGATGAACAAGTCATGGATGACTTGGAGGGATCTGATAGGCATGAGGCTAATGGAGGTGGCTAGAAGGTTTAGGTCTAGGCTAAGGATGGTCTATCAAGTATGGGGGTACCATACTTGGGGTTAAAACCTCATGGATGAGGTTATCACGATCGATATTATGGTCACCGATCGATGGAAGTCAACCAGAGTTTGAATGTAGAAAATGGCCTAGTAGTCGACTGACAATATTGGGCAGTCAACTGATGGCCTGAGCAGTCGACTGATCTGGAGATTAGTCGACTGCTAGTCGGGTATTTGGGGACAGAAAGTTTCTGAGTTGACTGTTAGGGTTTGACAGTCGAGTGATGACTCAATCAGTTGAATGATGGGTATGATCAGTCGATTGATGGTCTATTCGTTGGAACTTATCCAATGTGGCTCTGGCCATTGTGAGATAACGGCTACAGGAGCAGTCGACTGATGGTCTCGATCAATCGACTGCTAGGCAAAATCCAACCCAAGTTATAGGTTTAAAAGGAGAACGAAGGGAGAGATTTGGCGTTTCGCATCTTTAAGGTGATTTGTTGCTGCAAATCAAGGTCTTCAAGCACGGTTCAAGCAATCAACAAGCAAGTATTCCAAAGCAATAGTTGTAAAGTTTTCTTTACGTTATTTTGTATATTCATCTTGTATTTGCTTGTATTTATTTTTATTGTTGTAAGAATTCTTGTACGAGATTTCTCCGCACTTATTGTCGAGAAGGAGTATATTTGATTAGTGGTGTGTGTTTGCATCACTAGGGCTCTTTCGAGCCCAATCCGTAGAGTATGAACCATATGGTTTCGAACCACGTTATATCGTCGTATTGTGATTGTGCGTGTGTTTATTTTGATTGTATATTTCATATTTCCACTACGTACTAACATTGTGTAGCAAGCACAATCGAATTCTATCATCCAACGATGAAACACTATTCACCCCCTCTAGCGGGTGCACAAGTCCTAACAAGTGGTATCAGAGCGAGGCCGCTCTTCAAGGATTAACAACCAAGAGAGCACCGCTAGAGGAAGAAGATGGAGTTTGAAGGGAAATTAGGATGGGATATCAACACACCTCCATCATACGACCAAGAAGATTTTTCGGCATGGAGGGCGAGAATAGAGACATTTTTGATGATGGATATAGAGGATTGGTTCATCATCATGGAAGGTTTTGAACCCCCTAGGGATAAGAAGGGAGATGTCTTGAAATTGAAAAAATGGACCCAAGAGCAACGTCAAAAGTTCAAGACCGAAGTTAAGGTAACAAAGCTTTTAGAAGATTTGATACCTAATGATATTTTATCTAGACTAAGTGAATATCAAGATGCCAAGAAGCTTTGGAGCAAATTGGCAAAGTTACATGAAGGTCCATCACCGGTCCAAGAAGAAGAGGAGTGCTCATCCTCTCAAGTTCAAGAAGAAGCAAACACATCTTCATCACAAGAGCTTGATGATTCGGAGGGTGATAGAGAATCAACATCCGGATTGGTAGAGAAGGAAGAAGTAGAAGAAGCCTCTGTTAGGGCAATCAACCCATGTAATATGGTTTTGATGTATGTGAAAAAGGGTTTAAGTTAGGTTGTTATTATTTTGATATGTGCGTTGGAGTCTTGCAGGATTTAGTAATTCGTACATGGAGCTTTGGCAAGTGTCACCAACTCACAACCTCATGCTTGAGATGGCGAAGGAACATTGCGAAGTCGTGCGCTTGATGCATCTGAGGGACCATCGGACGAGATGACTTGAAGCGAAGCCAAGGAAGCAGACTTCGAGGGCAAGAGACGCGAAGGAGCATTACGAAGTTGTGCGCTTGGTGCTACCGAGGGACGTGGTCGTGAACGAAGAGAGCTTCAGCGAGAGACTTCAAGTGAGATGAGAGAATGAGTGAAATGTAAGTAGCTCATTAGGTGAACTTGGCCGAATGGCTAAGTGTCGGAGGCTCGATCGCAAGGGTTGAGGTTTACCCGACCGTCGGACGCTCAAATGGATGTAAAGTTTGAGGTTTACCCAGATCCGATCATTATGTCATGTGACAATGTCGGCTGTCATCGTGACTCGACCGGGTGTTGAGTCTGGTTCATGTGCCTGAAAATAGGAAACTTCGCTTCCCTCTTCAACTTGGTCGCTTGTTCATGGCGATCCCGTCTACGTCCCCGGATTAAAAAATTAATCCTAGACAAAAAGGGATTACCCAAGCAACCGTTTCATCGTCGTGCTATTCAATTAGAGCGGTCACTTGAACAAACTTGTTGTTTAAGCAACCAACCTCTATTCTTCGATTAGCCGCGGAATAGACGATGTACGGATCACCGGTTTTTGCATTTGTATTCGGGGTCCAAGTAAATTAGCCACATAACAAAACATACAACATGCATATAATAAGAAAAGATCATAAACAAGCATTATACCTCTCAATCTTCTATTGTATGTTCTTCCTCCTATTGGACGTCATGTGGGCGACGATCTTCCAAAAGTCGAAGCCTCCTAGATCACCAATCTTCCTTTCTTTGTTCACCCCGAACAAAGGAAGATTATAAAATGAAACTCTTCTCCTATCTAGAATCGACCACCAAGCCACCTTGCTTGGTGGTTGCCGTCGGCCAAGGAGATGAAGATAGAAGTATGGTGCCGGCCAAAAAGTTCCAAGGGAAGAATCCCTAGCTCTTGCCGTCGGCCCTAGGAGAAGATGGTGGGGTTGTTACCACCGGCCAAGAGGAGAAGCCAACCTTAGGTTGCCACCCAAGATGAGAAGCAAACCCTAGCCACCTCTTATTTGCCAACCAACAAACCCTAGCCTCTCTTAGTTGCCGCCCAAGCCAAGGGAAGCAAAACCCTAATCTTCCAAAGAATTATCCACGCCCAAGCCTTGGCCACCCTTTTATAGAGTTAGGCTTAAGCCTCCTTTTAATCTCCACCGTCGGATCTAGGAATTTAATCTCAACTGTCGGATCTAGAGATTTAATCTCAACCGTCGGATCTAGAGATTTAATCTCCACTGTCGGATCTAGGGATTTAATCTCAACTGTCAGATCTAGAGATTTAATCTCCACCGTCGGATCAAGAAATTTAATCTCAACCGTTGGATCTAGAGATTTAATCTCCACCGTCGGATCTAGAGATTTAATCTCCACCGTCGGATCTAGAGTTTCATTTTCCATCATTGGATCTAGGCTCCATGAGGGTTTTAATAGGCTACAATAGGGACCATGAGGAGGAGTTGGATCTTGGCCACCCAATGGATCAAGCCCACATAAAGTCCGATCCATTAATGATATTCCATTCCACTAGAGGATTATCATTGATCTACCTCACCAACCCTCATAAATTAATATGGGCTCCATATATTATTTGCACATTTATCTCTCCGTGTTTAAGATCTCGAATGTCCGTCGATTAATTAATTTATTGACAATTAATTAATCAACATCTAACTCCATGAGTAGTACCACTCAACCTTATCATCATGTCGGACCAAGTCCACTTGTAGGGTTTACATGATGAACCTTATGAGCTCCTCAAGGGGACATCATCATCATAATATATAGGACACAGTTTCCTCCTATAATCAACAACACACCATATAAATAATATCATTTCCCAACTTACCGAGCCTATCACTTTACTCTATAAATCTCGCCGATTGGTAAATCAAAGAAATGAATACTAAGTATATGTGTCTGTTATTATATCAGGATTAAGAGTATGTACAACATAATATCTGAGGTCCGATTCAATTGTGTAGTCAGCAATAAAGCGAATCACCTCTAAATCGGTTCTGCTCAATACACACAAAGTGTACTAGTGTAATTCTATGGTCAAGATAAACCAATACCAAATTACACAAAGAAAACCCCCAGGGCAATGGCACGGTGATAATGTCGAGGCTCCCTCCTGCATCCAGGGTCGATTGCCTAGCGGCAGCGTCTTTGCGAGTGGCGGTGCACGATGCCCCCTCGTCCCAGCGCGGTTGGCTTCCTGGGCAGCACGGGTTCAAACGTGTCGGACCACCCATCTCCTGATTTACCCTCGTCGACCGGTGGGGACTCTAGTTGAAGGCCTTGGGTGTCTTAATTGCACTCCTTCTTAATTGCTTGTTTAATTTTGTTTTCATTGTGCTAATATTATTTGTAGACTAGCAATTCCATCATACAACGATTGAGGGCTATTCACCCCCCTCTAGCCGGCCACCAACGCTCCAACAAGTGGTATGAGAGTCAAGATAGCTTGTCAAGGACTAACCGCCGCAACAAGCACAACAACAACGATGGCCGACTCAACATTCACCCACCAAAATTTGAAGGCAAATTCTCTTGGTAGAAGAAGAGAATGGAGGTATTCTTTGAAACCGATTTGATATTATGCTTATAATGGAAAATAGTTTTGAGATGCCTAAGGATGAAGAGGGTGAACCAATAGAGAAGTCAAGGTGGACTAAAAAGCAAAGGGAGGAGCACCTTGCAAATTCAAAGGCCAAGCACCACCTCTTCAATGTGCTCCCCTAACAAGAAGTGAATCGGATAGGAGAATGTGCGCCAAGGAAATATGGGAGAAACTCATAGAGCTTCATGAAGGCACTTCCGGGGCGAAGCTTGCAAGGAGAGACCTCCTCCGCTCCCAATTAAGCAACATTAAATTATAAAAGGGAGAGAAGGTATTATCATTGCATTCACATTTTAAAGAAATAATAACGGTTTATCTAGTGTAGGGGAGAAGCTCTTCAATAGGGACATGGTCATGAAGGCAATAGATGCCTTCCCTCGGTCATCAAGATGGAGCTCAATGGTGGACTCCTTCTACATCTCCAAGAATCTAGAGATAACCACTCTAGAGGAATTCTTTTCCACCATGGAGTTGCATGAGACAAGGCTTGAAGGAATAAGTGAAAAACCAAGCATCAAGCCATCAAGGGGAGTGGCACTAGTAGCCAATAAGGGGAAGAAGAAGAAGATAGAGACTCCCTCCTCATCCAATGAAGCATCCTCCTCATCCTCCATGAATAGCAATGAAGATGCTTATATGGTAAGGAAGGTAAGGCGTGCTTTAAGAAATTTAAAATTTAACAAATCTTATGATAGGATAAGGCATAAGAGGAAGATCATATGCTACAATTGCCAAGGAGAGGGGCATATAAGAGATGATTGTCCTCTCTTGAACAAGAGCAAAGAAGAGAGGAGGAAGAAAGAGGAAAAGAAGAAGGGGAGCAAGAAGAAGGAAGAAGAAAAGAAGGGCAAAGAAAAGGGGAAGGTCAAAGCACTAAAAGCAAGGACATGGAATGATCCTTCATCTTCATCATCGGAGGAAGAAAATGCTTTTGTCATAAACTTAGCTCTAATGGCAATAGAAGATAAAGACTTCACCTCCTCCTCCGAGCAAGAAAAATCAAGCACAAGTGAGGAGAGCTCTAGTGAAGGGGGAGCTTCATTCTCATCCTCATCGGAATTGGAAGAAGAAGACATGGAAACTATGATAACGAATCTTTCACCTAAGAAAATAGTTTCCATGATTTCTAGCTTAACTAAGGACTTGTTTAGGGCTAAGAAAAAGAACAAATGCATGCTTGATCAAATTAAAGTCCTAGAAGAAAAATTAGAACAAGCATGTTTAAATATTAATGATGATGATGCATGCTCACATGATAACTACATGTCTTTTGATGTTAATGATGCATGCATTGAGGAAAATAGGGCTTTAAGGGAAAAGGTAGACCATTTGACTAAAGCCCTAGAGAAATTCACCATAGGATCCAATACCTTGAACATGATCATAGGGAGTCAAAGGGAAAGCTTCAATAGAAAAGGCCTAGGTTATAAGGGAAAGACAAATGAAAAGGCCTATAAATGTTTAATTTCTAGGGGTTAAGCCAAGAACAAGACAATAGCTAGAAAATGGATCCCTAAAGAATATTTAGTGAACCCCATAGGAAAGAACTTGTATTGGGTTTCTAAATCCATCCTTAAGGGTTAGAAAACCCTAGGATAGTCAACCATAAGGATTTTACTTATATCATATTATTTGGTTGATTTAGGATGATTGAGACTTAATTTTTGAAATAGTGTTGGGTGATGATAATGCACCCATAAATAGCTTAAATCATGCTTTGGGTGATACTTGACTTATTATCATGATTTAATACCTAATGCATGATTACAAATTGATTGATACATTTGTTTCATGATCATAATGAGAAATCAATGCATATATGTCTTTATAATCATGTGGTATGTTAGTGTGATACTTAGCCTTCTGTAGAATTGCATGAATTTGAAGGTTAAGTATATAAATACCTTTAGGAACATCTCACACTCACCATAAGGCTAACTTTGATTGAAAACATAGCATGGGTGAGATGATAGGATGATACAAATGGTCCACTAATGCTTATGACATTTACATGGTCATTTAAAGTATCAAAATAGCAATAATAGACCAATCATGGGGAAAGCATATGTTTAATTCATAGACATATTGCCCAAAGATCATGGTTGGATATTTCATATGTTTTCAAAACCATTCCTTACTTTAAAATCTGTGTTTTCATATTTTGAAACAATCTAAAGCAAAACTAGATGTTAAAATTGATACAAACTTGATCAAATACTAGTTGTTTTTGAAACTTTTGGATTTTTAGCAAATCATTGAAAATATTGGTAATTTTCATGAAAACTCATTTTTCACTGATAAAGGACTTTAAAATAAATGTGTTTTCTAAATTTCATAATTTTTTGAATTTTATGGAATTTCTGGTGCATTTTTGAATTTCGGTCTGAAAATCAAAATTATCAAACCAAAGATGCTAGTCGATCGATATCCGATTCAATGATCGTTGGCAATCGCTCACATCTTGATTTCAGTATTTAGGCTATTTTGTTTGGTTTTTGGGTATTTTTACTCTTTAGAGTAGATGTCATGCATGTATTACATTTAGAAAATATTTTTGATGGTGTCAAAGGGGGAGAAATTGGGAAGTTTAAGTTAATCATCCTAAGGGGGAAAATTTAGCATGTCTTAAGGGGGAGTTTTGATGCTCATATTATTTACATGCTTTCCTTGCTTATGTTGTTATTGTTATTTGTTTTACCTAACTTAAATGGATTGCCACACATCAAAAAGGGGGAGATTGTTAGGGCAATCAACCCATGTGATATGGTTTTGATGTGTGTGGCATAGGGTTTAAGTTAGGTTGTTATTGTTTTGATATGTGCGTTGGAGTTTTGCAGGACTTAGTAATTCACACATGGAGCTTTGGCAAGTGTCACCAACTCACAACCTCGTGCTTGAGATGGCGAAGGAGCATTGCGAAGCCGTACGCTTGATGCATCCAAGGGACCGCTGGACGAGATGACTTGAAGCGAAGCTAAGGAAGTAGACTTTGAGGGCAAGAGACGCGAAAGAGCATTGCGAAGCCATGCGCTTGGTGCTGCTGAGGGACGTGGCCATGAACGAAGAGACCTTCGACGAGGGACTTCAAGTGAGATGAGAGAATGAGTGAAATGTAAGTAGCTCATTAGGTGAACTTGGCCGAATGGCTAAGTGTCAGAGGCTCGACCACAAGGGTTGAGGTTTACCTGACCGTCAGATGCTCAAACGGATATAAAGTTTGAGATTTACCCGACATTAGTCGACTACCATGTCATGACGATCAGCTCCAGTCGACTCGGACTCGACCGTATTCGAAGTTCATATGCCATCGATCGCCACGGGTTGGCGCCGATCGTTGAGACCACCGATCGTGATTATGGCATCGATTGGTAGTCGCAAGGGTTTCGAGCATAGAATGGTGATCAGTCGAGTGCTCGCTTTCGACACTCGACTGATAACTCCATCAGTCAACTGATGGGACTATCAGTCGATTAATGTGGGAGCCATTGGATGAAATCCAATGTGGAAGAAGCTGTTATTGGGCAATGGCTATAGGGGCAGTCGACTGATCGGGGCATCAGTCGACTGCTAGTGACCAACAGGAAGAAAACAACCTTCTCTATTTATAGAGAAGGTGTGGGCTTTTGGATGGCTAATGATTATGCTCTAAACTATCATCCAAGTGCTCCACAAGTGTTAAACTCCTTCTTCTTGTTCTTACTTCAATCTTATTGTAAGAAGGAGTGTGTTGTGTTGTAAGAAGGTTTATCTCCACCTTGCTTTGGCTAAAGGGAGAGACCATATTGTATTGGTTTCGGAGTGATTCACCGGAGATGAATCGGACCGTGGATTAGCGGCGAGGTTGTGAACCACGTTACATATTGGTGTTAGCATTGTTTTATCTTTGTGTTGTCTTAATTGCTTGTTTAGTTTTGTTTCCGTTGTGCTAATATTGTTGGTAGACAAGCAATTCCATCGTACGACGATTGAGGGCTATTCACCCCCTCTAGCCGGCCACCAATGCTCCAACAGCCTCCACCTCTAGGATTGAGGGGGAGAAGACTAGGCCATCCTCAATACCGGAGTCAACTCAAGAGGAACCATTTACCTCCGGTCAAGAAGAAGAGGAAGCTCAAAATTCACATGACTTGCACATTAATTCAAAATAAAAATCATATAATGTGTTTTGAGTGTAGGGAATATGGGCACTACAAGAGCAAGTACCCTAAGAAGGTCAAGAAAAGTCAATCATCACCAAAACTTCAAGAAATCTCAAAGGATGTCAGAGTCCCCGATAAGAAGAGCAAGGAGCATGTCATTTGCTTCAAATGTCGACAACCGGGGCACTACCGGAGTCAATGCCCAAAGGGGGAGAAAAAGACTCATGAAGGGAGAGCTACACATGTAGGGGGAGCTAAGGCAAACCCTAAGGTAACTTTTAAGTATCCTTCTTCTTCAATTAATTATCAAAAGCATGCTAGAAGTAATCTTACAATTATTCATGAAAGGCATGCTAGAAATAATAGATTTTATTGTTTAGGAGTGAAACATGTCAACCTTAGGAATAAGAAGAAATTTGGGACTAATATCCCTAAAACAATATTACCTAGGGAGTCTATTAGGAAAATAGAGAATCATCTAGGCCTTAATGTTAAGAAAGATTGACATATGCCTAGAATGAACAAATCAAGTCAAAGAAATAATAGGTCCACAAAGATTGAGAAATTAGAGCTAGAGAACCAAGTCTTGAGGTCAAGACATGAGAAATTGGAAAAACCCTGTGTAAGAATGACAAATCAAATGCAAAGGTCAAATGGTCAAACTCTAGGGTCAAGAGTCAAAACCTAGGGTTTAGAAACCAAGGTCCAACCAAGGGCAAAAAAAGGTTTAGGTCATAAACCTAAGCCCAAAAGGACTTATCATAGTGTTTCATTCGATTATGGAATACAACCTAGGTCTAGGAAAACCAAGGTCAATAGGGAAGTCATCCCTAAGGTTGACCAAGGTAGGTGCTTAGTGGCTAGGGTTTCAAGGAAATCTAGGGGAGCCATTAAGAAGGTTACAAGGGGAGTTACCCCTAGAGTTAACCTAGGTAATACCCAAATGACCAAGGCTTCTAAGCCTAGGAGGGTCATTAGGAGGGTATCTAGGGAAGTTATCCCTAACAAATACCTAGTAAACCCAAGGAGCTCCAATAGGTATTGGGTTCCTAGAGCGTGATCGATTCACGCTAAATGGGTTTAGGTGTGCCAACCTTGAATAGATATGTAGTAAACCTAACCATGGTAAAGGTGACACTTTATGTCATTTTAAAGGTTATGGATATCTTGGAAATAAGTTTGATCATAATCCTAAAAGATTTTAGGATGTGCCAATTCTATGTAAAAAGTTTGATAAATTGATCAAATTGGCACAATTTAGGTCTTAAAGTCTTGGTGTGCCATTTTAGATTTTTGGCACATTTGGGGGATAAGTGACTTTAAGGCAAAATTGGATTTAATTCTAGATATGACAATTTGGGCTTAACACTTAGGTATTTAATACCTTAGTATTTTACATTTGTCATGCTTTGCTTGCCTTGTCATGTCATGATCATGCTTAGGTTTAAGGTTTAATGTCATGTATATTTAGATTTTATTTTTATGTCATGACATCATGATCATTGGCCATGTTTATTTACACTATCAGTTATGCCATAATCATTCATGCATTTATGAAAATTGATTTAAGGACAATTGACTTGAAGTCCCATGTATAAGGGAATCAAGTGGTGTTGCCTTAGAAAAATATATGAAACCCTAGATTACGATGAACAAAATCCACATCTCACATTACATTAACATGTATATGTATTGATACACCCTAGATACATGTGAGATGCTATGATATGAGTTGAGTTCAAGGTGAATAGTTTTTGCATCTAGATGAACTAAAACTCATCTATATCATATAGGGATCATTGGGAAAGCTAATGTACAAGTCATGTGCATTGAGCCCAAAGAACATGATCCAATATAAGGTTTTAAAACATTTTGAAAATCATTTTGAAAAGTCTTGGTGCAATCTATCTTTTGATAGAAGTCACCATTGATGATGTTGTTACAAAGAGGGCTCAAAACATTAAAGTTTTCTTCACTTTTGAACTTTGTATCAATTTCACTATTTTATAGGTAAAATATTTTTCAAATATTTTTCACTCATAATGTGTGTTATAAGTATTATACATATGAATTTTCGTGATTTTTCATATTATGTATAATTACTTATGAATTTTAAAAACTAGTTTCTGAAATCTAATATCTGTGTTTTGCAAATATCAGTCGACTGTCGCTTGATGTCAGTCGATTGATTACTGTCAGAGTCGACTGCCAGAGCTGATTTCGAGTAAACAAGGATGTTTAGCCCATGGTTTAGCTATGTTAGGGTTTCCTAACTGCTCATAACCCTAGGATATGCTTTAGAAAGCATTAGAAAGGGCGAAAATTCATTGGATATGGATTAGGAGAGTTGTAGGGTCTGTATCAATTTTAAGGTATGTGAAAGTTTAATGTTGAACTTTGGACCTTAATTTTTGGTGGTTTAGTGTTCCTATAGGCTTAGGGACTTCCCAAGGACATTGTTGGTGCAATGGTCAAGGGGGAGCAAGCCTTTAGGGGGAGGTATCCATCATGGGATGATGGATGTATTCTTCCTCATGAGAGGGAGAAATAGGAATGTGAGATGTCCAATTTGAAAATTGAGAGAGTTTGTAGGATTACTTATCTTTAGTGATATGAGACTTATCACTAGGAAGAGTGAAGGCATCCTAGGTGTTTTTGGACCAAGGGGAAGATTGTAAGATTTCATTGGGATATGAGACATTGACCTCCTTAGGGAGAACCTTTTTGATGTATGTCAAAAAGGGGAAGAAAGTGAAACTACCAATTTGGGATAATTGGTAAGGATATTTGAGTTAGGGTTTAGGCCTAACTCAAAGGTGTTTGGTTTTTGTCAAATATCAAAAAGGGGAAGATTGTTGGTGCAATCGGCCCAAGTCGCAATTGACTAGACTCGAGTTTGACTCGAGTAGTGTTTTAATGTTTGACATTGATGTCTGACAATGTGTTGGGGAGATTGTTGGTGCAATCGACCCAGGTCATATTTTGATATTTGACGATGGTTTGACCATTGTCATGGGAGAAGTCCAAGTCTTGTGTACTTAGCATGGAAAGTCCAAAATGGGTTGGCATGGAAAGTCCAACATGGGTTGGCAAGGAAAGTCCAAGCATGGGTCTTGGCAAGGGAAAGTCCAAGCTTGAGTCTTAGCAATTGGAAAGTCCAAGGGGTGATATTGGTAGCGTAAAGTCCAAAGGTGGAGTCTTAGCAGCATAAGTCCAATGGTTAGCGGCGTAAAGTCCAAGCGGAGTCTTGGCAGCTTAATTCCAATGTGCCTTGGCAGTATAGACCAGCTTAGCATGACAATAGCCGATGGAAGCACCAGAAGGCTAGCGTATGGATGAACAAGTCATGGATGACTTGGAGGGGTCAGATAGGTGTGAGGCTGATGGAGGTGGCTAGAAGGTTTAGGTCTAGGCTAAGGGTGGTCTAGTAAGTATGAGGGCACCATACTTGGGGTTAAAACCTCATAGATAAGGTTATCAATCAACTGATATTACGGTCAGTTCACTGATGGGAGTCGACTAGAGTTCGATTGTAGGAAATGGCCTAGCAGTCGACTGCCAACATTAAGCAATCGACTGATGGCCCGAGTAGTCGACTAATCTGGAGATCGATCATTCTGGTCGGGTATTCGGGATAGAAAGTTCCCGAGTCATTTATTAGGGTTTGATCAGTGATGACTCGATCAATGATCGATGGTCTATCCGTTGGAACTTATCCAATCGTATCGGGCCGTTGTGAGACAACGGCTATAGGAGCAGTCGACTGATGGTCTCGATCAGTCAACTGCTAGATGAAATCCCACCCAAGTTGCAAGTTTAAAAGGAGCACGAAGGGAGGGATTTGGCGGCGATTTCTTGAGCATCTTTGAGGCGATTTGCTACTACAAATCAGGGTCTTCAAGCACGGTTCAAACAATCAACAAGCAAACATTCCAAAGCAATAGTTGTAAAGTTTTCTTTACGTTGTTTTGTATATTCATTTTGTATTTGATTGTATTTGTTTCTTATTATTGTAAGAATACTTGTACGAGGTTTCTCCACCTCCAACTTGTTATCGAGAAGGAGTATTTTGATTAGTGGTGTGTGTTTGCATCGCTAGGGCTCTTTCGAGCCCAACTGTAGAGTATGAACCATACGGTTCTGAACCACGTTATATGGTCGTGTTGTGATTGTTCTTGTGTTTATTTTGATTGTATATTTCATATTTCTGCTACGTACTAACATTGTGTAGCAAGCGCAATCGAATTCCATCATCCGACGATGAAATGCTATTCACCTCCCCTCTGGTGGGCGCACAAGTCCTAACAGAGGGGATATTGGCGACTGAAAGTCTAAGGGTGGAGTCTTGGCAGCATAAGTCCAATGGTTGACGATGTAAAGTCTAAGCGGTAGTCTTGGCAGCATAAGCCCAATGTGCCTTGGCGGCATAGACCAGCTTAGCATGACAATAGTCAATGGAAGCACTTGAAGGCTAGTATATAGATAAACAAGTCATGGATGACTTGGAGGGATCCGATAGGCGTGAGGCTGACGAAGGTGGCTAGAAGGTTTAGGTCTAGCCTAAGGGTGGTTTAGCAAGTATGAGGGCATCATACTTGGGTTTAAACCTCATGTTTAAGGTTATCAGTTGACTGGGGCTTTGGACTAGTCGATTGGTCAAGTGTTTTGACACTTGACAGTCGAGTTGACTCGTGGCAGTCGATTGAGATATGGCCAGTCGAACTGCTTAGAGTCGACTGGAATTCGACTACAGAAAATAGCCTGGTAGTCGACTGCCAGTATTGGGTAGTCAACTGATGGCTTGAGCAGTCGACTGCCATGGATAACAATCGACTGCTAGTCGGGGTTACGGGAGTAGAATGCTCGATAGTCGATTGGTCAATCGGCTACAACCCTGACAATCGACTGTTGGGTAATGGCAATCAACTGTTAGTGTATCCATTGGCTTGGATGCCGACGTGGAGTAAGGCATTGTGGGACAATGACACTATTAGCAATCGATTGGGGCCTTATGGCAGTCAACTATCAGACGCAAAATCAGTACGATGCAGGTTATAAAGGAGAAACTCGTGGAGGATTTCGCCATGGTTCTTGGAGAGGTTTCTTGAGGCTATTTGAAGGCAAAGTGCAGGCGCATTTCAGGGTCCTTCAAGATCATTCAAGCAACCAATAAGCAAAGTATTCAAAGCCCTAGTTTGTAAAGTGTTCTTTACATTTCAGTTGTATTTCTTTGTATTTGCTTGAATTACTTTGTATTACTGTTGTAATCGCTTGTAAAAGGTTTCCTCCACCTCCGGAGTGTTTTCCGAAAAGGAGAGTTCATTAGTGGTGGTGTTTGTATCACTAGAGCTCATTCGAGCCCAATCCGTGGAGTAGGAACCTTAAGGTTCCGAACCATGTTATATCATCGTGTTTGTGTGCTTGTATTTTTGTTATTGCTTTATTACTTGTATTTCTGATGTGCATAACAAGTTTTGTAGCAAGCATGATCGAAATCCATCAATCGACGTACAACACGCTATTCACCCCCCCCCCTCTAGCGACAGTCAATTCCCAACAAGTGGTATCAAAGCAAGGCCGCTCTTCTTTTGGACTAATCACTAAGGGAGCACTGCTAGAGGGTGAAGAAGAAGATGGAATTTGAAGAAAGACTAGGATGAGACATCAACACTCTGGTCCCGTATACCTTCTATGGACAAGAAGGGTTTGAGCAATGGAGGACACGAATGGAGGACTTCATGATGATGATGGACATTGAGCTTTGGTCTGCCTTGATGGAAGGCTTTGAATTGCCAAGAGGGTCGAAGGGAGGATATCTCAAGAAGAAGAGATGGACTCAAGACCAACTCCAAAAATCTGGGACAAATGACAAGGTAATCGATATGGTAGTTGATTTAATATCTAATGAGTTATTGTCTAAGATAGGTGAATTTCAAGATGCCAAGGATTTATGGAGAAAATTGGCAATGCTTCATAAATATCCAAATCGACACAAGAAGAAGAAAGCTCTTCCTCACAAGAAAGTGAGGATTCGGAAGTTGAAGAAGAGTCAACTTCCGGATCAGTGGAAGAGGAAAAAGTAGAGGAAGCCTCCACCTCTAGGATTGAGGGAGAGGATATTAGGTCATCTTCCATGCCGAATCAAGAAGAAGAAGAGTCATCTACCTCCGAGAGAGATGAAGAACTCACTCCAGCCACCACCATTGACCTAGGTAACTCAAACACTTCAATTAATAATAAAAATCATACTGTGTGTTTTGAGGTAGGGAATATGGGCACTATAAGAGCAAGTGCCCTAAGAAAGTCAAGAATACTTTGTCGGCACCTAAAGTCAACAAAAATTCAAAGGATGCTAGTGCCCCAATTAGGAAGAGCAAGGAGCACGTGGTGTGCTTCAAGTGTCAAGAATCGAGGCATTATAGGAGTCAATGTGCTATGGTGAGGAAGAAGGGTCAAGAATGAGCATCACAAGTAGGGGGAGCTTCTAAAACAAACCCTAAGGTAAATTTAAATAATGTTCATTCTTTGAGTAATTGGCAAAAGCATGCTAGGAATTTTATTGCTATTACTAATGAACAAAAGCATGCTAGAAATAGATTTTATTGCCTAGGTGTTAAACATGTCAATCTTAGAAATAAGGAGAAATTTGAGACTAAAGTCCCTATAAAAATTATACATGATGGGGTTAGGGTTTCTATGGTAGTATAAGCAATTCCAGTACAGTTCTAGGGTAGTATGTGGAGTTTCAGACCAGTATGTGTAGTTCCAGGATAGTTTGGACAAGTTTAGAGCACTATGTACAGTTACAGGATAGTACAAGCAATTCTAGTATAGTTCCAAGGTAGTATGTATAGTTCCAGACTAGTATGTGTATTTCTAGGGTAGTTTAGACAGGTTAAGAGCACTATGTGTAGTTCCAGGATAGTATAAGCAATTTCAGTGTAGTTCCAAGGCAGTATAAGCAATTCCAATGTAGTTTTAGGGCAGTATAAGCAATTCCAGTGTAGTTCCAGACCAGTATGTGTATTTCTAGGGCAGTTTGGACATGTTCAGAGCACTATGTGCAGTTTTAGAATAGTATAAGCAATTCCAATGTAGTTCTAGGACAGTATAAGCAATTCCAGTGTAGTTCCAAAGAAGTATGTGTAGTTCCAGGGCAGTATGTATAGCTCCAGATCAGTATGTGTGTTTCCAAGGCAGTTTGGAGATGTTCAGAGCATTATATATAGTTTCAGGGCAGTATGTGGAGTTCTAGATCAGTATGCTATTTCCAGGGCAGTATAAGTATTTTCCAGGACAATATAAGTGTTTCCAAAGTAGTATAAGTATTACTAGAGCAATACGTGTATTTCCAGGGCAGTATGAGCGGTTGCAGGGCAACATTTATATTTTCAGGGTGGTATGAGCCTTGCTAGATCAATATGGGTATTTCTAGGGCAGTGTGAACTGTGCCAGGACAGTTTGTGTAGCTCTGGGTCAGTGATTAATTCCATAGTACGTGTATTTTCGGGGCAGTTTGTGTAGTTCTGGGTCAGTGATTAATTTCATAGTATGTGTATTTCCAGGCCAGTATGAATGGTGGCAGGGCAACACATGTATTTCCAGGGTAGTATGGATATTTTCAAGGCAGTGCGAACTGTGCTCGGGCAGAATATGTAGTTCCGATGCAGTGGTTAATTTCAGGGCAATATGTGTATTTCCAGAATAGTATGAGCGGTTCCTGGGCAGTATGAATAGTTTCAGGGTAATATGTGTGTTTCCAGGACAATGTAAGTAGTATTTTCCAGAGCAGTTGGTGTAATTCTAGAGTAGCCTGAATGTTTCTAGGGCAGTTAGTACATCTTCCAAGTGAGATTCTCTTTTTAGTAGGAGATAAGGGGAAGAGGGGCATGTCGAAGGATAGGAGGTAATGATGAAAGGTGGAGGGTGGTTAGTGTAATATAATCATATGCATCTTTGTATTTTATTTAATATTAACACGTGGTAGAAGATATTTTTGAAATAGGAGGAGGAAAAATGGTTAGGAGGATAGCTTGGCAAAGGGGCATTTGCATAAATACACTACCAGGAGAAAGCGGGTTGCTTCATCTATAAAAGGGGCCGAAGACGATGTGATCGGGGCTGGTGGTTGTTTCTTCACTATTTGGTACCTCAAAGATCTCTCTGGCTTCTTCTTCTTCATTTCATTATTTTCTTCATACTCTTATTGACTTGAGCGTCGGAGTGGCAGCGTCGGGCAGCCGGTCCATATCTCATGTTACTTCTTCAAGCAACAGATCTAACTCTACTTCAAAGATCCAAGATCTAACAATCTACAAGAAGGGGGACGGAGATCTCAGTAGGCCAAAGAAGTAGACACCATCAAATTGGTGCTGCCTGTGGGAATCTGAACAAAAAATTATTATCTCTTGCTAAAGTTCAGCGTATCATCCTCTGTTCTAACTTCAATGACTCAATTTTTAGAGGTTGGTATTGCAAATTTGAGAGATCGTTGTGATTTTTGAATCTGCTAGCAATCGCCAAATCTAGCATTTTGTCATATTATTGGTATTTTCATTTGTCAGATTTAATATTCTGTCATAATATTGGTATTATCATTTGTCAGATTTGCTATTTTATCGGGTTATTAGTAATATCATTTATCAAATCTGATATTCTCTTGGTACTATCATTCACTAGATCTTATATGTTGTCGTTCTTTGAGGTTACTATTTACCATATATGATGTTCCCATCGTATGGAAGTTACTTTCCCAATGAGATAATTGCAAAGGCTTGATATTTTGTTGTTGGGATTTTCCTATGAGATTTGTTGCGATTCCATTGTTCTAACTACATATTATAGAGGTTATCAAGATTACCTTGTTCTGTGCTGAAATAGGGTGGAAGGTGCAGTTTCAGATGTTTCATTCCAATAGTTGATTTAGTAGAGCTTCTGTATTTGCTGTTGGGATTTGTTTCTTGTGTTGGTCTCTCCTTGGTATGGGATGTGTTGTTGAAGTGTGATGATGTTATTAAGCTTTCGAAGTTGTTTCTGAAAGTGAGTTTGATTTTGATGTTAAGCGTCATCCTAAAAGTTAGATTTAACCCCAAATATGCTGAAATTGATTTCTGCCATTTCTTAGTCATGTTTTTATTCCATTTAATTCTTTCTTTCTAATTTTTAGCAGCTCGCATGCTTCATTTTTTACATGCAGAGTATTGCTCTTTAGTGTTATTACTTATTTTATGTAAACTTCAGCTGCATACTGCCTTATGTTATTGCTCTTTAACATGAAGGGATGGCATCAGTTTTGATGTTATGATTGTATTTGTTTCATTTATTCTAGCCTTTAAGGTGGGTATGATTTATACTAGGTTGGGTATACTCTATGTCAGTAGGAAAACAATTCATATGCGTATAGAGTATTGACTATTAGTATTGGGTTCTAGTAAGTGTCATAATTTCGGACTTTGCAAAATACTTTAAACTCTGTTTGGTGTTGGCGACGTTTCTATTTTTCCATTAGTGGATGTTGATATTTTCCTTTATAGTGTTATAGATAGCATGGAATGGTGGGGTTAGGATGACATTATGTCATATCAATGGTGTTGTTATCTATATATGTGGAGTCAATAGGTTGTGATTGCTGAAACTCGATGATGTTTTTCTGGGGTTCTTTTGTCTGATACAAGAGCTTAAGTGTTAAGTAGCTAATATTCTTTTGCAGAGGTTAATGGTGTTTCTAGGGCATTTTGCTGTAATGTTATTGGTATTATCATTCACCCGATTTGATATTTTGTTATATTGTTGGGGCTATTATTCATAAGATCTGGTGGAGGGTTACTTTTCCATTGGAATAGTTTCAGTAGTTTGATAGGTCCCTTTGATATTTGTGGCAGTTCGTTGTTCAGTTGCATGTGTTTCAATCTTTACCTGGGATTTATCCATGTTAAGTAATTCTGATTGTTGCTAGTTGGCTGAGGGTTATCGCAATTGGCTTTGAATCAGTTTGGGAGAGTGCTGAGACCTAGGGATTCTAGGAGACCTTTTTTAGGACAATATCTATTGGATCAACAGATTATCAGGTTTACACTGTTTTATGCCAAGTTGTGCAGGATGTACAGTGTATGTGTAAGATTATCTCTGGGAGAAATTTATATGCTCATCAATATTACTCAGCCTATGTACGATTATCTTTAGGAAGTTTACATGAGGTTGCATCTGTATTCCTTCTTGGACAGATCTGTACTCTCTTATGGACTCAAGCGTTCAAGTTCCCCTTTGATTTTTTTGCAAGGGTTATTAATATTTCTAAGGCATTAATGATATTTTTTCTAAGGCTTCTCAAGCCTCATATAATTTTCTTGCGGGATCAGTGATATTTTTTCTAAGGTAATTCTTATGCATTGACATATTTATCTATGGTTTTTATGCATAAAGCATGAGATTAGAAGGTAAATTGCTAACATACAAGGCATAACAGCTCATGATACTTTAAGGCCCAATGCCACATACAATACTCAAGGCCCTCATCTAGCATGACAACTTAAGGCATGCGCCTAATATGAGAGTTTAAGGCCCTGCGCCTAATGTGACAGTTCTTTGAATATCAGTAAATACTTGTAAAATTTCACTCATTTTCCCGAGTAGTATGTGTAACGTTCGAGTAGAATAAGGGCTAGTAAAATTATTTTTCGAAGTGTTATTGGCAGAGCAGTATATGTATTTCCCAAGCAGTATTTGTGATGCCCGCGCAGAGTAGGGGCTAGAATTGTTTTCCAAAGTGTTGTTGGTAGAGCAATGTATGTGATTTCCGAGCTCAGTGGGGTGGTGCAGGGAATTGTGGTTTAGAAGTTAAGTATTGTGATAGCAGAGCAGTTTATGCTTTTCATGAGCAGTTAGTGTATTTCCCTAGCTCAGTAGGGGTGATTAGTTCAGTGGTGTTCAGAAGTGAAGTATAATATTGACAGAGGAGTATGAGTACTTCCTGGGCAGTCTATGTGTTTGCGGAGTAGTATGAGCATTTTTCGAGCAATCTATGTATTTTTCGAGCAGTATGAGTACTTCCCGAGCAGTTTATATTTTTCTCGAGCAATATGTGTAGTTCTCAATTTTTCGTGAGTTAGGCAATTCTATTTATCTACTTATCAAACTTTATTCAACTTCGCTCTTCAGTTTGACTCGAATGGGAGACTTATATAATGGTACCTAGGAGATCTGGAAGAGCATAAGGCTTATTCCCAATCACAAGACATATTCCTAAGCAGCTTATGTGTATTTCCAAAGTACCCAGTGTGTTTCCAAACCACCCAGTATATTTTCAGAGTACGCAGTGTGTTTCCAGACCACCCAGTGTATTTCCAGAGTACGCAGTGTGTTTCTAGACCACCCAGTGTATTTTCAGGGCACTCAATGTAATACCCGACTGACCCATGTAATTCCCGACTGACCTATATAATTCTAGGGCAGTTTATCTAATTCCAGACTAGTCTATATAATTCCAAGATAGTCTATATAATTCCAGAGTAGTCTATCTAATTCCAGACCAGGCTATATAATTCCAAGATAGTCTATATAATTTCAGGGTAGTCTATATAATTCTAGGGCGGTATATATAATTCCAGACTAGTCTATATAATTCTAGGACAGTCTATATAATTCCAAGACAGTCTATCTAATTCCAGAGCTGTCATGCCCCGGGGGAGTCCCCGCCAGACGAAAATCTGACAACATCTCCCCTGTACAGGTGACAATACCAATCTTGCATACAAGGCCTACACGACCGGAATCCAAACAATACACGCAGATAATAAATTGGCCTCAGACCATCAATCCAGGTAAATAGCAATAGTCTACTATATCTAGGCTTACCCCTTCTGCCATTTGAGCAGGAATATACAACCAAACCAATCGAATAGTCCATAAGGACACAACAAATATCACCAAACCTCCACAAGTACATAACTAAAACAAACACAAATCCTACACACTTCATCTAGTTAAAAACCAAAACCATAAAACCAATAAAACCTATCCATTTCGACGAGGGGGATTGGCAGCTGGACTCTCCTGGCAGTTTCAACCTGAAACAGATGTAAAGAAATGGGGTAAGTTCAAAGAACTTAGCGGATAATAGTCGATATGCGAAGCAAGATATAGCTAACAATAAGAATCATGCCAGTATAGTCTCATATAAATAGGGTATGCAAGCAAGAAATACAAAAGGACTGTACTTACCTGAATCTCCTGCCCTGATACAGGAGCATGTGCCATACTATAAGAGATAAAGTCATCACCATATACAAATATGAATCCTGTATGCATGACAATCATATGCAACATCCAAGGCATCAATAAAAATGAAGCAAACACAATACAAATACTATCCATGCAAAATGCATGCCGTGCAAATGACATGGTCACCCCTGACGCCAGTAAGCCGCCTCACACGCGATGGAGAAGCCGAGTGGGTAGGGCTATGACAATTGTGCACTCTGCCATCACTGCTCCTGAGTAACCGAGTGGACAAGATGCTGTCGGAGTACACCTATCCTCCTGCCCCAAACAGAGTGGGGGAGCTAAGCTCTCATCTCCCGGTGTCATAGACCAGAGGAGGGATCCCTGCCCGCTACCACGCTGCCTCATCGCTACCCATGAGCGGACCAGCAGAGCCTGACAGAGCAACTGCACACACCCTCCTGATGTACCACTAACCTATGAGTGGCAGTGTGTGCAGGCCATGTAACTGGCTGCGGGCTCAACTATAAAGGAACCCCGTCCAGCCAGCATGCAATCATGCAAAATGGTGCATGATACTAAAGCATGTAAAACCAACTAAAAATACCTATCCGAATAATATGCACAATCAATAAGTGCATATCTATGATCCAAGTAACTATGCTCCAAATAAAACAGAGAAGATATAATCATACTGATCAAATGCATGTATCTAGTAGGCACAAAAATATACTAGGCATATAAACATGAAAATTATTGCAAGCTATCCTAACTAGCATATCAACATGACTATATCTAGGAGATAAGTCAAAATACTCGCCTGAATAAAAATGTCCGCAAGAATAAAATCGTCACGACCGGAGACCTGCCTCATGACCAAAACCTGCATACAACATAATTTTCATCAAATCCAAACACACACAACATGCTAAATTACTACTATACAGTTTCTATATTCGCATTCTTTTATCGATTACGAATTAGAAACTCTCACTTGTACATCTAACCAAATCCCATTAGGATTTCTATATTAACAACTCCCTAACTCATATACCATAATCAACACCCCTTTTAGCCTTCACAACCGTTTACAACCATTTCTAGATTATCCATTATCATCCTAAACCCCACAACCAACAACCCATAATCTATCCATTTACAACTAATAAAAAGAGAAGATAGATCAAGTTTACCAAGCTAGCAAAACTCCACTTGTAGCAAAATTTTCCCCCAAATCTGTCTGGAATCTATTAGAGACTGAAAAGATGTTGTGATGGCGGCTGACCGGAGAGATCGGAGGGGACTGTTTGTGACGAAGCCGGTGGCTTTAGAGACTGGAGGTGGCCAGGCTTGAGAAGGCTCACCGATTGGAGGGGAAACCCCTTCTCCGATTGGCTATCAGCGGCGAAGCTTGGTGAGGAAGATGCGGCTGAGGAGATGGAGGTGGTCGCTGAGTTTGGCAAGGAAGATGCAGCCGAAGTGGAAGGGATGGAGACGGTGGAGAAGACCACCACCACCGACCCTAGGTGGAGGAGAAGGATGGCCGGCGGTGAGGAGGCAGAGCAAGCGGCAACGCGCGGTGAAGAAGTGGAGATCGCGCGATCGGCGATCGTATGCGAGGGCGGCGCTGTCCAGGGGTGACACCGGCAACGCGAGGTCGGCGATCGTCTGCGAGGTCGGCTGGCAACGGCTTATGGTGAAACTGAGATGGTCGACGAGTGTGCAACGCAGGCGAGCAGCGGCAGAGGGAGATTTAGCCACCGCCGTCTGCCGCGAGGAGAAAACGTGAGCCGCTGTCTGTCGCAAGGAGAAAAACGGGAAGAGCGGCGTCGAACGGCGAAGGGGAGCACGCGACGCACCGGGGCGGCGGCGGCGGTTGCGACGCAGGGAAGAAGGGCTTGCGAGTGGAGAGGAGATGGTGCGTGAGAAAGGAATCGGGGAATTAGAAAAACCTAGGTTTTCTATCTAAAACCTTAGGTCAGATAATCCAAACAGGCCTTTTAAAAGTCGGTTTTCCTTATCTCCGTAAATACCCCATACAAGCACCGTTTAATTCCCGAAAAAATTTCTAAAATTCTCCAAAAATTCCAAAAATAATTTCTAAGATTATTTTCATAATTTTGGCCATTTAATTTAGTGTTTTAAATTTCAGTATTTAACATTCTCCCCCACTAATAAAAAATTTGGTCCCCAAATTTCTTGCTCATGTACGAGTATGAGATGTCACAACAACCATCTCAGATATCTGGAGACAAGTCACACACCTCAAGTGACTAAGTGGGGTATTGAGCTCTGATCTTTTCCTCAAGCTCCCAAGTAGCCTCCTCATCTGTGAGGTGACTCCACCCGACCTTGACAAGTCGCACAATCTTATTCCACAACCGTCGTTCCTTGTGATCCAGAATCCGTACCGAAACCTCTGCGTAAGTAGCATCAGGTTGAATAGAACCTGACACACCTGACCTAATATGTGTAGGGTATGACACATACTTCCTCAACATGGACACATGAAATAGAGCATGGATACCAGCCAAGTACGGTGGTAGCACTAAGCAGTAAGCGACTGCTCCGATCCTCTCCAAAATCTCAAACGGACCAATGTACCTAGGAGCTAGCTTACCACGGAGTCCAAATCTCTTCACCCCTTTCGTGGGTGAAAATCGCAAGAATACCTGGTCACCAATTGAGAACTCCAGAGGTCTCTATCTCTGACTGACGTAACTCTTCTGACGATCCTGCGCCTTTGCCATCCTACGTCTGATAGTACGGACCAACCCTGCCTCATACTGAGCTCTCTGGGGTTCTAACAACTGAGCCTCCCCAACCTCCTTCTAGAAGGTGGGTATCCGACACTAACTACCATACCATACTTCAAACAGTGCCATTTGGATAGCCGAATCATGGCTGTTGTTGTAGGCACATTCCACTAATGGTAAGTGGTCCTCCCAATTGCCCCCGAAAACCATAACATAGGACCTCAGCAAGTCCTCTAGTGTCTAAATGGCCCGCTCAGACTATCCATCGATTTGAGGATGGAATGTTGTACTAAAACGGAGCTATGTACCTAAGGCCTACTGTAGACTCTGCCAGAAACGAGATGTGAACCGAGGATCTCTATCTGATATAATGCTCAAAGGAACACCATACAATCTGATGATATCCCGACAATATAACACTGTCAAACGATCCAAAGAGTCGGTCTTCCGAATCGCTAAGAAGTGTGCAGATTTGGTTAGTCGGTCAATGACTATCCAAATCGCGACATGGCCTTGACGTGTCCTAGGCAAACCCACCACAAAATCCATAATAATACGCTTCCACTTCCATTCCGGAATCGAAATTTCCTGAAGCATCTGTTCCTTAAACTAATGCAACTCCGGAAACCATTATCCTCCTCGGAGTCAGAGACGGTAGTCCATCTACCGTCCAAAATTCACTCCACCACACACTCTGTAAGTGCATGGGAGGCTGTCGCGACCAAACTTCCTTGTTACAACCGTTTGTGTTCTAGCTACTCTATAGTAGCTATCCAGTAGCTAGCCAAAACTCCATGAGCATTTCTGTTCCTCACCTATTCAAAATAACATAATAACTGCGAAGTCCATGTCATATATATGACGGCTTATCTCGCAGTCCTTTAATTGTCGTAAGCTTAGGATACGTCTTATTCTATAATATCGGAATCGCTCCGATCTCCAAAATGATGCATCCATGTACACCACCCTTCCATCCACACCAGAATGATTAATCAACACTGGCGTAAAAGTCAACCATCGTCTGAGCCCTGAAACTAGTTTCACAAGCTTCAGACTAAATAAATTCCATCACCTTCCTGGTTCAACTAGTCAGCGATTGTAGTATCGCTAGAGCATCCTATCCATATCTATGATAATAATCAAATCAATACCAAGAAAACTACCATCAACGGTGACCGAGTGCGCAACTCCAACTATCACCATCAACAGTGGCCAAGTTACGCAACTCTAACGACCACAACTGATCCAATCGTGTCTGGAATACACGACTTCCCAAATCTCTGGATGACTAAGTCATCAATAAGTCTAATAAGATAATCAAAAACTCATACAATTCATACCAAGTATGAAATTGTCGTCACTATACAACTGCATTCTCTTTACTCTAGGCTGATGATATAACAATCATCACAACAATAATGATAATTGTATGACACCATGTCACTACAATATCAACCCATCAATCGTAGATCAATCCTAGAGTATACACCGGTGTCCAATGGCTGATCTAAATAGATCCTTTATCCACAATGAAGGATATTCATTTCCTTTCACAACTACCGCATTCTATCATCGATAATCGATGCATAATCTCAAAGGTCCATCTCTCTTTTAACAAAGAGTTCCGACTCTTCTCCGAAAGAAAGTGCAGGGATGATTAATATCCCATCCAATACCTCCTATCATAAGGTAAAACGATCTTTCATCGTCTTGACTAGTGTAGGTATTCACGCCTTATCCATAACCAAATCTCTAATAGTAGGGACTGATATTTTCTGAGAGTTTACTCCTTGTCCTTCAAAATTGGTGGCTAGCAGGTCAAATCCCTAGCTTCCTAATTCGACATCAGTCGGCACCTCTAAAGAGTCCGTACTTCCGAAATCATCGTTAGGTTCCTCAAGGTCAATACTTCATCGACCTCGTCCCCAACCATGAGTAGGGGCAATTTCACTAGGTCAATACTTTTCCTAACCACTAAAGTATAGTAATCACTAAAGACAATACTTTTTCTATAGCTCAGAGATATCCTTCAGCTTGCCTAGTCCCAAAACACGAGAACTCCCAAAAATCCAAGGAAAAGAAAATCCTCAAAACACAAAACCCACAAACCAAGACCGCAAACCAATAAAATTGTCACGTCCTGGGGGCATATCCATCATCCAAATGACAGATGAGCCCCTTAGTGACAATATTCCAAAATACATGGACCAGATCTGGTAAAAACCTCGAATTAATAATAGAAATACCAGTATTTTATTAACTGCATGCATGCACGACTAAACATATATCACTTAAAGTAAAATAGTTTTGTGATACCAAATCAAATTGTGACCAAAAATCCAAAGTGCATAAATAAAATGCAATACCGATAAAGTAAATAAAGTGACATCTCGATGATACAGTGGGACAAGCACGGCAAGGGACTCTCTGAGCGACACGAAGGTAGGTCAACAGGACACGTCCTCCATCAGTTAACCTAGAGGATAAGTGAGGAGGGGGTGAGTACAACCACTCTGTGGATGTATAGACAATAGTGCATAATCATAATGCACATAATGGAAGTCACAGGGAACAAGCTAGAGTAACCCAACCCTCAGAGTACCAATATCAGTCTGCAACTATCCTGATCAGCAGTATAACAAATATACCCGCAACATACACAACCATTGCAACCTACATGCAATGCCCATCCAGATACCACGACAATGCCTCGTTGCTCTCGCACACAAAGGGAACTGTCTATGAGCTACCGTGAACGGTACTCATGGGTCGACAATCAATATGTTAAGCACTGTCTATGCGCAACTACATGCTACCACAAATGAAACTCGTGGGTAGACAGGCAGTAGAAAGACTCAGTGTCTGCGGTAACGACATGCTACCACGAATGGGTCTCATGGGCAGACCGCGTATATAGATATCTAGTATTTGACTGCTCACAACCACATGCTACCTCTAATGGGTTGCGGGGGTAGTCGATTTTCCTAGGTTGTTAAGCCTAGGGTTATCCAATACATCCAACATAGAATGTCTATCAAAATCGATAAGGATCATTGATCTACAATTAAGCCCATTGAGGCGGTCAAGCGAGGGTTTCAACACCTCTAATACGAAATGTTTACCAAAGTCGGTAAAGATCATCGACTTATAAATAAATACATCCAGATGGTTAAGTCTAGGGTTCCAACCCTTCTAACATGATCAGTTATCAAGGTCGATAAAAATCACAAGTCCACTAATAAACACGTCGAGACGATTGATACTAGGGTTTCGTCCCAGCTAACAGGAAATGCCTATTAAGGCCAATAAGGACAACAAATCTACTAACGAGCCCGTCAAGAGGGTTAAGCCTAAATTATACCATTCTACCAGTTCAATCATGCATGCTACAACATGCTACCACGAACAGATCTCGTGGATGCTTAAGATGTAAAGTAGCTATCTAGCTACAGACATCATACGAATTCGATTTTCATCATCTCCAAACGGATACGCAAGAGTATAACCTTACAGTAGATTATCTCAACCTTGAATGGGGAACATGATCGACCACAGATATCCAAAGCAACCATAGAGAGACTCTACTGCAGACTCTCTCTCAACCAAGAATAAGAGATATAGTTGGCAGCCGAGATATGAACAATGTTATATATACCCTCGAAGGATTAATCGCATCCTAATCATACGAACTCTACTGGTCCGATCACCATATCACTAAAATAGTAAATGGATAAACATATACCAATATGCACATCCGGGTTATTACGCCTAGGATTCCAACACCTAGGGTTCTACTAATGTTTCATTCCTGAGATCCGCTCCTACAGAATAACTTCATCTAAGTTATTCTATCTCTACTAGTCTTAATCATGGTATCCACCGCAAAAATACATAACCATATAAACATATAACACACTGTCTAATAAATGACAACATAATCGTACTAATGGCAATCAATGGCGGAAATTAATTAGGGTATAACTAAAGGGTCATGCCAGAACAAAGTCAAGGCAACACTAAATAAAGTATCAGATGCCTATATATACCATAAACTATGTAAGCAATGTAATCATGTCCTCATGCACTAGGATCTAGAAAGTCAAAGAACCTCTATGTATACCTTCTACGAATTTATCCATCTTAGTCATATTATTCAACTAGTCTAATCCTAATACTAGTCCAATCCTAATACTAGTCCAAAAAGTAAGAGGTAAACATCTACCAATAATATCTAATCATTTATATCACAATGATAACTAGCTACGTATAGCAGTAATAGTAGTTAATAATCATATGCTAACGATAAACTAGCAACCTAAAAATCTAATAGTCTAACAGATATAAGATTAAAACAATACTAGACAAAACATGATACCACCGCATAACCAATATAACCAATACAAATATGCATTAAATCTAGAAAATTTTCTAGAATTTACCTGTTAGTCATCTAGAGATGTCCTATCACCGCCAAATCCCCAAATTGACCTCGTCAATAATACCTCGAATTTCTGAAACATAAAAATCATCAAAAATCCGTACAACTTCGAAAATACCCTAATTAACCTGTCAAACGAGGCAAACTCCGAAAACCCAAAGACCCTAAGGAACTCGAAAACCTACGCTTTGATACCAAATAAATTATCACGCCCCGGGGGAGTCCCCACCAGACGAAAATCCGACAACATCTCCCCTGTACGGGTGACAATACCAATCTTGCATACAAGGCCTACACGACCACTATACATCGGTCAACACGACCGGAATCAAAACAACACACGCAGATAATAAATTGGCCTCAGGCCATCAATCTAGGTAAATAGCAACAGTCTACTATATCTAGGCTTACCCCTTCTACCATCTGAGCAGGAATATACAACCAAACCAATCGAATAGTCCATAAGGACACAACAAATATCACCAAACCTCCACAAGTACATAACCAAAATAAACACAAATCCTACACACTTCATCTAGTTAAAAACCAAAACCATAAGACTAATAAAACTTATCCATTTCGACGAGGGAGATTGACAGTTGGACTCTCCTGGCAGTTTCAACCTGAAACAGATGTAAAGCAACGGGGTAAGTTCAAAGAACTTAGCGGATAATAGTCGATATGCGAAGCAAGATATAACTAACAATAAGAATCATGCCAGTACAGTCTCATATAAATAGGGTATGCAAGCAAGAAATACAAAAGGATCAGATTGAATCTCACTCGATACAGGAGCATGTGCCATACTATAAGAGATAAAGTCATCACCATATACAAATATGAATCCTGTATGCATGACAATCATATGCAACATCCAAGGCATCAATAAAAATGCAGCAAACACAATACAAATACTATCCATGCAAAATGCATGGCGTGCAAATGACATGGTCAGCCCTGATGCCAATCAGTCGCCTCACACACGATGGTGAAGCCGAGTGGGTAGGGCTATGACAACTGTGCACTCTGTCATCACTGCTCCTAAGTGACCGAGTGAACAGGATGCTGTCAGAGTACACCTATCCTCCTGCCCCAAACAGAGTGGGGGAGCTAAGCTCTCATCTCCCGGTGTCATAGACCAGAGGAGGGATCCCTGCCCGCTACCACGCTGCCTCATCGCTACCCATGAGCGGACCAGCAGAGCCTGACAGAGCAACTACACACACCCTCCTGATGTACCACTAACCCATGAGTGGCAGTGTGTGTAGGCCATGTAACTGGCTGCGGGCTCAACTATAAAGGAACCCCAGCCAGCCAGCATGCAATCATGCAAGATGGTGCATGATACTAAAGCATGTAAAACCAACTAAAAATACCTATCTGAATAATATGCACAATCAATAAGTGCATATCTATGATCCAAGTAACTATGCTCCAAATAAAACAGAGAAGATATAATCATACTGATCAAATGCATGTATCTAGTAGGCACAAAAACATACTAGGCATATAAACATGAAAATTATTGCAAGTTATCCTAACTAGCATATCAACATGATTATATCTAGGAGATAAGTCAAAATACCCGCCTGAATAAAAATGTCCGCAAAAATAAAATCGTCACGACCAGAGACCTGTCTCGTGACCGAAACCTGCATACAACATAATTATCATCAAATCCAAACACACACAACGTGCTAAATTACTTCTATACAGTTTCTATATTCGCATTCTTTTATCGATTATGAATTAGAAACTCTCACTTGTACATCTAACCAAATCCCATTAGGATTTCTATATTAACTCACCTTCCATATTAACAACTCCCTAACTCATATACCATAATCAACACCCCTTTTAGCCTTAACAACCGTTTACAACCATTTCTAGATTATCCATTTCCATCCTAAACCCCACAACCAACAACCCATAATCTATCCATTTACAACTAATAAAAAGAGAAGATAGATCAAGTTTACCAAGCTAGCAAAACTCCACTTGTAGCAAAATTTTCCCCCAAATCTGTCCGGAATCTATCAGAGACTGAAAATATGCTGTGATGGTGGCTAACCGAAGAGATCGGAGGGCACTATTTGTGATGAAGTCGGTGGCTGCAGAGACTGGAGGTGGCCAGGCTTGAGAAGGCTCACCGATTCGAGGGGAAACCCCTTCTCCGATTGGCTATCAGCGGCGAGGCTTGGTGAGGAAGATGCGGCTGAGGAGATGGAGGCGACGACTGAGTTTGGCGAGGAAGATGCAACCGGAGTGGAAGGGATGGAGATGGTGGAGAAGACCACCACCGCCGGCCCTGGGTGGAGGAGAAGGATGGCCGGCGGTGAGGAGGCAGAGCAAGCGGCAACGCGCGGTGAAGTAGTGGAGATTGCGCGATCGACGATCGTATGCGAGGGCGGCGCTGTTCGGGGGTGACACCGAAAATGCGAGGTCGGCGATCGTCTGCGAGGTCGGCTGGCAACGACTCACGGTGAAATTGAGATGGTCGGCGAGTGTGCGACGCGGGCGAGCAGCGACAGAGGGAGATTTAGCCACCATCGTCTACTGCAAGGAGAAAATGAGAGCCGCTGTCTGTCGCGAGGAGAAAAATAGGAAGAGCAGCGTCGGATGGCGAAGGGGAGCATGCGACGCGCTGGGGCGGCGGCGGCGGTTGCGACGCAGGGAAGAAGGGCTCGTGAGTGGAGAGGAGATGGCGCGTGAGAAAGGAATCGGGGATTTAGAAAAACCTAGGTTTTCTATCTAAAACCTTAGGTCAGATAATCCAAACAGGCCTTTTAAAAGCTGGTTTTCCTTATCTCCGTAAATACCCCATACAAGCATCGTTTAATTCCCGAAAAATTCCAAAAAAATTTCTAAAATTCTCCAAAAATTCCGAAAATAATTTCTAAGATTATTTTCCTAATTTTGGCCATTTAATTTAGTGTTTTAAATTTCAGTATTTAACAAGAGCAGTCTATATAATTCCAAGGTAGTCTATATAATTCCAAACCAGTCTATATAATTCTAAGGCAGTCTATATAATACCAGTTTCTTCCTCATTATGTATAATGGTTATTTATTAATATCTTAAAGGGTGTTATAGCCAATTAATCTGGAGAGAAAGGCGGTGGAGTAGGGAAATGAGGAAGCGAGGGAGGGAGTTTCTGGATTTGGTATGTGAAGATAACTTCTACTGCATCATCCCTAATCGTTCACTTCTACCACAAATCAAGATCCTTAGCAGCATCTTCATAGATATTATAGATCTCACCTCTTCTAATCGAAGGAGGAGGAGGAATCCGAGCATGCCGGAAAAAGGAACCCCATCAAATTTAACATTGTTATTATTTCATTACTTCTTTTTTTACATTTAAACATCCGACGACAATACAAAATGGTATGGAAAATAGGCACAATTTGAAGGATTAAGCATTCATTGCAAGTATGTTCAGATACAAGACAAGTTTTCCCCAGATAATTTTTTGGTACAATTGTTCAGAAGTTGCAAATTGCAGTTAAAAGAATATATTTACTGCTCAGAATCAATTTCTAAATCAGTGTTAAATGCCTCCGTAGGGAAATTCTTATAGACTTCTTCAATGTTGAGCTCGTGGATGGGCAGATCGAGTATAACGTACTTCTTTTCATTGGCTATCTACAGAGCACCCTTAAACCCCCTCTGAAAGTATTTGCTGAGCTATTTAGTTATTCTTCTTAGGATTTTTGTTTGTTATGCAACCCATCTCTCAGCCTTTATCTCTTTTAGTTGAAACAGTTCTTGGTTTAGTTTGTTGGCTCGGATGGTCTGTTCATGGGTAGTGTTGGCCAGCATGTTGAAATGTTGTTGTAGTACATTGAGGTGAAAGTGGAATTCATCCAGACTGGCAAAGGTGGTCTCTTTTAGAGCAGTGTGTGCATCTATGATATCTTCCATTAGTTGGAATAACTCATTTGTCTGGCAGTGCCAGTTGCTTTCCCTTTCTTTCCATTTTAATTCTTTATTCTTTGGGAAGCAATGGTCTGGTTTGACTCTTCAGCACATTCTTGCAGCCATTTGATATGGGTGACTTTAATAGCACGTTGTTTCTTTAGTTCTTCTTTGTAATTTGTTAGTATTTGTTCCCGATCGGTAGAGAAAGTTTCTACTTGCAGTTGTAGTTGAATGGTAAAGTGTTAATGAAGGCAAGGGTCTTTAAAAGAGGATTTTAATGGTTAAGTATGGTTTGTGGTAAATGTAAAAAGGAAAGTTAAGGCATTTCTATTAGCCCTAATGTTTTCTTGAGAAATATTTTCCTGCAGGAGTGTTTCAAATTCTTTTTATCTTGATACAGGATTTGGAGATCAAATTTGTGCTCTTTTTAAAGGGGTTAATGATTTTTATGAGTTTTTTTTATAAAGCAGAGCTAATATTCTTATGCAGGGAGTAATGATTTTTTCTAAGGCATTCTTTATGCCTAATGTATGGCTTGGAAATTAAATTAATGCTCTAGGGGAGAGGGGTTGTCAATAATTTTAAGGCATTTTGCACCTATTACAGGGCCTAAGGGCTAATGAAGGTGTTCTTGCGAGGGTTATCAATTTTTCTAAGAGGTTTCAGGCTATCTAATGGTCTGTGGTAGAAGGTTATATGGGTTTTCTAAGGTATTCTATGTTTTATACAAAAATTGAAGTGTTTCTTATATTCTTTTATTGAAGGGGGTTATCAAGTTTTTCTAAGTTATTAAGGGCATTCATTCTGAAAGTTATTATGCTTGATCAGAACTCCTCTTCTCTTTTTTCAATGGTATTCTTTTTAAGGTATGACAAGTTTTGTGTTATTTTTTCTAAGTGTTAGAAATTAACTCAGGCTCTGCGCCTATTATAACAGCCTAATGGCTAGGTAAGCTATTTTCCCCCTCAGGGAACTATAATGCCTTTATATGGCATATGTATATCTTCAAGGCTCCGAGCCTACTATAACAGCCTAAGGGCTAGATAACTTTATTCCCCCATGGGGAACTATAACGCCTCTATATGACATATGTAAAATATTTTCACAGCTCTCCTATAAAAGTCTAAGGGATAGATAGCTATTTTCCCCCATGGGGAACTATAATGCCAACTATAATAGACAGGTAACATGCTAACAAGGCTCAACGCCTCTAGTATTTTAAGGCGTAAATGCCTTTTATAGTATTTTAAGGCATTAACGCCTCCTACAGTATTCTAAGGCATAAACGCCTCTTATAGCATTCTAAGGCATAAACGCCTCATAGCAACATTTTAAGGCATTAACGCCTCCTACAATATTCTAAAGCATAAACGCCTCTTATAGCGTTCTAAGGCATAAACACCTCATAGCAACATTTTAAGGCATAAAATGTCTCATGCAAATTTTTAGGCATAAACATCTCATACAGTGTCAAGGTTCAGTGACTCATACAGTGTTCAAGATGCAATATGCATGGAATAGTGCCTAGTATAACAGTATGATAGATGTTGATATTGGAGGTTGATATGATAAGTGTTTGCATGCTCATGAACATTTGTAAAACTTCACTCAACTTTGCTCTTCAGTTTTACTAAAGAGGGGGAACTTATGATAGATGCGGAGGCCTTTTTCAGAGAAATTTATTATTCATGAACACTTGTAAAACTTTACTCAACTTCGCTCTTCAGTTTTACTAAAGAAGGGGAACTAATGATGGATGTCGAGGCCTTTTTTAGAGAAATTTTTTATTCATGAACACTTATAAAACTTCACTTGACTTCACTCTTCAGTTTTACTAAAGAGAGGAAACTTATGATGGATGTGGAGGCCTTTTCAGAGAAATTTTTTATTCATGAACACTTGTAAAATTTCATTCGACTTTGCTCTTCAGTTTTACTAAAGAGGAAGAACTTATGATGGGGTTGGGGTTTCCAGGGTAGTATAAGCAATTCCAGTACAGTTCTAGGACAGTATGTGGAGTTCCAGACCAGTATGTGTAGTTCCAAGGCAGTTAGGATAGGTTCAGAGCACTATGTAAAGTTAAAGGGTAGTATAAGCAATTCCAGTGTAGTTCTAGGGTAGTATGTGTAGTTTTAGACCAGTATGTGTATTTCCATGGTAGTTTGGACAGGTTCAAAGCACTATGTGCAGTTCTAGAGTAGTATAAGCAATTCCAGTGTAGTTCCAGGGCAGTATAAGCAATTCCAATGTAATTTTAAGGCAGTATAAGCAATTCCATTGTAGTTCTAGGGAAGTATGTGTATTTCCAAGACAGTTTAGACAGGTTCAGAGCACTATGTGCAGTTCCATGACAGTATAAGCAATTCCAGTGTAGTTCCAAGGCAGTATAAGCAATTTTCAGTGTAGTTCCAGACCAATATGTGTGTTTCCAAGGCAGTATGTATAATTCCATACCAGTATGTGTGTTTCTAGGGCAGTTTGGACAGGTTCAGAGCATTATGTGCAGTTCCAGGGTAGTATGTGGAGTTCCAGACTAGTATGTGTGTTTACAGTGCAGTATAAGTATTTTCCAGGACATTATAAGTGTTTCCAGGGCAATATAAGTATTTCCAAAGCAGTATAAGTATTTCTAAAGCAGTATAAGAATTGCCAAAATAATACGTGTATTTCCAGAGCAATATGAGCAGTTACAGGGCAACATTTATATTTCCAGGGCAGTATGAGCCTTCCCAAAGCAATATAGGTATTTCCAGGGCAGTGTGAACTATGCCAGGACAATTTGTGTAGCTCTGGGTCAGTGATTAATTCCATAGTATGTGTATTTTCGAGGCAGTTTGTGTAGTTCTGGGTCAGTGATTAATTTCATAGTACATATTTTTCTAGGGCAGTATGAATGGTGGCAGGGCAACACATGTATTTTCAGGGAAGTGCGAACTATGCCCGGGCAGTATATGTAGTTCTGGTGCAGTGGTTAATTCCAAAACAATATGTGTATTTCCAAGGCAGTATGAGCAGTTCCTAGGCAGTATGAATAGTTCCAGGGCAATATGTGTGTTTCCAAGACAATGTAAGTAGTATTTTCCAAAGCAGTTGGTGTAGTTCTAGAGTAGCCTGAATGTTTCTATGGCGGTTAGTACATATTCCAAGCGAGATTCTCTTTTCAGTAGGAGATAAGGGGAAGAGGGGTGTGCCAAAGAATAGGAGGTAACGATGAAAGGTGGATGGTGGTTAGTGTAATATAATCATATGTATCTTTGTATTTTATTTAAGATTAACACGTGGCAGAAGATATTTTTGAATTAGGAGTAGGAAAAATGGTTAGGAGGACAGCTTGGCAAAGGGCCATTTGCATAAATACACTACTAGGAGAAGGTGGGTTGCTTCATCTATAAAACGGGCTGAAGACGACGGGATCGGGGTTGGTGGTTGTTTCATCGCTATGCGATACCTCAAAGACATCTCTCGCTTCTTCTTTTTCATTTCATTATTTTCTTCATACTCTTACTGACTTAAGCGTCGGAGTGGCAGTGTCCGGCAACTGGTCCATATCTTATGTTCCTTCTTTAAGCAGCAGATCTAACTCTACTTCAAAGATCCAAGATCTAACAATCTACAAGAAGGGGGAGGGAGATCTCAGTAGGCCGAAGAAGTAGACACCATCAATACCTAAGGCAAGTATTAAGAAGATAGAAAACTATTTAGGCATTAACCCTAAGAAAGGTAGGCATATGCCTAAAAAATGGAACAATGCCCAAAGAATAGATGAAAAATCAAAGATTAGGCAATTGGAGTTAGAGAACCAAGCTTTGAGGTCAAGGCTTGAGAAACTTGAAAAAATCCTTAGAAATATGCAAAATCAAACTCAAGGGTCTAGAAGTCAAAACCTAGGATGTAAGAGGCAAAAACCATCTAGGAGGCAAGGCTTGGGTCACACGCCTATGTCCAAGAAGGTAATGCCTACTTATCACAATGTTCCATTTGATTATGGAACATAACCTAGGTCTAGGAAAACCAAGGTCACAAGGGAAGGTATCCCTAGAGTTGACCATGGTAAGTGCCTAGTGGCTAAGGTTTCGAAGAAACCTAGAGAGGCCACTAAGAAGGTTACAAGAGGAGTCACCCCTAGAGTTAACCTAGGCAAGACCCAAATGATCAAGGCTACTAAGCCTAGAAGGGTCATTAGGAGGGTATCTAGGGAGGTCATCCCTAAGGAATACCTAGTAAACCTAAGGAGCTCCAATATATATTGGGTTCCTAGGAGCGTGATCGATTCATGCTAAATGGGTTAGGTTGTGTCAACTTTAAATGGATGGATAGTTAACCTAACCATGGTAAAGGTGACACTTAAGGTCATTTTCAAGGTTTTGTGATACCTTGGAAATAAGTTTTGATCATAATCCTAAAAGTTTTTAGGATGTGCCAATATGTTTTAAGAAGTTTGAAAAACTGATCAAATTGGCACAATTTAGGTCTTAGGTAATAGTGCGCCATTTTGGATTTTTGACACACTTGGGGATTAGTAGTAATATGGCAAAATGGACTTAATAATAAAAAATGACAATCAATATTAAAATGTAGGTATTGTTATACCTATACCTTTTATTTTCCATGCTTTATTTGTCATATATCATGTCATGACATCATATTCATTTGAATCATATAAAATGTCATGATTAATTTCTAGGGTTTAGTTTTTAGTGTCATGTATGTTTAGGATTTAATCATATGTCATGACATCATGATTATTGGCAATACTTATTTATGTTATCATTTATGTCATGATTATTCATGCATTAATTAAAATTGATTTAAGGACAATTGACATGACTTGAAGTTCAATGTATAAGAGAATCAAGTAATGTTGCCTTAGAAAATACATGAAACCCTAGATTAGGATGAATAAAACTCACATCTCACATCACATTGACTTGTGTATGTTTTCATACACCCTAGATACATGTGAGATGCTAGGAAATGAGTTAAGTTCAAGGTGTATAGTTTTTGCATCTAGATAAACTCAAAGTCATCTTATACCATGGTGGATCATGGGGAAAGCTAATGTGCAAGTCATGTGCATTGAGCCCATTGATTATGATCCAATATAAGTTTTAAAAAATACTTTTAAATCATTTTAGAAAACCTTGGTGAAGTCTATCTTTTGATAGAAGTCACCATTGATGATGTTGATACAAAGAGGGCTCAAAACATTGAAGCTTTTCTTATTTTTGAACTTTGTATCAATTTCACTATTTTGTGGGTAAATTAATTTTCAAATATTTTTCACCCATTGTATTTGTCATAATTATTATACATATGATTTTTTTCTGATTTTTCGTATTATACATAATTATTTATGAATTTCTAAAATTTATTTCTATTTTTGAAATTTTGCATTTGCAGAAATCTGTCGACTGCCGCTTATGGCAGTCAACCGGTGACTGTAAGAGTCGACTGTCAGGTCTAATTTCAGGTAAACAAGGTTTGTTTAGCTTGATTTCAGCTATGTTAGACTACCCTAACTGCTCCTAACCCTAGAATATGCTTTATAAAGTATTAGAAAAGGTGAAAATCCATTGGATATGGATTAGAAGAGTTGTTTGGGTATGTATCAATTTTAAGGTGTGTGAAAGTTCAAGGTTAAACTTTTAACCTTAATTTTGATGGTTTAGTGTTCCTATAGGCTTAGGGACTCTCCAAGGATATTGTTGGTGCAATGGTCAAGGAAGAGCAAGCCTTTAGAGGGAGGTTATCCATCATGGGATGATGGATGTGTTCTTCTTCATGAGGGGGAGAATTAGAAAATGGGAGAATGTGAGATGCCCAATTTGGAAATTGGGAGAGTTTGAAGGAGTGTCTCTCTTGAGTGATATGAGACTTATCACTAGGAAGAGTGAAGACATCCTAGATGTTTTTGGACCAAGAGGGAGATTGTAAGATCTCATTGGGATATGAGACATTGACACCCTTGGGGAGAGCCTTTTTGATGTATGTCAAAAAGGGGGAGAACTTGGGATTCCCAATTTGGAAAATTGGGAGGATTGGATTGAGTTAGTGTTTTAACTCAAAGATGTTGGTTTTTTTGTCAAACATCTAAAAAAAGGAGATTGTTGTTGCAATCGACCCAGGTTATGATTGATCGGACTTGAGTTTGACTTGAGTAGTGTTTTAATGTTTGACATTGATGTTCGACAAAATGTATGATAATGCAATTGTCATGGGAAAGTCTAAGTCTTGAGTACTTGGCATGGAAAGTCCAAGTCATGGGTACTTGGAATGGAAAGTCCAAGTCTTGGGTACTTGGCATGGAAAGTCCAAGCATGAGTCTTGGCAAGGGATAGTCCAAGCTTGAGTCTTGGAAAATGAAAAGTCCAACATGGGTTGGCAAGGATAGTCCAAGGGGTGATATTGGTGGTATAAAGTCCAAGAGTGTAGTCTTGACAACATAAGTCCAATTGTTGGCAACGTAAAATCTAACCGGTAGTCTTGGCAACATAAGCCCAATGTGCCTTGGCGGTGTAGACCAGCTTAGCATGACAATAGCCGATGGAAGCACTTGAAGTCTAGTGTATGGATGAACAAGTCATGGATGACTTGGAGGGATCCAATAGGCGTGAGACTGATGGAGGTGGTTAGTAGGTTTAGGTCTAAGCTAAGGGTGGTCTAGAAAGTATGAGGGTATCATACTTGGGGTTAAACCTCATGTTTGAGGTTATCAGTTGACTGGGGCTTTGAACTAGTCGATTGGTCAAGTGTTTTGACACTTGGCAGGCGAGTTGAATCGTGGCAGTCAATTGGGATTATAGCCAATCGAACTGCTCATAGTTGACTGGTGTTCGACTGCAGGAAATAGTCTGGCAGTCGACTGCCAGCATTGGACAATCGACTGATCGCTTGAGCGCCGATCATGGATGGCAATGATCGCTTGTCGAGATTACGGAGCGTAATGCCTGATGAGATCGACTCATGATACACGGCTCGAAATGATCGCTGGGTAATGGCAGTCGATTGTCAGTGTATCCATTGGCTTGGATGCCAATGTGGATTAAGTCATTGTCAGACAATGACACTGTTGGTAGTTGACTGGGGTCTTATGGCAGTCGACGGTCAGGCACGAAATCAGCCCGATGCAGGTTATAAAGGAGCAGCTCATGGAGGATTTCGCCATGGTTCTTGGAGAGGTTTCTTAAGGCAATTTGAAGGAGAAGTGCAGGCGCATTTCAGGGTCCTTCAAAATCATTCAAGGAACCAACAAACAAAGCATTTAAAGCCCTAGTTTGTAAAGTATTCTTTACATTTCGATTGTATTTCTTTGTATTTGCTTGTATTACTTTGTATTACTGTTGTAATCGCTTGTAAGAGATTTCCTTCACCTTCAGAGTATTTTTCGAGAAGGAGAGTTTATTAATGGTGGTGTTTGCATCACTAGGGCTCATTCGAGCCCAACCCATATAGTAGGAACCTTAAGGTTCCAAATCACGTTATATAATTGTGTTTGTATGCTTGTGTTTTTGTTATTGCTTTATTATTTGTATTTCCGCTGCGCATAACAAATTTTGTAGCAAGCACGATCAAAATCCATCAATCGATGTACGACACGCTATTCACCCCCCCCTCTAGTGACGGTCAATTCCCAACATCAGTAACCTTGAAAGGTAAGTTTGCGATCAACAGTCGATTGGTAGAGTTATTCAATCGACTTATGGCAATGGAATGAGTAGAAACAACCTAATGCCTAGCTTAAAAAAAGGGAGCTTCGTGGGGAGTTCAAGTGTCAATTTCTTGAAGACTTTAAAGGGGATTAGCTATTGCAATCCAAACCTTCAAGGAGATTTCCACATCAATCAAACAACAAGCAAGAAAGATCATATTATGTAAAATGCATTTAATTCTTATTCTTTCATTTACTATGTTTATTTGTATTTGGTTGCTTGTATTATAAAGCTCAAGTTATAAGAGGTTTCTCCGTCTTCAAAAATTTCCGAAGAGAAAGGATAGTGGTGATCCGTAGGAGCTAGGTCATGGAGTATGAATTGAGAATTTCGGACCACGTACAATTTGTGAGTTGTACTTGTGTTGTTATTTCTGTGTATGTGTTTTGTTTTTGTTGCATCAATGATTTATAGACAAGCACGACGAACGAGATCGAATTCACCCCTAGTGCAACGCCAGTCCTAACAGCTAGCTTATGCGCTATGACATCCATCAAAGTCCCATAGTTACATGTACATACCTTCTTTGTGGCTAGGGAATTCCAAGATACTGAAAAGGAAAAAAAAACCTTGCTAAGATCCAATGAGAAATAGCAAATGGTTTGTCATTCGTTCATTTACCCTTACAAGATACAAGCTGGATTTTCTAACATTCGACCATAACCCACTGAACCCCTAAGGTAGCATTTGGTTTGCAGAAAATTTTTTATTTTCATTTTATGAGAAAACGAGAAAATAACGTTTGATTAGTATTTTCTATCTTCATTAAAAAAAATTATTTTCTATTTTTCGAAAAATAGAAAATGTGTCTGCTGTCAAATGCCTCCTAAATTTCTCTAGACAGTCTACAATCAAGCCTATTATAGATTCATTAGCCCTTGCAAATAGAAGGTAATCTGCATAGGCTGAATGGGAAATTCCAATGTCCGAACACATGGGTGGAAATGAAAGCCTGATCTCATCGATACTCCTTTCATTGCCCTTTAAAAAAATTTCAAAAACAAGCCAAAAGGAGTGGGGAGAGCAAATCTCCTTATCAAATGCCCCTCCTCCCTTAAAAGAATCCATATACGAGCTCGTTAATACCCACTAAAAAGGAAACCTTCGTGATGCACTTAGAAATCCAATTTAAGGACTATTACATAAAGCCAAACTCATGGAGGGTAGCTAACAAAAACTTTCAATCCACCATATTAAATGCTTTCTGAACGTCTACTTTGAGAACACTATATGGTGATACCTTTTTCCTTGAATACTTCCTCAATATCTCCTGAGCTACATTAATATTCTCTACTATAGATTGGTTCTTGAAGAAAGCAGTCTGCATTGATCTAGAATGTTATCCATCATTACTGTCATTCATGTAGTAATGATTTTTGAAATGATCTTGTATAAAATCGTGTAACACGATATCGACCTATAGTCCGTGACCGGTGGAGTATGATTCTCCTTGGGAACTAACACAAGAAGTGTGTGGTTCCATTGCTTGAGATAAAGAATTCTATCACATCCTGATAGAGGTCCAAGTTTAAGTTGTTTTAAAAAATTTTGCACCATATTCATCTGGTCCTAAGGCTTTAACATTATCTATGTAAGTAGAATTTGTCTTATCTCGTTCGAGGTGATCGGGTTGACTAATTGTTGCTTTTGATAAGCTGTTAGGATTGGTCATAGCTAGACCATGTTAATGTCCAAATCTGAACAACAAGTTGTTGGCCACCAATTGAGTCAGATCCTCTTGAGAATTTGGGCCTTCTGCAACCCTTTTTGCATTTTCCTATGACGGATGTGAGATCGTCATGTCTTCCCTTTGATGTTCCATAATTGTTTCCGAGTTTGAACCATCGTAACTTCTTGTTCAAGATTCCCACAGATAGTAGCAATTTAATGGGGTCTCTTTTTGGTACACTCAAACTCCTCCTTCCTTACCTTTTGGAAAGTAGAGTGTGTCATCTACAAATTGTAAGAACATTAGAGATGGGTAAACTTTATTGGCGTGACTTATCTGACTTGTATTCACTAAGAAAAGGAGAAGAACGTAGTAGGATATAGAAAAGAAGAGAAGAGAAGAGAAGAGAGGCTAAAGGGTAAAGAGAAGTTTCAGGAAAGAAGAGTTATCTTTGCGTACCATAATAGAAAATCAATCTCTCATGCCCTTTATCACCCCTGGATCTTATATAGTAGATCAGAACTACCTTACCGACCAGACATATTTGATAACCATACTTCTTGTAAGTCTGTTAGAGGATAATAGTTACTTGTAATCACTATAAAAATAATGGTCTCAATCAGCCCAGGTCACAATTGACCAGGACTCGAGTTTGACTCGAGTGATGTTTTGATGTTCGACAAAAACATATGACAATGTAATTGTCATGGGAAGGTCCAAGTCTTGGGTACTTGGCAATGAAAGTCCAAGTGGGACACTTGGCATTTGGGAAAGTCGAAGCATGGGTCTTGGCAATGTAAAGTCCAACATGGGTTGGCAAGGAAAGTCCAAGCATGGGTCTTGGCAATGGAAAAGTCCAAGCATGGTCTTGGCATGAGAATTCCAACATGGGTTGGCAAGGGAAAGTCCAAGTTTGAGTCTTGGCATGAGAAGTCCAAGGGGTTTGATATTGGCGTCGTAAAGTCCAAGCGGAGTCTTGGCGGTGTAAGTCCAATGTGCCTTGGCGGTGTAGACACCGTTAGCATGACATAGCCGATGGAAGCACCTGAAGGCTAGCGCGATGGATGAACAAGTCATGGATGACTTGGAGGGATCCGAGAGGCGTGAGGCTGATGGAGGTGGCTAGAAGGCTTAGGTCGAGGCTAAGGGTGGTCTAGCAAGTATGGGGGAACTATACTTGGGTTAAAACCTCATGTTTGAGGTGTGTCAGTCGACTGGTGTCATGTGGCAGTCGACTGGACCGAGTCAACTAGGGTTTGACTGTGGGTAATGGCCTAGCAGTCGACTGCCATAGGTTGGCAGTCGACTGATGGCTCGAGCAGTCGACTAATCGTGTAATCAGTCGACTGGTGCTCGAGAAATCGGCCACAGAATGGAGTCGAGACTCGACTGGTCGAGTGAGGACTCCATCAGTCGACTGATGGTCACAATCAGTCGACTGATGAAGGTTCCGTTGGACTTATCCAGCGTGGATTTAGCCGTTGTCTCACGACAACAGTGGCATCAGTCGACTGATGGTCCCGATCAGTTGACTGATCGACTTTTTCCAGCACAGGTTGAAGCTATATATGGAGCTCGTGATGGAGGAAAAAAAAGGTTTCTTTGAGGCGATTTGGGGTGAGTTGCTGCTGCAATTCAGGGTCTCCAAGTGCTACTCGATCAACCTAGCGATCAAGCATTCAAGAGCATTTGTAAAGTGTTTTCTTTACTAGTTTTGCTTTGTATTTCATTGTATTTGCTTGTAGCTATTTGTTTATTGTTGTAAACAATTGTAAGAGGTTTCTCCGCCTCCGACTCGTGTCGAGAAGGAGTTATTTTATAGTGGTGTGTGATTGGCATCGCTAGGGTTCGTACGAACCCGATCCGTGGAGTAGGAACCGTGCGGTTCCGAACCACGTTAAATCTTCGTGTCTTTGTGTGTGCTTTGTTAGTAATATATATGAGAGATGTCCTAAGGCAATCGCCTTATGTATGAACCATTTATATGATAAATGAAGATTCACTATTTGAGTATACATGTTTTATGTATTTGATTGGATCTTAAACTCATTTACTGAATGTCCACGATACGATTCACAGCATGAGAGAATTTGTGATTGGATCACAACTAGTGAGTATCTCTACATGTGTAATTGTGATGTATCGGAATTATCCCTGGTCGATGAATTGATGGATTTGGACACCATCAATTCTGTCGAGACTAGCACGAGGTATACTCCTTGGTGTATCCAAGCAGCTGATTCTCACTGGATGGAGACATAGTGATGTCCGGAGTTAATCGTGGATGCTAGTTATGGTAACTAGTTCATTGGAGTGACCAACCGTAAGACTTCATATGGTTCTCTGCATATATAGATATGTCAATGAAGTTCTTACTGTGGCTTAAGTGCGATGTTCCTTTGACTTGCGGTATTCAAGTCATCTTGATCATGGAGACTTATGCTTTGACATCTTAAGCAAACATCTCTAAGGAGATGTGGACCCGGGATGATTGGGTATAAGTCGAAGTGATTGAAGGTGTTTGAATAGCCTATAAAGGATTCACCACTCCTTGCGAGGAGATGTATACCCATGGCCTCTCGTCGGATTGTTACTAAGTCTTTGGCCAAAGCATTACATGTTTAGAGTAAGGTACTCTTCGATACATGTGGAGTAACTAGAATCCGTAGGACGAGGAAATGATACTTGGGCTAGGTGTGACGTAGTCAGCCTAGTGGGGACTGACACAATAGACCATGTCCCTGAACCAAGTGGGTATAAGATGAGTGAAGGGAATGGGGCACGAATCATTCGAGCTCATCAAGGGTTTGAGAAATAGTTCGATCAGCGATTGATCTTTTGGTTAATTGGGGATCATGATGTACTACTAGGTGCCACTCATGATCGCTCTATAATTAATGGTTAATTATAGACGGCCAACATAAACCGAGAACCTATTTGGTCACACGACAACGAGCGTAATCCAAAGGATTTAAAACGAGCTTGAGAATGAGATTCTCGCATCGAGAGAAACTAGGTTTGGTTGGACCAAACATAAAGCGAGCATGAAATCGTTTGACCGCAATGGAAGCGTGGATGGGCCGTGTCTTATGAAGACATAATGGATGAACCAAAATGGTTTGGTTCTAATCCAATGGAGGAGAATAAACCAAAGGGTTTGGTTTATTTTAAACGAATGAACCAAAAGTTGGTTCGTTCATTTTAACTTAAAATAAACCATCATGGTTTGGTTTATTTTAACTTATCTTAATGGAGCGGGTTAACGGGCCTAATGGTTATGATCCAATAACCATTAAGAGAATTAGTTCTCTATAAAGAGGGCTTAATGGATAATTAAGCCCTAATCCAAAACCCTAGTTGGAGTTGCCAACCTAGTTGCCGCCCAACCTAGGTGTGCCGCCTAACCTCTCCTTGGCCGCCAGCCCTTGTGCGGCGTCCGGCTCCTTCTTGGCGACCAAGCTTCAGCCGGTGATCCTCCGGCGACCCTCCGGTGATCTTCCTAGGCCTCGGTGAAAAGGTGAGCACTTGGCTTCCTTGTTTTGGCCAGTGCCTACTCCTCCACCAAGCTGTCCAGTTTTCTGGACAGCTTCTTCTCCTCTCGTCGGAGCGTCGTTTGGACGACGGTTAGAGCTCAGAAAGCGGCTAACTTACCGGGGATTCGATCTCCGGTAATCCTCTGAGGTGGAGGATGAAGGATTCGTCAATCGGTTGATGAATACCTCTCCGGAGAAGCGAGTTTTGAGGACTCATTTTGGATCCGAATTTGGATTCGGATCGTGATCATCTCTCGATCACGTCGTCTTCAACACGAGGCTAGTAACCCGTACGAAGACGAAGCTCGTGGCTTAGCGAAGTCATCCCGAGGAGCTCGGCGTGGATACGGATAGAGACGATTCTTACGAGGATCGTTCCGGTTGATGCCGTTCCCGCTACACGTCATACTAAAGGTATAACGTAGATAAATTTCCTTTTATTGCAAATTTTAATTTACGGTTATGTCTACACTTGTTGTAATATGCATGCGTGTGTTGTGTGTGTTGTAATAAATAGGAGTATTTATTATTTTTATTGCTTCCGCTGTGTTCATGTTTACGAAACATGATCGAACACACACACGCCGCGGTGCCGGAAACCCAACAGTGGTATCAGAGCCCAGGTTGTGTTTCGACATAATCGTAAAAATAGTTTTGCGATAGTCATAATGTATTTCTGGAAATTTTCTAATTTTGGAAATTTAGAAGTATTTATGGAAATTTTTCAATTTTGGAAAGTCTAGAAGTATTTATGGAAATCTTCCACTTTTGGAAAGTTGGAAGTATTTATGGAAATTGATATTTTCCATAAATTAAAATATTTGATTAGATTCTGGAAATTTGTTTCCTAATTTAATCATGATTTGATTTGGGAAATCAAATCTTTAAAATATTTTAATTCCATAAGTAGTTTTAATGATTTAGGAAATTGGTTTCCTAAATAGATTTTCCTTAATCAAATAATTCCATGAATAAAATATGTGATTAGATTTGGAAATTTGTTTCCTAATTTAATTATGATTTGATTTGGAGAATCAAATCTTAAACATATTTTATTTCCATAAATAGTTATGACATATAAGGAAATATATACATGACATAATTGTATGTCATGTAATTGCATTAGATGCATAACATTATGCCATGCGTGTCGTGACATGTAGATGTATGCCATGTATGTCATGCCATGTAGATAATAGTTATTTGCATGCAAAGAGGATGAGACATAAAAACCCTTAAACAATATTAAAGCCTACACCTTCCATTAATATGGTTAGAACCAGAGTTCCGTTTCTTGTTTGGGTTGTTGGACTCTCTCCAAGCCCGGCTCGAACCCGAATATGTTCAAACCATGGAATAGTTTAATACTAATATGGTAAGAGTCAGAGGTCAATCGTTAGCTTTGGTTGTTGGACTCTCTCCAAGCTGGGCTAATTGGTTGAATGCGCTCTAACCATATTAAAACTATGTCCCGATTAATGGGTTGACTTTAACCTGGAGCATCGGCTTGTTGGACTCTCTCCAAGGTTGATGTAAAGGGAGGCGAAGTTGGGTGCTAAGCATATGATGCATACTTGTTAATGTGTTAACAACCCGATGTATGTGTGAACATTCAATTAGTTGATAGCACATTGTGATAGTTGCATATACGTGATATGCAATCGGTATAGTTGATACCTACCGTCGTAGTTATGAATGGCTTGTTGGACTCTCTCCAAGGTTGTTCATAACTATGATGGATATCAGCCCATTCGGAGATGGACCTACGATCTCCCGAAGTGATTTTGGGTTTTTGAAATTGAAAAATGAATGGGATTTATAAATGTATATTGATGCATTTTAAAATCATTTTCATATATGCTCGCTTTTGTATTTCTAGGTCAATAAATTGATCATGACGCTTTCAATTTTGCACTATTTTGGATTCAACAAACCGATTGGGCCTAACTTCGGATCGCTTAGAAACTTGAGAATTGTTCTCAAGGCGAAAAGCTTGCATATGTCCTTGAAGAGCCTCTTCCCGATCTTCTAAGGACGATGCAACCTGCATCAAATGTTGGTCTATCGTAAGCATGTGGCGATTCTCGAAATGGGCGAGTTGCATCATGCTAGCGGCGATGGTACCGAAATAAAAAGCAAAGCATGAGCATATGGATGCTAATACTATGGTCTTCCATCTTCATGAGTTGTTCGATGAGCAAGCGAGATCCGAAAGGTTCGAGGTCTCTAGGCTCCTCTTCACCACGAAGATGCAAGAAGGTTCATCTCAGAGTGCGCTTTGTGCTAAAGATGAACGGGTACATCGAGCGCTAGCTACCCTCGGTTTTGTGATGGATCATGAGTTAAGTATTGACTTAATCGCATTGTTTGCCCAAGAGTTTCTCGCAATTTGTGATGAACTATCGGATGAACAAATTGAATCCACCATTCCCGAGCTCCTCAATATGTCAAAGACTGTGGAGCCTTCCGTGAAGCATGAGGAGAAGGCGGTTCTCATAGTTGATTCTCAAAGAAAGGTTCTAAGAGGAAGGCAAAAGAATGTAAGAAAGGAAAGAACAAAAGGCAAAGAAGGCGGAACTAAAGAAAAGGGCACTTGCCATCACTGTGGCAAGGAAGGCCACCGCGAAGAAACCGCAAGATTTATCTTGAGTCCATGAAGAAGAAGAAGGCATCCGATGCCCCATCCTCTTCGTATCTTCGTTATTGATTGTCATTCTATTTCCTTGACACTTGGGTATTGGATACCGGGTGTAGCTCATATATGTAATGACATACAGGGGCTAAGGAATAGAAGAAGACTTGTCGAGGGGAGTCAAATTTGCGAGTTGGCAATGGAGCAAAGGTTGCTGGCCGCCATCGAACTTATTTGTCAAGCTCCTAGTGGACTAGTCTTAGAACCGACAATTGCTATTATGTTCCTTCTCTAATAAAGAACATTGTTTCTATTTCGCTTAAATAGAAATGGTTTCCATTTGACGCTTAGTAACAATTGTTGTTATATAACTTTAAATGGCGATTTTATGGAACCGAACCTTGAGTAATGGCATTTATACGCTGGACGATTCCAAAGGACATTTTCAATATCGGCGAGCAACACGCTGCGTCGAAAGGATAATCAAATAGACTCCTATATGTGGCATTGTCGTTTGGCCATATAAGCAAGAAACGCATGTCCGAATTACACCGATGTGGAATTCGAATCGCTTGAATTGATTCATACGATACATGTAATCATGCTTAAAAGGCAAGATGACTAAGTTACCTTTACCGAAAAGGTGAACGAGTGGGAGAGTTACTAGGTCTAATACATACCGATGTATGTGGACCTATGTCAACTCAAGCATTAGGAGGCTATAGCTACTTCATTACCTTCACCGATGATCACTACGCTTGGGTATGTGTTCTTGATGAAACACAAGTCCAAGCCTTTGAAAGGTTCAAAGAATTCAGAATGAAGTAGAGAAACAACATGACAAGAGTATTAAAATACTTGATCGGATCGAGGTGGTGAATACTTAAGTCAAGAGTTTGATTATCTAAGAGACAATGGCATATTGTCTCAATGGATCTCGCCTATACACCACAAAGATAATGGTGTATCCGAGAGGCGAATCGACCTTGTTGGACATGGTCAGTCAATGATGAATCATGCAACTCTTCCCAAGTCCTTTGGGGCTATGCACTGCATACTTGTTTACTTGTTAAAATGTAATGCCTACTAAGGTAGTCTCAACTACTCCATATGAGATATGGAATAGTAAGAAACCTCATGTATCTTACTTGAAGATACGGGGTTGTCTCGCTTATGTGAAGCGGATCAGACGCATAAATTGATGCTAAGTCCGATAAATGTCTATTTATTGGATACCCTAAGGAAACAAGGGGTTACCAATTCTATCATCCCGTGGAACAAAAGGTGTTTGTTTCAAGGCATGCGTGTTTCTAGAGAAAGAGTTTCTCTTGCAAGAAAAAAGGGGAGTGTCGCCGAGCTTGAGGAGGCTCGAGAGACTCAAATAGACATTAGATGAGATACCGGTGAAGCACAACAAATGACAACTCATAGTGATGAGCAATCTATCGACCTATTGTAACACCACATCTTCAGAGATCCGTAGAACACGCAATATTCCCGAGAGATATGGATTTCGTAAGTTTAATCGAACGACGTGTTACTCATTGATGATGAGGAGCCTACCAGCTATGAAGAAGTGCCGATAAGTTCGTAAAGGGATAAGTGGCTTGGTGCGTGAAGTCGAAATGGATTCCATGTACGAAAAACCAAGTTCGAACTCGTCGACCCACCAAGGCATAAAGCCTATAGGTGCAAGTGGGTTTTCAAGAAGAAAACCGATATGGATGGTAATGTGATTACCTATAAGGCTTAGATTGGTGGCGAAAGGATATCGCCAAAAACAAGGTGTTGATTATGACAAACCTATTCATCAGTAGCTATGCTTAAATCCATTCGATGCTCCCGCCATAGCGCTCATTATGATTATGAGATATGGCGATGGATGTGAAAACAAATTTTCCTTAATGGAAACTCGCCGAGGACGGTATATGATACACCCGAGGGTTTCACATCGCTGATAAAACCAAGGTATGCAAATTGCGACGGTCCATTTATGGATCAAGCAAGCATCCAGAGCTGAATATCCGCTTTCGGCGAGACAATCAAAAGTTTGATTTCTCACAAAATCGAGCGAACCTTATGTGCAAGAAGGTTAGTGGGAGTGCAGTCGTGTTCCTAGTATTGTATGTCGATGACATATTACTTATAGGAAACGATGTTTCAATCTTACAGTCAGTTAAGGTTTGGTTATCCAAGACATTCTCCATGAAAGACCTGGGAGAAGCAACCTACATCCTCGAGATTAAGATCTATAGAGATAGATCGAAACGGTTGCTTGGTCTTTCGCAGTCTACATATATAGACCGAGTGCTAAAGAGGTTTAGCATGTCGGAATCCAAGAAAGGTTTCCTACCCATCAGGCATGGGGTACACCTTTCGAAGTCTATGTGCCCGCGCACAGAAGACGAGAGGATTTGTATGAGTAAGATTCCCTATGCATCCACAATAGGATCTATCATGTATGCTATGTTATGTACGAGGCCCGATGTATCATATGCTCTGAGTGTCACGAGCAGATACGATCCGATCGGAATGGATCATTGGGCGGTATTAAGATGATCCTTAAGTACTTGAGAAGAACTAAGGATGTGTTCTAATATATGGAGAAGGGGACATGGTGATAGCGGGTATCACGGATGCGACTTCGAACAGACAAGGATGATTCCAGTCTCGATCTAGATACGTGTTCACCTTGAATGGGGCGCGATGAGTTGGAAAAGTTCCAAATAAGAGGCTGCGGATTCTACCATCGAGGCAAAATACATTGCGGCAGCGAAGGCGGTTTGGATCAAAAAGTTCATTCATGAACTTGGTGTGATTCCGCCATTGTTGAAGCAATACCGGTCTCTGCGACAACAATGGAGCAATTGCACAGCGAAAGAGCCAAGGTCTCATCGATCCAAACATGTGCTTCACGCTATCATCTTATCGGAGAGATCATCGGTAGGAGCGAAATACAAATCGAGAAAATTCCCCTTTGAAAGGAACTTAGCGGATCCTTTGACTAAGGCATTACCTCAAAGTAAGTTTGAGGGTCATGTTCGAGCTTATGGTATTGGATACCTGTAGCGATTGGCATTAGGCCAAGTGGAGTCCTGTTAGTAATATATATGAGAGATGTCCTAAGGCAATGCTTATGTATGAACCATTTATATGATAAATGAAGATTCACTATTTGAGTATACATGTTTTATGTATTTGATTGGATCTTAAACTCATTTCTTGAATGTCCACGATCGATTCACGGCATGAGAGAATTTGTGATTGGATCACAACTAGTGAGTATCTCTACATGTGTAATTGTGATGTATCAATTATCCTAGTCGATGAATTGATGGATTTGGACAACCATCAATTCATCGAGACTAGCACAAGGTATACTCCTTGGTGTATCAAGCGGTGATTCTCCTTTGGGGAGACATAGTGATGTCGGAGTTAATCGTGGATGCTAGTTATGGTAACTAGTTCATTGGAGTGACCGGTAGTAAGACTTCATATGGTTCTCTGCATATATAGATATGTCAATGAAGTTCTTCTTGTGGCTTAAGTGCGATGTTCCTTTGACTTGCGGTATTCAAGTCATCTTGATCATGGAGACTTATGCTTTGACATCTTAAGCAAACATCTCTAAGGAGATGTGGACCCGGGATGATTGGGTATAAGTCGAAGTGATCGAAGGTGTTTGAATAGCCTATAAAGGATTCACCACTCCTTGCGAGGAGATGTATACCCATGGCCTCTCGTCGGATTGTTACTAAGTCTTTGGCCAAAGCATTACATGTTTAGAGTAAGGTACTCTTCGATACATGTGGAGTAACTAGAATCCGTAGGATGAGGAAATGATACTTGGGCTAGGTGTGACGTAGTCGACCTAGTGAGGGGTGACACAATAGACCATGTCACCAAGTGGGTATAAGATGAGTGAAGGGAATGGGGCACGAATCATTCGAAGCTCTTGAAGGGTTTGAAATAGTTACGGATCAAGTTGATCTTTTGGTTAATTGGGGATCATGATGTACTACTAGGTGCCACTCATGATCGTTCTATAATTAATGGTTAATTATAGACGGCCAACATAAACCGAGAACCTATTTGGTCACACGCACAACGAGCGTAATCCAAAGGATTTAAAACGAGCTTGAGAATGGGATTCTCAGACCGAGAGAAACTAGGTTTGGTTGGACCAAACATAAAGCGAGCATGAAATCGTTTCAGTCACAATGGAAGCGTGGATGGGCCGTGTCTTATGAAGACATAATGGATGAACCAAAATGGTTTGGTTCTAATCCAATGGAGGAGAATAAACCAAAGGGTTTGGTTTATTTTAAATGAATGAACCAAAAATTGGTTCGGTTCGTTTTAACTTAAAATAAACCATCATGGTTTGGTTTATTTTAACTTATCTTAATGGAGCGGGTTAACGGGCCTAATGGTTATGATCCAATAACCATTAAGAGAATTAGTTCTCTATAAAAGAGGGCTTAATGGATAATTAAGCCTTAATCCAAAACCCTAGTTGGAGTTGCCGCCCAACCTAGTTGTGCCGCCCAACCTAGGTGTGCCGCCCAAGCTCCTTGGCCGCCACCCTTGTGCGGCGTCCGGCTCCTTGCGGCGACCAAGCTTCAGCCGGTAATCCTCCGGCGACCCTCCGGTGATCTTCCTAGGCTTCGGTGAAAAGGTGAGCACTTGGCTTCCTTGTTTTTGGCCGGCGCCTACTCCTCCACCAAGCTGTCCAGTTTTCTGGACAGCTTCTTCTCCTCTCGTCGGAGCGTCGTTTGGACGACGGTTAGAGCTCCGACAGCGGCTAACTTACCGGGGATTCGATCTCCGGTAATCCTCTGAGGTGGAGGACGAAGGATTCGTCAATCGGTTGACGAATACCTCTCCGGAGAAGCGAGTTTTGAGGACTCGTTTTGGATCCGAATTTGGATTCGGATCGTGATCATCTCTCGATCACGTCGTCTTCAACACGAGGCTAGTAACCCATACGAAGACGAAGCTCGTGGCTTAGCGAAGTCATCCCGAGGAACTCGGCGTGGATACGGATAGAGACGATTCTAGCGAGGATCGTTCCGGTTGATGTCGTTCCCGCTACACGTCGTACGAAAGGTATAACGTAGATAAATTTCCTTTTATTGCAAATTTAAATTTACGGTTATGTCTACACTTGTTGTAATATGCATGCGTGTGTTGTGTGTGTTGTAATAAATAGGAGTATTTATTATTTTTATTGCTTCCGCTGTGTTCATGTTTACGAAACATGATCAAACACACACACGCCGCGGTGCCGAAAACCCAACATGCTTGTCCATTTCGTTATTGTATTATATCTACATTCCGCTGCGCTAACGAAATTGTAGACACGAACGCGAAAGAATTTCATCTACGCTATTCACCCCCCCTCTAGCGGCGTTCCAATATTCCTAACAAGTGGTATCAGAGCCCGGAGCTCTTCTACGGACTAACCGCCCGTAGCTAAAACAAAAGGCTAGAGGGTGAAGATGGAATTCCAAGACAAGCTTGGATGGGATATCAATACTCCACCTCCATATGATCCAGAAGATTTTCCGGCGTGGAGAGCAAGAATGGAAACATTCTTGATGATGAACATAGAGGATTGGTTCATCCTCGTTGAAGGCCTTGAACCCCCTAGGGATAAGAAGGGGAATGTCCTAAAATTGAAAAAGTGGACCCAAGAGCAACGTCAAAAGCTCAAGACCGAAGTTAAGGTAACGAAACTTTTGGAAGATTTAATCCCTAATGATGTTTTGTGCAAGCTAGGGGATTACATGTATGCCAAGGGGCTATGGAGAAAATTGGCAAGATTCCATGAGGGGAGTTCATCCTCAAGTGAAAGTGAAGAATCGGAAGTTGAGATGGAGTCAACTTCCGGATCGGAGAAAGAAGAAGTAGAAGAGGTGGAAGAAGCATCTACTTCTAGGATTGAGGAGGAGAGACCATCCTCTACACCGGAGCAACCTCAAGAAGAGCCTTCAACATCCGATCAAGATGAGGAAGCTCAAAATTCAACTCCGGCACCTACCAACACCCTAGGTAACTCAAACACTTTATTTTCAAATAAAAATCATATAATGTGCTTTGAGTGTAGGGAGTATGGGCACTACAAGAGCAAGTGCCCAAAGAAGGTTAGGAAAGCTCCACCGGCACCAAAGGCCAAGGATGTCGGTCCCTCAAGTCAAAAGAGCAAGGAGCATATTATATGCTTCAAGTGCAACTCAAAGGGACATTATCGGAGTCAATGTCCAAGGGGAAAGAAGAAAGGGCAAGAAGGAGCAACACAAGTAGGGGGAGCCTCCAAGGCAAACCCTTAGGTAAAATTTGTTGGAGATCGATTGGCCGGCTAGAGGGGGGTGAATAGCCCTCTTCCAATGGATGTTGGAATTCTCGCGTTCGTTTGCTCGTCTACAAAAACTTAGCGCAAGAGAAATATACAAATACAAATAGACAAAGCAAAAGATAAACAATAAAACAAATGCTAACACGATGGTGTAACGTGGTTCACGGCTACGCCGCTAATCCACGATCCCCGATTCGTCCTCGGTGAATCACTCCGCTAAACCAATCCACTAAATGGTCTCTCCTTTGCACCAAGCTAGGTGGAGGTAACCTTTACAATCAAGATCACTCTTCTTACAAATAGAATGGAGTAAAAGCGAGTAAGAAGAGTTTAGAGCTTGTGGGGCACTAGGAAGATTACTTAGAGCATAAGCATTAGCCTCTCAAAGGCTTACACCCTCCCTTTTTATAGAGAGGGCTATTTTCTTCCCGTTGGCCGCCATCAGTCGACTGCCGCCCTTGGCAGTCGACTGCCGTCACTACAACGGCCTCCGAACACGTCGGATCCCGACCGTTGTAGTCCAGTCGGCTACGAACGGTTCTGTGGCCGAAACCCTATTGATCGATCCGATCGCCGCTTGGATCGTGATCGATGGTCTGCAATCGCCCACGTATGTGATCGATTGCGGCCCTAATCCGATCGATCGTATACCAGTCGAACTCACTCGACTCAGAGCAGTCGACTGCCATGACATGGCAGTCGACTGGTGTCGGGAAAACCCATCCGACACTTGGCCAAATGGCCAAGTTCCACCTAAGAGCTACCCTTCCCCGGGTTACAATCGCTCACTCTCATTTCTCGGAGTCCCTCGCCTTCGAAGTTCTCTTCGGCTCGTCCACGCGGCTGACAGTAGCGGCTCTGCAATGCTCCTTCGGCGTCTCTTGCCTCAAGTCTACTTCCTCCGGCCCTCCAAGCTTCTCGTCCGGCGGTCCCTCGGATGCTCCAAGCGCCGCGGCCGCAGCTATCCTTCACCGACTCAAGGCACGAGTCATGAGATGTGAAACTCGCCACGGCTCCATGTGCGAATTACTAAGTCCTGCACGACTTCAACGCACATATCAAATCAACATATCAAACTAACTTAAACCCTTTGTCACACCATCAAAATCATATTATGGCAAGAGATTGCCCTAACAATCTCCCCCTTTTTGATGTGTGGCAATCCGTTTAAGTTAGGTAAAAACATTTGATATAAATTCTAAGGTAAGAAAGCATGTAAAGATAAACATGATATAACAACATGCAACTCCCCCTTAATCCATGAAACTCTCTATACAAATTTTCTCCTCCCCCTATCATATATTTCTCCCCCTAAAATAATTAACTTAAACATAATTATTTCTCCCCCTTTGACACCATCAAAAAAATTAACACTAAGTTATAAGCTTATGGCATCAAGTATAATGGAGGGAAAATACCAAAAACATGAATAAAATATGAAATCAAAAAATTGCAGGCTGATTTTCAGGTGATCGATCATTGCTATCGATATGATCGCACAATTGATTCCGAAATTCTAATTTTCTGGGCGAATTTCAGAAATGCATTAAAAATTCCAGAAAATTTGAAAAATCATGAAATTTGGGGAACATATTTCTTTTAAGTATATCTATCAGTGAAAAATATGTTTTCATGAAAAATCATTATATTTCCACATATTTGCCAAAAATCCAAAAGCTTTAAAAACTACTAGGTTTTTGATCATAAGAGTATCCATTTTAACACCTAGTCTTGCATTGAATTGTCCCAAAACATGAATACATAGATTTTAGATTAGGGAATTGTTTTGAAAACATATGAAATATCCAACCATGATCTTTGGGCAATATGTCTATGAATTAAACATAAACCTTCCCCATGATTGGTCTATTATTGCTATTTTGATACTTTAAATGACCATCTAAATGTCATAGGCATTAGTGGACATATGTATCATCCTAATATCTCATCCATGCTAAGTTTGCAATCAAGTTAGCCTATAGTGAGTGTGAGATGCATCCTAGGGGGTATTTGTATATACTTAACCAATATATTCATGCAATTCTATCATGGTTAAGTATCAACCTAACAACCTACATGATCATAATGACATATATGATTTAATTTCACATTATGATCATGAAACTCATGTATCCATAAAATAATAGTCATGCATTAGGTATTATACGATGATAATAAACAACTTATCACCTAAAGCATGATTTAAACCTATTTCTCATGATGAAGTGCCCAATATCATAAATCATAAATCATGATTGTAAATATACATAGGGATTACATTAATCATCATGATTTAAGCATTATTACCTATTTATGGGTACGTTATCATCACCCAACACTATCTAAAAAATGTTGTCCCGTCATCCTAAGTCAACCAAAATATGATATAGGTCAATTCCATATGGTTGACTACCCTAGGGGTTTTCTAACCCTTAAGGATGGATTTTGGAACCCAAAATAAATTCTTTCCTATTGGGTTCACTAAATACTCCTTGGGGATCCATTTCCTAGCAATTACTTTCTTTTTATCTTGTCCCCTAGCTATTAGGCATTTATAGGCCTTTTCATTTTTCTTTTCTTTGTATCCTAGGCCTTTCTTGTTGAACTAGCTCTTTGGCTCCCTAAGATCATATTTAAGGTGTTGGAGCCAATTGTGAATTTCTCTAGGGCTTTGGTTAAATAATCTACCTTTTCCCTTAATGCCCTATTTTCCTCTATGCATGCATCATTAACATCCAAAGGCATATAATCATGTGAGCATGCATCATCATTTAAGCTAGAAGAAATATTATCATTTAAGCATGCATTTTCTAGCTTATTTTCCAATGCCTTAATTTCATCTAACATGCTCTTATTTTTCTTTTTCATGCCAAATAAGTCCTTAGTTAAACTAGAAATTATGGAAACTATTTTCTTAGGAGAAGCTTTCGTTACCATAGTTTCCATATCTTCTTCTTCTTCTTCGGATGAGGAGGATGTAGAAGCTCCCCCTTCGCTTGAGCTCTCTTCTCTTGAGCTTGATCCTTCATTCTCGGAGGAAGAGCAATCCAAGTCATCAAAGGCCATCAAGGCCAAATTGGTGACAAAGGCATTCTCCTCTTCCAATGATGATGAAGAGGATGAGGATGGATCATCCCATGTCTTGGCCTTGAATGCTTTGGCCTTCCCCTTTTCTTTTGCCTTCTTTTCTTCTTCCTTTCTCTTGCTCCCCTTCTTCTTCTTCCTCTTCTCTTCTTTATTTTTCTTCTCTTCTTTGCTTTTGTTTAGGAGGGGACAATTGTCCCTTATGTGTCCCTCTCCTTGGCAATTGTAGCATATGACCTTCCCCCTTGGTCTTCTACTCCTATCATTAGATTTATCAAATCTAAAATTCTTAAATACACGCCTCACCTTCCTTACCATGTAGGCTTCTTCGGTGCTATCCATGGAGGAGGAGGAGGCTTCATCGGATGAGGAGGAGGGGACTTCTATCTTCTTCTTCCCCTTGTTTGCCATCAAGGCTACTCCTCTTGAGGGTTGAATTCTAGGCTCCTCTTGTATTCCTTCAAGCCTAGTTTCGTGAAGCTCCATGGTTGAAAAGAATTCCTCCAAGGTGCTCACTTCTAGGTTCTTGGAGATATAAAATGAGTCCACCATGGAGCTCCATTTTGAGGACCGGGGAAAGGCATCTATGGCCTTCATTACCATATCCCGGTTTGATAGCTTCTCACCTACACTTGTTAGCCCAATTAAAATTTCTTTAAACCTAGAGTGTAGTGAGGTTACCTTTTCTCCCTTTTCTAGTTTTATATTGGATAGTTGGGAGCGGAGGAGGTCTCTCCTTGCTAGCTTGGCCTCGGATGTGCCTTCATGAAGTTCTATAAGCTTCTCCCACATCTCTTTGGCGCTAGCACATTCTCCGATCCGGTTGATCTCTTGTTGGGGGAGCACATTGAAAAGATGATGTTTTGCCTTTGAGTTCGCAAGGTGCTCCTCTCTTTGCTTCTTAGTCCATCGTGATTTTTCGATTGGTTTCCCTTCTTCATCCCTAGGCAAAACGAAACCGGATTCCATTGTAATCATAATGTCAAAATCCGTTTCGAAAAATACCTCCATTCGCTTTTTCCACCAAGCGAATTCTCCTTCAAACTTTGGAGGATGAATGTTGGAGCCGGCCATTTTGAAAATTGCTTGTTGTGGCGGTTAGTCCTCGACAAGCTTTCCTCGGCTCTGATACCACTTGTTGGAGATCGATTGGCCGGCTAGAGGGGGGTGAATAGCCCTCTTCCAATGGATGTTGGAATTCTCGCGTTCGTTTGCTCGTCTACAAAAACTTAGCGCAAGCGGAATATACAAATACAAATAGACAAAGCAAAAGATAAATAATAAAACAAACGCTAACACGATGGCGTAACATGGTTCACGGCTACGCCGCTAATCCACGGTCCCCGATTCGTCCTCGGTGAATCACTCCGCTAAACCAATCCACTAAATGGTCTCTCCTTTGCACCAAGCTAGGTGGAGGTAACCTTTACAATCAAGATCACTCTTCTTACAAATAGAATGGAGTAAAAGCGAGTAAGAAGAGTTTAGAGCTTGTGGGGCACTAGGAAGATTACTTAGAGCATAAGCATTAGCCTCTCAAAGGCTTACACCCTCCCTTTTTATAGAGAGGGTTGTTTTCTTCCGTTAGCGCCATCGATCATTGCGCCGCTTGGCGATCATCTTACTACAATGGCCTCCGAACACGTCGGATCCCGACCGTTGTAGTCCAACGAAACTCTTGGCGAGATCGATGGACCTCATCGATCGGCCGCCTCGTAGTCGATCGCCTCGGCTACGAACGGTTCTGGTGGTCGAAACCCTATTGATCGATCACGCGCCTTGATGAGTCGATCGATGGTCTGCGATCGGCGCCCACGTATGGCGATCATCGGCCGCCAATCGATCGATCGTATACGTCGAACTCACTCGACTCGGAGCGATCGCCATGACATGGCGATTGGGGTGTCGGGAAAACCCATCCGACACTTGGCCAAATGGCCAAGTTCCACCTAAGAGCTACCCTTCCCCGGGTTACAATCGCTCACTCTCATTTCTCGGAGTCCCTCGCCTTCGAAGTTCTCTTCGTTCTCGGCCACGTCCCTCGGCAGCATCAGGCGCACGGCTCTGCAATGCTCCTTCGCGTCTCTTGCCTCGAAGTCTACTTCCTCCGGCTTCACTCCAAGCTTCTCGTCCGACGGTCCCTCGGATGCTCCAAGCGCACGGCTTCCGCAAAGCTATCCTTCACCGACTCAAGGCACGAGTCATGAGATGTGAAACTCGCCACGGCTCCATGTGCGAATTACTAAGTCCTGCACGACTTCAACGCACATATCAAATCAACATATCAAACTAACTTAAACCCTTTGCCACACCATCAAAACCATATTATGGCAAGAGATTGCCCTAACAAAATTTATTAATGCACCTTCAATTTCTAGGGATAAGAAGCATGCTAGGAATAATTTTAATAGTCTTGCTATTGTGCATGAAAAGCATGCTAGAAATAATAGATATATTTGCCTAGGAGCTAAGAGTGTTCACTTAGGAAATAAGAAAAAATTTGGGACTAATGTCCCTAAAAATATATTACCTAAGGAAAGCATTAAGAAAATAGGAGAACATCTAGGCTTTAATGCTAAGAAATCTAGACATATGCCTAGAAATAAAAATATCTCAAGAGAAAATGAAAAATCAAAAATTGAGATATTAGAAAAGGAAAATCAAGCCTTGAGATCAAGGCTTGAAAAACTTGAAAAGACCCTTAAGGTTATGCAAAATCAAATCCAAGGGTCAATTAGTCAAACTTCTAGGTCCAAAAGTCAAAGTCAACACCTAGGACCTAAGAGTCAAAAGTCAACCAAGGGCAAGCAAGGTTTGGGTCACAAACCTAAGCCTAAGGTGGCTTACCATAGTGTTCCATTTGATTATGGAACACTAACTAGGTCTAGGAAGACCAAGGTCAATAGGGAAGTCATCCCTAGAGTTGACCAAGGTTTGTGCCTAGTGGCTAAGGTTTCTAGGAAACCTAGGGTGGCCACTAAAAAGGTTATTAGGGAGGCAATTCCTAAGGTTGACCATGGCAAGACCATAATGACCAAGGCTTCTAAGCCTAGGAGGCTCATTAGGAAGGTATCTAGGGAGGTTATCCCTAAGGAATACCTAATTAACCCTAGGAGTTCAAATTGGTTTTGGGTTCCTAAGAGCGTGATTGATTCACGCTAAGATGGGTTTAGGGTGTGCCAACCTTGATTGGATGGGTAGTTAACTCAACCATGGCAAAGGTGGCATGTTAGGTCATTTTTAAGGTTATGGTTACCTTGGAAATACATTTGAGTCTTAATCCTAAAAGTTTTAGGATGTGCCAATATTACTTGAGAAGTTTGATAAAATGATCAAAATTGGCACAATTTAGGTTTAGAGGTTAGTGTGTCATTTTGGGTTTTTGGCACACTTGGGAGAAAAATAGAAATATGGCAAAATATAATTAATTATATGAAATGGCAATTGATATTAAAATTTAGGTATTACTATACCTATATATTTTATATGTCATGCTTTGTTTGTCATATAACATGTCATGACATCATGCTTATTTTTTAATCATTCTATATGTCATGTACATGTTTAGGTTTAAGGTTTTAAATGTCATGTGTTTTTTGATTTCATATTATGTCATGACATCATGATCATTGGCCATGATTAATTATTGCTATTATTATGCCATGATCATTTCATGCATTTAATTTATTAAAATTGATATAAGGACTATGGCATGACTTGGAGTCTCACTTATAAGGGAATCAAGTAGAGTTGCCTTAGGAAAATGCATGAAACCCTAGATTAGGGAGACAAAACCCACATCTCACATCACATTGACATGTATGTGTATTTATACACCCTAGATACATGTGAGATGCTAGGATATGAGTTGAGTTCAAGGTGCATAGTTTTTGCATCTAGATGAACTAAAACTCATCTTATTTCAATTAGTGGATCATTGGGAGAGCATGTGTACAAGTCATGTACATAGAGCCCAAGGAATATGATCCAAGATAAGGTTTTGAAAATATTTTAAAATCATTTTAGAAAACCTTGGTGAAGCCTATCTTTTGATAGTAATCACCATTGATGAAGTTGATACAAAGTAGGACCAAAACATTGAAAATTTCAATAGTTTTGAACTTTGTGCCAATTTCACTATTTTATGGGTAAAATAATTTTCAAACATTTTTCACCCATTGTATTAGTCATAAGTATTATACGTATCAAATTTTGTGATTTTTCGATATACGTATAATTAGTTATGATTTTTCAAAACTCATTTCTGATAACTGAAAATCGATTTTGATTATCGATCGCCTACTGGTGGCGATCGATCTTATATCGATCGTGATCTACGAATCACTCGATCGATAGATTTCGGGTAAACAAGGTTGTTTAACCCGATTTGTCTGATTATAGCCCTAATCACTCGTAACCCTAGGATATGCTTTGGGAAGCATTATAAAGGGTGAAAATCCATTGGATATGGATTAGGAGAAGTATTTAGGGTTTGTATCAATTTTAAGGTGTTGGAAAGTTCAATGTTGAATTTCTAACCTTAATTTTGATGGTTTTAGAGTTCCTATTGGCTTAGAGACTTCCCAAGGACATTGTTGGTGCAATGGTCAAGGGGGAGCAAGCCTTTAGGGGGAGGTATCCATCTTGGGATGATGGATGTCTTTTTCTCCTTGAAGAGGAGAAGTTATTGGGAGAATATGACATCAATTGGGAAATTGATGGGACTTTTGAGAGACCCAATTTGAAAATTGGGAGAGTAAATGGGATTGCCTCTCTTGAGTGATATGTGAATTATCACTAGAAAGATGGTAGGCATCCTAGGTATTTATTTTTGGATCAAGGGGGAGATTGTAATATCTCATTGGGACATGAGACATTGACCTCCTTGGAGAGAAAACCTTTTTGATGTTAGTCAAAAAGGGGGAGAATGTTTGGGGGAGAACATTTGGAGAGTATTTACCAATTTGGGATAATTGGTAAGGGATTTGAGTTAGTGTTCTAACTCAATAATTTGTTTGGTTTTTGTCAAACTTCAAAAAGGGGGAGATTGTTGGTGCAATCGGCCCAGGTCACAATTGACTAGGACTCGAGTTTGACTCGAGTGATGTTTTGATGTTCGACAAAAACATATGACAATGTAATTGTCATGGGAAAGTCCAAGTCTTGGGTACTTGGCATTGAAAGTCCAAGTGGGACACTTGGCATTTGGGAAAGTCCAAGCATGAGTCTTGGCAATGTAAAGTCCAACATGAGTTGGCAAGGAAAGTCCAAGCATGGGTCTTGGCAATGGAAAAGTCCAAGCATGGTCTTGGCATGAGAAGTCCAACATGGGTTGGCAAGGGAAAGTCCAAGTTTGAGTCTTGGCATGAGAAGTCCAAGGGGTTTGATATTGGCGTCGTAAAGTCCAAGCGGAGTCTTGGCGGTGTAAGTCCAATGTGCCTTGGAGGTGTAGACACCGTTAGCATGACATAGCCGATGGAAGCACCTGAAGGCTAGCGCGATGGATGAACAAGTCATGGATGACTGGGAGGGATCCGAGAGGCGTGAGGCTGATGGAGGTGGCTAGAAGGCTTAGGTCTAGGCTAAGGGTGGTCTAGCAAGTATGGGGGAACCATACTTGGGTTAAAACCTCATGTTTGAGGTGTGCCAGTCGACTGGTGCCATGTGGCAGTTGACTGGACCGAGTCAACTAGGGTTTGACTGCGGGTAATGGCCTAGCAGTCGACTGTCATAGGTTGGCAGTCGACTAATGGCTCGAGCAGTCGACTGATCATGTAATCAGTCGACTGGTGCTCGAGAAATCGGCCAAAGAATGGAGTCGAGACTCGACTGGTCGAGTGAGGACTCCATCAGTAGACTGATGGTCACAATCAGTCGACTGATAAAGGTTCCGTTGGACTTATCCAGCGTGGATTTAGCCGTTGTCTCACGACAACAGTGGCATCAGTCGACTGATGGTCCCGATCAGTCGACAAATCGACTTTTTCCAGCACAGGTTGAAGCTATATATGGAGCTCGTGATGGAGAAAAAAAAAAGGTTTCTTTGAGGCGATTTGGGGCGAGTTGCTACTGCAATTCAGGGTCTCCAAGTGCTACTCGATCAACCTAGCGATCAAGCATTCAAGAGCATTTGTAAAGTGTTTTCTTTACTAGTTTTGCTTTGTATTTCATTGTATTTGCTTGTAGCTATTTGTTTATTGTTGTAAACAATTGTAAGAGGTTTCTCCACCTCCGACTCGTGTCGAGAAGGAGTTATTTTATAGTGGTGTGTGATTGGCATCGCTAGGGTTCGTACGAACCCGATCCGTGGAGTAGGAACCGTGCAGTTCCGAACCACGTTAAATCTTCGTGTCTTTGTGTGTGCTTGTCCATTTCGTTATTGTATTATATCTACATTCCGCTGCGCTAACGAAATTGTAGACACGAACGCGAAAGAATTTCATCTACGCTATTCACCCCCCCTCTAGCGGCATTCCAATATTCCTAACAAAGAGGCTAAAGGGTAAAGAGAAGTTTCAGGAAAGAAGAGTTATCTTTGCGTACCATAATAGAAAATCAATCTCTCATGCCCTTTATCACCCCTGGATCTTATATAGTTGATCAGAACTACCTTACCGACCAGACATATTTGATAACCATACTTCTTGTAAGTCTGTTAGAGGATAATAGTTACTTGTAATCACTATAAAAATAATGGTCTTTAAGGACACTCATAAATGTCCTTATAGTATATTTTTAGTGACATTAGCGTTTTAGTCACATCACTAAAAACGTCCTATAAAGTGATATCGTCTTAGATCCGATTCACTTTTCTGACATTTTATAATGTCATTATACAATAGTCGACTGCCAAAGGTTATCGTGGGCACAGAATCACTCATAGCCGACTAATTAGTCGACTACGAGGCAATCAGTCAAACTGATGGGATCGCCAGTCGACTGCCAAGCTGGTCGTTGGATGGTGACGACTGCGATTCAGACGATGTCAGAAACCATTGGAAGGGTGGCAGTCGATTGTTGCCTTGCGACAGTCAACTGATGAAACTCCAATGGGAAGAATTCATCTTTCTCTATAAAAAGAGAGGGTGTGGACTTTGAAGAGGTTAATCTTCATGCTCCTAAGTGTCCCTAAATGCTCCACACGTTCCCAACTCCTTCTCCTTGCATCTATTTCAATTCTATTGTAAGAAGGAGTGTATTTTTGTAAGAAGGGTTACCTTCACCTTGCTTGGGCAAAAGGAGAGACTAGTGAAGGTTTAGGAGTGATTCACCTGGGACGAATCGGTCGTGGATTAACGACAAGGGTCGTGAACCACTTTACATACTTGTGTTCGAGTTTGCATCTTCTTCCTTCTTGTGCTTTAGCTTAATTGTCTTTATCATTGCATTTCCGCTGAGCTAACAATATTGTAGACGGTTAAGCACACGACGAACGAACGAGATTTCCATCTACAACAAAGAAGGCTATTCACCCCCTTTAGCCGGCCACCGATCCTCCAACAATTCCTACCTTATCTCGGATGGTATCCCTGATTTGCAAAAGTCTTTTAAACAGGGGCAAATCTAAAAGCTTAGCCTTCCAATTCCATAGATCTATGCTTCTGAGATACTAATGGTAAATCCATTTCACTCACAATGAGGTTTTTTTCCTGTTGCCTATTTCATAAAGTTTGACTAAAAAGTGTTGCATTCCACATTAGCAGGTCCCAAACTCTGTATCCGCATTCCTCCTGTGCAAGATATATAGTGGCCCAAGAGATTGGAAGGTGCTTGGACATCCAAAAGAATGACCAACATATCACATAAAGCTTATCAATTACTTAAAGCCAAAAATATTTTATTCCTTGTAAGACCACCTTCACTAATTCTAGCTTCTCAACATGAGACAATGTATGCTTTGGCCATGAAGCTAGTGTTGGTGCAATCGATCTTAGCTCAAGGTTGACCAAGCTTGAGTGAGGCTCAAGTTGAGTTTCGATGTTTGATAATATGACTATAGGATGGTATGAGACATCCATGATCATATGGATGAGAGTGTTGGTATGATGAGAAGTTGAGTTAGGTCAAGATTGACTAGATATTTGACGAGTGAAGTCTAACCGGATGTTGGCAAGTGAAAATCCAAGTGGGTCAATAAGGATTGGACACTTGGTGGTGAAAAGTCCAATGGAGAATTGGCAAGTGAGAAATCCAAGTGGATCATGGTTGACCAGACATTTGGTGGTCGAAAGTCCAATAGGACGTTGGCAAAATATAAATCCAAGTGGGTCATGGAGGACCAGACACTTGCACAAAGAGAAAAGATCAAGCAAGTGAAGCAAGATTGGATGCTTGGTGTCAAAAAAGCCCTTGCATGTCTGGAGACTGAATGCAAGGCAAGGAAAGTCCAAACAAGTCAAGGAGAACTGGATATTTAGTGAAGTGAAGTTCTGATAGATCAAGGGTGACCAGATGCTTGACATGTTAAGTCATGATAGATCAAGTTGATCGGATGACTAGGCAAGTGAAGTTCTAACAGGTCAAGGTGGTCGCACTTGGCAAGCGAATTCCTGGCAGGTCAGGGTAACCGTGCTTGGTTGGTGAAGTCCCGACAGGTCAAGATGATCATACTTGGCATGGGAAGTTCTACTAGGTCACAGTTGATTGGATGCTAGGCAAGGGAGATTCTGACAGATCAAGAGTGATTGAATATTGGATGAGAAAAATATTAGTAGGTTGAGATACTAGGTGAAGCAAGAGTTAGCTTGAGGATAAGCCAAGACTGAAGTATCAATCGACTAGTAGGGGTTCACTAGGCGACTGGGAACTCAAGACTCGACACTGATGAGTAGGTCACTCGGGAAACTCCGATGAGTGCTTGGGCAATCAACTAGAATGGTGCTTGGGTGTTGTCGGGGACTCAGGTGCTCAAGCACTGAGGAAGTCATGCTTGGGCGATAAGGAAATGACGGGTCGATGCTTGAAAGGTCGATGCTAGAGAAGCACGACTCGACACTCGGGAAGACAATGCTCGGGAAACCAGTCGACTGATAGGTTGATCAGTCAAATGAAGAAGGTGCTTGGGAATGAGGTGAACAAGCTCACGAGACGGTGCTTGGGGTCACTTGGGAGTGAGGATAAGTTGCGCTTCTTGGTACGAGCAGTAGTTCTTGGGAGACCAATCGACTGTCGTGGCGAGGCAATCAACTGGTGCATGAGAAAGAGGGTGCTTGGAAGGCATTCACAATTACAACACGGGTGCTCAGGAAAATGAGAAAGTGAGTGCTCGAGAGACTCACAATTCAGTAGTTGACTGCTGTAGTGAATCTCTTTGAATCGACTGGCTAGTTCAATTGATTGATTAGCAGTCGATTGATGGTCGAACTTCAAGTTGATCTCAGTCTTTGATCATGTGTCAGTTGTTGGTGCAATGAGCCCAGGTCACAATTGACTGTACTCGAGTATGACTCGAGTAGTGTTTTGATGCTTGACATTAATGTTCGACAAAATATATGACAAGGTGATTGTCATGGGAAAGTCCAAGTCTTGAGTACTTGGCATGGAAAGTCCAACTCATGGGTACTTGGCATGGAATGTTCAAGTCATGGGTACTTGGCATGGAAAGTCCAAGTCGTGGGTACTTGGCATGAAAAGTCCAAGCATGAGTCTTTGCAAGGGAAAGTCCAAGTTTGAGTCTTGACAAAATAGAAAGTCCAACATGGGTTGGCAAGGAAAGTCCAAGGGGTGATATTGGCGGCGTAAAGTCCAAGGGTGAAGTCTTGGTAGCATAAGTCCAATGGTTGAGGCATAAAGTCCAAGTGGTAGTCTTGGCAGCATAAGCCCAATGTGCCTTGGCGGCGTAGACCAGCTTAGCATGACAATAGTCGATGGATGCGCCTGAAGGCTAGCGTATGGATGAATAAGTCATGGATGACTTGGAGGGATTCGATAGGCGTGAGACTGATGAAGGTGGCTAGAAGGTTTAGGTCTAGGCTAAGGGTGATCTAGCAAGTATGAGGGCATCATACTTGGGGTTAAATCTCATGTTTGAGGTTATCAGTCGACTAAGGCTTTGGACCAGTTGATTGGTCAAGTATTTTGACACTTGACAATCGAGTTGACTCATGGCGATTGGATCGGGATTATGGCGATCAACCGCTCTGAGGCGCATCGATGTTTCATCAGAAAATAGCTGGCAATCAAGCTAGCATAGCATGGCCGATCGATAGAGCAATGATCGCGCCATGGATGACAACCGACTATTGGTTGGGGTTACGAGAGCAGAATGATCAGTAGCCGACTGGTCAATCAGCTATGGCCCTGGTAGTCGACTGCTGGTAATGGCAGTCGACTGCCAGTGTATTCATTAGCTTGGATGTCGACATGGATTAAGTCGTTGTGAGACAATGACACTATTGACAATCGATTGGGGTCTTATGACAGTCGACTGTCAGACACGAAATTAGCCCGATGCAGGTTATAAAGGAGCAGCTCGTGGAGGATTTCTCCATGGTTCTTAGAGAGGTTTCTTGAGACAATTTTAAGGCGAAGTGTAGGCGCATTTCAGGGTCCTTCAAGATCATTCAAGGAACCAACAAGCAAAGCATTCAGAGCCCTAGTTTGCAAAGTGTTCTTTACATTTCGGTTGTATTTCTTTGTATTTGCTTGTATTACTTTGTATTATTGTTGTAATCACTTGTAAGAGGTTTCCTCCACCTCCGGAGTGTTTTTCGAGAAGGAGAGTTCATTAGTGGTGGTGTTTGCATCGCTAGGGCTTATTCGAGCCTAACCCATGAAGTAGGAATCTTAAGGTTCCGAACCACGTTATATTACCATATTTGTGTGCTTGTGTTTTTGTTGTTGCTTTATTATTTGTATTTCCACTGCGCATAACAAGTTTCGTAGCAAGCACGATCGAAATCCATCAATCAATATACGACACGCTATTCACCCCCCTCTAGCGATGGTCAATTCCCAACAAGTGGTATCAGAGTGAGGCCGCTCTTCTTTTGGACTAACTGGCAAGGGAGCATCGCTAGAGGGTGAAGAAGAAGATGAAATTTGAAGAAAGACTAGGATGGGACATCAACACTCCGGTCCCGTATTCCTTCTATAGAAAAGAAGGGTTTGAGCAATGGAGGACTTCATGATGATGATGGGCATTGAGCTATGATCCACCTTGATGGAAGACTTTGAATTGCTAAGAGAGCCAAAGGGAGGATATCTCAAGAAGAAGAGATGGACTCAAGACCAACTCTAAAAATCTGAGACAAATGACAAGGTAATCGATATGATAGTTGATTTAATACCTAACGAGTTATTGTCCAAGATAGGTGAATTTCAAGATGTCAAGTATCTATGGAGAAAATTGGCAAGCTTCATAAAAAATCCAAATTGACACAAGAAGAAGAAAGCTCTTCCTCACAAGAAAGTGAGGATTCGGAAGTTGAAGAGGAGTCAACTTTCGGATGGTGGAAGAGGAAGAAGTAGAGGAAGCCTCCAACTCTAGAATTAAGAGGGAGGATATTAGGTCATCTTCCATGCCGGAGCAAGAAGAAAAAGAGCAATCTACCTCCGAGAGAGATGAACTCACTCTGGCCACCACCATTGACCTATGTAGCTCAAACACTTCAATTAATAATAAAAATCATATTATGTGTTTTGAGTGTAGGGAATATGGGCACTATAAGAGCAAGTGCCCTAAGAAAGTCAAGAAGACTCCGTCGGCACCTAAAGTCAACAAAAATTTAAAGGATGTCAGTGCCCCAATTAGGAAGAGCATGGAGCATGTGGTGTACTTCAAGTGTCAACAATTGAGACATTATAGGAGTCAATGTCCTATGGTGAGGAAGAAGGGTCAAGGAGCATCACAAAGTAGGGGGAGCTTATAAAGCAAATCCTAAGGTAAATTTAAATAATGCTCATTCTTTAAGTAATAGGCAAAAGCATGCTAGGAATTTTATTGCTATTACTCATGAACAAAAGCATGCTAGAAATAGATTTTATTGCCCAGGTGCTAAACATGTCAATCTTAGAAATAAGGAAAAATTTGAGACTAATATCCCTAGCAAAATTATACCTAAGGCAAGTATTAAGAAGATAGAAAACCATTTAGGCATTAACCCTAATAAGGGTAGACATATGCCTAAGAAATGGAACAATGCTCAAAGAATAGATGAAAAATCAAATATTGGACAATTGGAGTTAGAGAACCAAGCCTTGAGGTCAAAGCTTGAGAAACTTGAAAAAACCCTTAGAAATATGCAAAATCAAACTCAAGGGTCTAGAAGTCAAAACCTACGATGTGAGAGGCAAGAACCATCTAGGAGGCAAGGTTTGGGTCACAAGCCTATGTCCAAGAAGTTAATGCCTACTTATCACAATGTTTCATTTGATTATGGAATGCAACCTAGGTCTAGGAAAACCAAGGTCACAAGGGAAGACATCCCTAGAGTTGACCATAGTAAGTGCCTAGTGGCTAAGGTTTCGAAGAAACTTAGGGAGGCCACTAAGAAGGTTACAAGGAGAGTCACCCCTAGAGTTAATCTAGGCAATACCCAAATGACCAAGACTACCAAGCCTAAAAGGGTCATTAGGAGGGTATCTAGGGAGGTCATCCCTAAGGAATACCTAGTAAATCTAAGGAGCTCCAATATGTATTGGGTTTTTAGGAGCTTGATCGATTCATGCTAAATGGGTTAGGTTGTGCTAACTTTAAATGAATGGGTAGTTAACCTAACTATGGTAAAGGTGACACTTTAGATCATTTTCAAGATTTTGGAATACCTTGGAAATAAGTTTTGATCATAATCCTAAAGGTTTTTAGGATGTGCCAATATATTTTAAGAAGTTTAAAAAAGTGATCAAATTGACACAATTTAGGTCTTAGGTAATAGTGTGTCATTTTAGATTTTTGGCACACTTGGGGATTAATAGTAATATGAAAAAATGAACTTAATAATAACAAATGACAATCAATATTAAAATTTATGTATTGTTATAACTATACCTTTTATTTGTCATGCTTTATTTGTCATATACTATGTCATGACATCATATTCATTTGAATCATATAAAATGTCATGATTAATTTCTAGGATTTAGTTTTTAGTGTCATGTATGTTTAGGATTTAATCATATATCATGACATCATGATTATTGGCAATACTTATTTATGTTATCATTTATGCCATGATCATTCATGCATTAATTAAAATTGATTTAAGGATAATTAACATGACTTGAAGTCCCATGTATAAGGGAATCAAGTAGTGTTGCCCTAGAAAATGCATGAAACCCTAGATTAGGATGAACAAAACTCACATCTCACATTACATTGACTTGTGTGTATTTTCATACACCCTAAATACATGTGAGATGCTAGGAAATGAGTTAAGTTCAAGGTGCATAGTTTATGCATCTAGATGAACTCAAACTCATTTTATACCATGGTGAATCATGGGGAAAACTAATGTGCAAGTCATGTGCATTGAGCCCATTGATTATGATCTAATATAGGTTTTCAAAAACACTTTAAAATTATTTTAGAAAACCTTGGTGTAGTCTATCTTTTGATAGAAGTCACCATTGATGATGTTGATACAAAGAGGGCTCAAAACATTGAAGCTTTTCTTATTTTTGAACTTTGTATCAATTTCATTATTTTGTGGATAAATTAATTTTCAAATATTTTTCACTCATTGTATTTGTCATAAGTATTATACATATGAATTTTTGTGATTTTTTGTATTATGTATAATTACTTATGAATTTCTAAAATTTATTTCTGTTTTTGAAATTCTACATTTGCAGAAATCAGTTGACTGCCGCTTATATCAGTCGACTAGAGTCAACAACAGTCGATTGGTGTCTGTAAGAGTCGACTATTGGGCCTGATTTCGAGTAAACAAGATTTGTTTAGCTTGATTTCAGCTATGTTAGGCTACCATAACTGCTCCTAATCCTAGGATATACTTTGGAAAGCATTAGAAAAGGTGAAAATCCATTGGATATGAATTAGGAGAGTTGTTTGGGTGTGTATCAATTTTAAGGTGTGTGAAAGTTCAAGGTTAAACTTTTAACCTTAATTTTGATGGTTTAGTGTTCCTATAGGCTTAGGGACTCTCCAAGGACACTGTTGGTGCAATGGTCAAGGGGGAGCAAGCATTTAGGAGGGAGGTTATCTATCATGGGATGATGGATGTGTTCTTCCTCATGAGGGGGAGAATTAGAAAATGGGAGAATGTGAGATGCCCAATTTGGAAATTGGGAGAGTTTGAAGGAGTGCCAGTGATATGAGACTTATCACTAGGAAGAGAGAAGACATCCTAGTTGTTTTTGGACCAAGGGGAGATTGTAAAATCTCATTGGGATATGAGACATTAACACCCTTGGGGAGAGTCTTTTTTATGTATGTCAAAAAGGGGGAGAACTTGGAATTCTCAATTTGGAAAATTAGGAGGATTGGATTGAGTTAGTGTTCTAACTCAAAGATATTGGTTTTTTTTGTCAAACATCAAAATGAGAGAGATTGTTGGTGTAATCGATCCAGGTCACGATTGACTGGACTCGAGTTTGACTCGAATAGTATTTTCATGTTTGACATTGATGTTTGATATTGATGTTTAACATTGATGTTCAACAAAATGTATGACAACGTGATTGTCATGGGAAAGTCCAAATCTTGGGTACTTGGCATATAAAGTCCAAGTCATGGGTACTTGACATGGAAAGTCCAAGTCGTGGGTATTTGGCATGGAAAGTCCAAGCATGAGTTTTGGCAAGGGAAAGTCCAAGCTTGAGTCTTAGCAAATGAAAAGTCCAACACGGGTTGACAAGGAAAGTCCAAGGGGCGATATTGGCGACGTAAAGTCTAAGGGTGGAGTCTTGGCAGCATATGTCCAATGGTTGGCAGCATAAGGTCCAAGCGGTAGTCTTGGTAGCATAAGCCCAATGTGCCTTGGCAGTGTAGACCAGCTTAGCATGACAACAGCCGATGGAAACACCTGAAAGCTAGTGTATGGATGAATAAGTCATGGATGACTTGGAGGGATCCGATAGACATGAGGCTGACGGAAGTGTCTAGAAGGTTTAGGTCTAGGCTAAGGGTAGTTTAACAAGTATGAGGGCATCATACTTGGAATTAAACCTCATGTTTGAGGTTATCAATTGACTGGGGCTTTGGACCAGTCGATTGGTCAAGTGTTTTAACACTTGGAAATTGAGTTGACTCATAGCAGTCAACTGGGATTATGGGCAGTCGAACTGCTCAGAGTCGACTAGTGTTTGACTGTAGAAATTAGTCTGGCAATTGACTGCTAGAATTGGGCAGTTGACTGATGGCTTAAGCAGTCGACTACCATAGATGGTAGTCGATTGCTAGTCAGAGTTATGGGAGAAGAATTCTCGGTAGCCGACTAGTCAGTCGGCTACGACCTTGGCAGTCGACTGTTGGATAATTGTAGTCAACTGTCAGTGTATTCGTTGTCTTGGATGCCGACGTAGATTAAGTTGTGAGATAACAACACTGTTGGTAGTCGACTGGGGCCTTATGACAGTCGACTGCCAAGTGCGAAATCAATCCGTTGCAAGTTATAAAGGAGCAGCTCGTGGAGAATTTCGCCATGGTTCTTGAAGACGTTTCTTGAGGCAATTTGAAGGCGAAGTACAGGCGCATTTCAAGGTCCTTCAAGATCATTCAAGGAACTAACAAGCAAAGCATTCAAAGTCCTAGTTTGTAAAGTGTTCTTTACATTTCAGTTGTATTTCTTTGTATTTTCTTGTATTACTTTGTATTACTGTTATAATCACTTGTAAGAGATTTCCTCCACCTTCGGAGTATTTTTCGAGAATGAGAGTTCATTAGTGGTGGAGTTTGCATCGCTAGGGCTCATTCGAGCCCAACCCGTGGAGTAGGAACCTTAAGGTTTCGAACCACGTTATATCATTGTGTTTGTATGCTTGTGTTTTTGTTATTGCTTTATTATTTGCATGTATTTTTGCGCATGACAAGTTTTGTAGCAAGCACGATCGAAATCCATCAATCGACGTACAACACGCTATTCACCCCCCCTCTAGAGACGATCAATTCCCAACATTAGGGACCATGAACGGTAAGTTTGCGGTCAACAGTCAATTGGTAGAGTTATTAAATCAACTGATGGAAATGGAAGTGAGTAGAAACAACCTAATGCATAGCTTATAAAAAGGGAGCTTCATGAAGAGTTCAAGTGTTGATTTCTTGAAGACTTTGAAGGGGATTAGCTGCTGCAATCCAAACCTTCAAGGAGATTTCCACATCAATCAAACAGTAAGCAAGAAAGATCATATTATGTAAAGTGCATTTAATTCTTGTTTTTTCATTTACTATGTTTTTTTGTATTTGGTTACTTGTATTATAAAGCTCAGGTTATAAGAGGTTTCTCCGTCTTCAAAAATTTTTGAGGAGAAAGGATAGTGGTGATCTGTAGGAGCTAGGTCGTGGAGTAGGAATCAAGAATTTTGAACCACATAAAATTTGTGAGTTGTACTTGTGTTGTTATTTTTGTGTATGTGTTTTGTTTTCGTTGCATCAATGATTTGTAGACAAACACGACGAACGAGATCGAATTCACCCCTAGTGCAACGTCAGTCCTAACAACTAGCTTATGCGCTTTGACATCCATTAAAGTCCCATAGTTACATGTGCATACCTTCTTTGTGGCAAGGGAATTCCAAGATACTGAAAAGGAAAAATACCTTGCTAAGATCCAACGAGCTATAGCAAATGGTTTGTCATTCGTTCATTTACCCTTAAAAGATACAAGCTGGATTTTCTAACATTCGGCCATAACCCACTGAACTCCTAAGGTAGTGTTTGGTTTGCAGGAAATTTTCTATTTTTTATTTTCATTTTCTAAGAAAATGAGAAAATAATATTTGGTTAGCATTTTTTATCTTCGTTTTCTGAGAGAATTTTTTGAAAAATTAGAAAATATAAAAACAAATATTTTTCATTTTCTGAAAAATAGAAAATGCACCTGCTGCGAAATTCCCGCTAAATTTCTCTAGACAATCTACAATCAAGCCTATTGTAGATTCATTAGCCCTTGCAAATAGAAGGTAATCTGCATAGGCTAAATGGGCAATTCCAATGTCCGAACACATGGCTAGAAATGAAAGCCCGATCTCATCGATACTCCTTTCATTGCCCTCTAAAAAAGTTTCAAAAGAAGGCCAAAAGGAGTGGGGAGACCAAATCTCCTTATCAAATGCCCCTCTTCCCTTAAAAGAATCCATATACGACCTCGTTAATACCCACTAAAAAGGAAACCTACGTGATGCACTTAGAAATCCAATTTAAGGTGTATTACAGAAAGCCAAACACATGGAGGGTAGCTAACAAAAACTTTCAATCCACCATATTAAATTCTTTCTAAACGTCTACTTTGAGAACACTATATGGTGATACCTTTTTCCTTGAATACTTCCTCAATATCTCCTGAGCTACATTAATATTCTCTACTATAGATTTGTTCTTAATGAAAGCAGTCTGCGTTGATCTAGAATGTTATCCATCATTACTGTCATTCATGTTGTAATGATTTTTGAAATGATCTTGTATAAAATCATGTAACACGATATCGACCTATAGTCCATGACCAGTGGAGTATGATTCTCCTTAGGAACTAACATAAGTAGTGTGCGGTTCCATTGCTTGAGATAAAGAATTCTATCACATCCTGATAGAGGTCCAAGTTTAAGTTGTTTTAAAAAATTTTGTGCCATATTCATTTGGTCCTAAGGCTTTAACATTATCTATGTCAAGTAGAGTTTTTCTTATCTCCTTCGAAGTGATCGGGTTGACTAATTGTTGCTTTTGATAAGCTGTTAGGATTTGTCATAGCTAGACCATGTTAATGTCCAAATCTGAACAACATGTTGTTGGCCACCAATTGAGTCAGATCCTCTTAAGAAATTGGGCCTTCTATAACCCTTTTTGCATTTTCCTATGAGGGATGTGAGATCGTCATGTCTTCCCCTTGATGTTCAGCAATTGCTTTATGAGTTTGAATCATCGTAATTTCTTGTTCAAGATTTTTACAGGTAGTATCAATTTAATGGGGTATCTTTTCGGTACACTCGAACTCCTCTTTCCTTATCTTTTGGAAAGTAGAGTGTGTCATCTACAAATTGTAAGAACATTAGAGATGGGCAGACTTTATTGGTGTGACTTATCTGACTTGTATTCGCTAAGAAAAGGAGAAGAACATAGTAGGATATAGAAAATAAGAGAAGAGATGCTAAAGGGTAAAGAGAAGTTTCAGGAAAGAAGAGTTATCTTTACGTACCATAATAGAAAATCAATCTCTCATGCTCTTTACCACCCCTGGATCTTATATAGTAGATCAGAACTACCTCACCGATAAAATATATTTGACAACTATACTTCTTGTAAGTCTGTTAAAGGATAATAGTTACTTGTAATCTCTACCTGGTATGCTTCATTTCCTATTTGCTATGCATTGAAGAGACTAGAATATAAGACGTGAACTGTCATGTGTTCCGGAATTGTCACTCGATGGAGTCATTGATAGATCGGGTGTGATAATCGTTATCGGGAATCTTCTTTATGGTTATGGGCCTTATTATTGATGGTTGACGATTCAGATAGGTGTTTTCCACCTGGAAAAGTGCTTAGCCCAACATAGACGGACGGTATGCTCGAGAAGGCTAATGCTCGAGAAAACTGATATTGCTCAGAAATTAGACATAGTGATACTTGATAAAATTAGTGGTGCTTGATACTGTTGTTACCCCTTTTCTGTGAATAGGGTAAGAATACTCGCGTGTAAGATACTATCCGAACCGAGTAACCGGTTCGGCAAGGGAAGCGAGGAAGAATGGTTCGGGCATGTCAGTCTGGGGCAATTGGAATGGGAGGACAGTTTGAGGTAGTTGGCATGGCAGGGCGATCGCAAAGATCATTTCGGTACGAGATGGACGAGAATCGGCTCGGTCTAACGGTCCTCGAAATGATTTGGTACTGGAAGAAGGGGAGTTGGTTCGGGCTACCGAAAAAAGCCTAAGAGCTACGCTACACTTAAGCGGCAGGTTTAGGTTAGTTTTATCGAAGGCAAGTGGATGAAATGGATGGGCTAGCATATTTCCTGAAATGTAGATAAAAAGTTGTTACACAGTAGAAAGAGGACCCCCACATAATATTCCGAGGAGCCTTCTCTCCTCATGTCTGTAATATAATGATTCTCCAGATGGGCAAGGTGGCCACGTGTACGATGAAGGAGGTTCGCGGTGCGACAGTTGGCCAGAGGAAGAGGATAAAAGGGAGAAGCAAGGCAAGAGAAAGGGGATCCGCATTATTTCAACCAGCAAGAGACGAAGGCACATTCTGAAGGGGAGAGCAACCACATCGCCGGAGAAGGAGCTAAGGAGAGTAGTGAGCTCCATCTTTCTTATACTATTTTCTGTGTATTGACCTAATTATAAGAGGTTTTCTCCTCCACCTTCGGAAGTTCTTTCCGCAAAGGAGGAAGTTCATAGTGAAAGTGCTTTGGTAGAGTAGTTGGTGGGAGAGCTCACCCTCGTGGAGTAGGAATCCTTATTTTGAACCATGTTACATCCTGTGTCTTTGTTTGTTGCTTGTGTTGGTGTGCGTTTCTCTTCTTCACGTTTCATTTTACTGTTATGGCCGGAGAAGAACCCCCTAAGCTTCCTTCGTGCCCCGCTGCATTAAAAGGAAGTCAGTAAATCCCTTTTTCCCCGTCACCGCATCAGTTGGCGCCGTCTCTGGGAAACATCTGAGTAAGACGTAGAGATACAGCCAGAAGAGATACAACACCCAGTAGCCTCTGCTCCGGAGGAAAACCCCATCACGATACTACCCTCACAACTGAGAGCCATGGTGGACAACGCCATGGTTGAGGCACTTGCTAGAGAAAGGAGAAGGACGAGGTACCTTCATCCTCATTCTGGTGAACCTTCCTCTCATGGACCGCCACTAGAGATGCCCCCCCACCTCGTACAACTACTAACATCAAAGCATTGCCTGGAGAGGGGCTAGGGGGACGAGTACATCAGACCACTATGCCATTAACCCAGAATCGACGAGAAGAGCAAGGCAAAAGCCGATCGACTAGGGCTCCAGAGATTTACGAGCCCAGTCCTTTCACCATGGATATCCTTTCTGAAGTCCTGCCGTCATACTTCAGAAATCCCCAAGTTGACAAGTATGACGACACGACGGATCCTGAGGAGCACCTATCACAATTTACTGGAGCGCCCTCGCTCCACTGCTATACTGACGCCCTCAAGTGTCGGGTCTTTTGTACCACCTTAATCGGCTCGGTACAAAAATGGTTTAACACCCTACTCCCGGGGTCTATTACTTATTTTGTTGATTTTCAGGGGATGTTCCGCCAAGAGTTCGCCAGCTGCAAGGCGTACAAGCACGAGGCTTCCATCCTGCTGCACATTACGCAGGGGCCCTCAGAGTCACTCAGAGGGTATCTTCATCGGTTCACTTCCACCGCCAGGAGTATCCCCTCAGCAAGGTCAGATGCTTTCAGAGTGACCATTTCGCACGGGCTAAGGGAGGGTCCTTTCCTTAGCTCACTTTTGAGGAAGCCCGTGAACAGGTATGAGGAGCTGCTAAGCTGTGCGGAGAAGTATATCAACGAGGAAGAAGGATTGAAAGTTCAGAGAGTCGAACAAGCCTCCGCAATGGTTCCTGCCGAAAGAAATCGCCCCGCAACCCCTCGACCACCTCTCAGACGGGAATATGTCTGACCCTTTCTATCGGAGGCTCCCAGACCTCGATTATTGATACAGGGCACTCGCCTCACACAGCCATTGTAGATCATGGTCGTCGATGCAGTCCCTCCCCCAAGGATTTAGAAGGAGCGGGAGATGGAATTCTATGACCAGCAAGGTCTTCTACAATGGCCAATGGGGTATAGGAGAGTGCCTCGCAACCCTCCCACCCCGTTCTTTTGCCAGTATCATATGGAATATGACCACGCCAGTGGCCGATGTTTTAAATTGCAAGAGGAACTGGAGTGCCTCCGAGTCGCTTACCCACAGGTGCGGCCTCAGACTGGGGGACCGGCACGACGAGGCCAACGACCCAATATGACTCGTCCAGGGTCATATAACCAACGACCGTAGGTTACTTTTCCTCCGGACCCTCAAACTCCGGCCTAGGAGGGTATCTCACAAGGGGGCCCATCAGGTGAGGGTCCATCATCTGATATGAATAATGTCCCCACATGAGGGGTTATTCACGTTATTGCAGGAGGACCCACTGATGGGGATTCCAACCGGGCACGAAAATCATACGCCCGTCTCATGGAGAGCTTGGCTATAATCACTGATCAGGCTGTCTAGACCACGCCATCGATTTCGTTTGGGCCGGAAGATCTCCCAGGCATTCTGCTACCTCACATGGATGCTTTGGTGATCCGTATTTCCCTGGCCAACTATGAAGTGGCTAGGGTACTAGTTGATTCAAGGAGTTCTGTCAACATCCTCTTCCAGGAGGCCTTCGGACAGATGCAGTTGGGAAATGCCAAGCTAGAAGACGTGGCCACACCCCTCTTTGGGTTTGCAGACATGTGGTCCATCCCACAAGGCAGATCTCATTGCCCCCGACTCTGGGCACAAAGCCCAACCAAAAAACCAACATAGTTCCTTTTCTTATTGTGGATGCTCTGTCCACCTATAATGCAATTCTGGGTCGTCCCTTCTTTCCATTTTTCAGGCGACAACTTCTCCGTACCATCAAAAGGTGAAATTTCCAATCGAGCAGCTGATTGGAGAGGTCAGAGGTGAGCAGAAGGCTGCAAGGAGCTGCTACATGCAAATGGTCAGGGATGACCAAAAGAAGGCCCGAACCGATGATCTCAAAGGGAAAGCTATCGTGATTTCTGACGTCTACGTGATAGAAGAATCTCCCCCTAAAGCGGAGAAAATAGAGGAAGGAGAGCTGGTGGAGATAGCTCCCAGAAAGGCCACTCGGGTAGCATAGTAGCTAGAGGCCAAAGAGGAGTTGGTGGCCTGCCTAAATAAGAATGAAGACATTTTTGCTGGAGATGTGCATGATCTTACGGGAATCGACCCTCGCATTGCTGAACATCACCTCAACATTACTAGAGGAGTCCGACCCGTCCAACAGAAGCGACGACATTTTAGACCCGAAAAGGACAAAGTGATAGATGAAGAAGTAGATAAATTGTTGAAAGCGGGTCATGTGAAAGAAATTCAATTCCCCGAGTGGGTCTCCAATGTAGTCCTGGTCCCCAAGCCTTATGGGCAGTGGAGGATGTGTATTGACTTCCGTGATTTAAATAAAGCGTGCCCTAAAGACTGCTACCCCTTGCCTCACATTGATCAGTTGGTGGACTCTACGGTGGGATATAAAGTAGTATCTTTAATGGATGCTTACCAGGGATATCATCAGATACCGCTGGCCAAAGAAGATCAGAACAGGGTTAGTTTTGTAACGGCAGGAGGGTTATATGCTTATGTGGTAATGCCCTTCGACCTAACAAATGCGGGGGCTACATACCAGCGGCTCATGGATAAAATCTTTGCGGAACAAAAAGGAAAAAATGTGGAAGTTTATGTTGACGACATTCTGGTCAAATTAAAAACCACTAGAGATTTGGTTAAGGATCTAGATGAAACTTTTTCTACCTTGAGGCAATATAACATGAAGCTGAACCCTAAAAAATGTCTGTTCAGGGTGAAGAGCAGGAAATTTTGGGGATATATAGTAACTGAGAAGGGACTGTAGGCTAATCTGAAGAAGGTGCAAGCCTTATGCAATATGAAGTCACCCACTAATTTGCGGGAGACTCAAAAGCTAGTAGGGGGAATTATTTTCCTGTCCCGATTTATAGCCAGATCATCAGACAAGGGGCTACCTTTCTTCAGGATTTTGCGCAAGGCTACTAAATTTCAGTGGGATGATCAATGCGAGCAGGCTTTTCAAGAGCTGAAGAAGAATTTAGCTAGACTTCCACTATTAGCCAAGCCAGTGGCAGGAGAGCCCTTGTGGATGTACTTAGCTATTTCAGAAGGAGCCATCAATTCAGTCTTGTTGAAGCAAGAAGGTTCTCAGCAATAGCCTATCTATTATACCAGCCATATCCTGAAATGAGCTGAATCCCGTTACACTGAGCTGGAGAAGTTGACATATATTCTAGTCTTGACAGCCTGCAAGTTAAGACCATACTTTCTAGCTCATCCAATTAATGTTTTAACTCACAGTGAATTGGGGAAGGTGGTTACTAAGTCTAATTTTTCTGGGAGACTGGCTAAATGGGTAGTGGAACTAAGTGAATATAACATTTACTATCAACCCCGAACCGTTATCAAGGCTCAAACTCTTGCTAATTTTCTAGCTGAGGTACCTGTTGGTTCAGAAAATGGCTCGTCAGCAAAAGAGGAGGGATTGGAGGCATGGAATGTATTTGTGGATGACTCTTCTGGGTATGCAGGTAGCGGGGTGGGAGTCCTATTAATATCCCCTAAGAAAGAAGAAACTCGCATAGCTGTGCGCCTAGGATATCGGGCGTCCAATAATGAAGCAGAATATGAAGCTATTTTAGCAGGATTGCAAGCCGCCAGAGTTGTAGGAGCCACTTTTGTTATAATTCATTCGGACTCCCAGTTGGAGATATCGCAACTTCAAGGCTCTTTCACGGTTCGGGAAGAAATATTGCAAAAATATTTGAAGGCTTTCGAGAAAGAAAAGGCTCATTTTCATCAAGTTCTCTTAAAGAAGATTCCAAGGGAGAACAATGGGAAAGCGGATGAGTTGGCTCAGCTAGCTAGCGCGATGGAAGGGGTGAAGCAGTTTGAAATGGTCTGTGTGGAAGTCCCTACTTCTCTGGTGATATACAATGTAGAGGGGACCGTACCCAAACCAGATCCGATCCCTGATTGGAGGACTGACATTATAACATATCTACAGCAAGGAAAGGTCCCGGAAGAGAGAGGGGCAACATCTATTTTAATGAACAGAGCAAAATGATTCACCATCCTGAATGGAGACTTGTACAAGACATCTTTTGGACGGCCCCTGTTGAAGTGTTTGGGAAAGGAAGATGTTGAATGGGTACTCCAGGAAATCCACGAAGGTTGTTGCAGCAATCATTTGGGAGGGAGAGCTTTGGCTAGGAAAGTCTTGTTAGTAGGATACTTTTGGCCCACCCTCCAACAAGATGCAGCTCATATAGTGCAAATCTGCTCGGCCTGTCAGAAGCATAGCAACTGGTCCGAATGACCGGCTGAATTAATGAAAGTTGTTATTGCTTAATGCCCTTTCGATCAGTGGAGAATGGATATAGTGGGTCTCATGCCTGTGGCACCTTTGCAGAAAAAATTCTTATTGGTGGTTGTGGTTTACTTCTCCAAGTGGGTGGAAGCAGAGCCCCTTGCAAAAATCACTGAGAATGCTGTGATACAATTCCTGTGGAAGAATATTGTCTGCCGATATGGTATTCCCCGGAGGTTAGTTAGTGACAATAGGCGATAGTTCCAGGGCAAGAAGATCAAGGAATGGTGCCAAAGTCTTAATATCCAACAAGCTTTTACTTTGGTAGCTCATCCTCAAGCTAACGGGCAGGTCGAAGTAACTAATAGAATCCTTATCCAATGATTGAAGACTAAACTGGGGGCTTAGAAAGGAAACTGGGTGGAGGAATTGTCGAGGATCTTGTGGGCCTACCGAACCACGTCAAAAACTGCAACAGGTGAAACTCCTTTCAGCCTGGTATACAGAACGGAGGCCGTGATTCCGGTGGAGGCCCATTTAAGTAGCGCCCGCATGGAAGTTTATGAGCCGGAGCATAACCAAATCATCTGGGGCACTGAGCTGGACCTGGTGGAAGAAAAAAGGGAGCAGGCACGGAGGCGAGTGGAATTTTACAAACGGAGGGTACAACAAGCCTTTAACAAAAGGGTAATGCCCCGGAGATTTCAAGAAGGGGATTTAGTTCTGCGTAAAGTTAATCCCGCTGAAGATCCGGGAAAGCTAGCTCCAAATTGAGAAGGACCCTATGAAGTGATGCGTCGCGTGGTAGGATTAGCATATTATCTGAAAGATGATCAGGGCAAGGAATTCCCTCGATCCTAGAACGTTGTACACTTGAAATATTTTTACATTGTGTAAGAGAGGATGGATGGAAAAAAGAGTTGAGAGGTTTCTTGGGGAACGTATTCGATGATTCACTATTGCATTAGATGTATGGAAAACACGAATATGATTGATGAATCATTTGCATTAACATTAAATTCTCTTTGGTGGGCTATGAAAAGAAAAGAAGATAAAGAGGGAGCTATACATAATAGTCCGAATCTCTTAATGATGACTGTCCCGAAGCAATACATCAAGTTATAATCTAAAATGATCTGGAGGATAGCGTCGGAAGCCGGTTTCCCAATGTAAAGAAAGAGTAGGGTGGTTCGTAGGGGGTAATCCCTGGTCAGCATATTGCTGAACCGCTTCATTAAATCTATCCTGGAAGGTGGCACGCATCAGGGCTATTAGTCGTTCGCATCGGCTCGGGTCGTCAGGACTTCGATTATGGTGAAGCCTATGGTAATTCTCTTGATGCTCCCCGAGAGATCGGTGCATTTCGCTATAACGTCGAAATATTTCCATAATAGCATCCGCCAGGATCGAGATGTCGTCCGCTCGGGAGGTTTGGTTCTGCTGAAGAAGCCTCATCATGTCCATCATATTTTGGCGTATTGAAGCTGAAATTCCCTCTACAACCTCTGTGTGGGATCTGGTGTGAACAAGCTCACTGCCCAGCCTCTAGAGAGACGTTTCTTGCCTGTGGATACAGGCGTGAGCATGCGCCCTAGAGGTTATTAAGGAGGAGTTTTCTTGTACCTCCTTGCACAGGCGGGTGTGGAGATCCCCTATTTTGTCCTCCGCTCTTTGGTGTTGAACCCACAGGTTCGCGATGATCTCAGAGTCTCTTTGTTTCTCACGAAGGAGTTCCGCTACCTGCTCTTGAAGGTCTGTTAGTTCTTGAAGAGGGGGAGTCTCTTTGTCAGTCTGCTCAGGCTGAACGCCCTGCCGAGTAGGTAGCAATTCTGTGTGAGCCTGCTGTTGTGCTTGTAATGCCGCTATGGTCTCGGCATCCTTTCATTGCTGTAGATGAGCCTCTGATAGTCGTTCCTGTCATTGCTTTAGTTGTTGTAAGAGAAGGTGCTCACGGTGCTCTGCAGCAGTTTTATCTTCCAGATATTGTTGAGCTTGATGCAGGAATTGAGCTCGATATTGAGTGAAGGAGCGATCCAGCTCTTGGTGTTAGTGATTTGAGGCCGCTAGAGGGGGGTTGAATAGCGCGTGCTCGTACGTAGATGGAATTCGTTGTGTTTGTCTCTACAATTTCGTTAGCGCGGCAGAAATAGAAATAATAAAGCAACGAAACAAAACAAACACAACTCACAACACGAGATATAACGTGGTTCGGAACTGAACGGTTCATACTCCACGGATCGAGCTCTAAAGAGGTCTAGTGATGCACACACACTCACTAATCACAAATACTCCTTCTCAACACAAGTCGAAGGTGGAGAAACCTCGTACAATAGTTTACAACAATAAACTAAGTACAACAAGCAATTACAATGAAATATAATGCAATACAAATAAAGAGATTACTTTACAAATGTCTTTAGATCGCTTGCTTTTGGTTGCCTTAGACTAGCCTTGAAGGACTGAAAGAGCACCAACTATTCCCCTTCAAATCGCCTAAGAAAACACATGCTTTGAGCCTTCCACGAACAACTGCTTTTATCCTCCATCGGGTTGGATTTTCGCCTGGCAGTCGACTGCCATAAGTCCCTAGTCGACTGCCAACACTGTAGCTGTGAGACAACGACTCAATCCACATTGGACAAATTCCAACGGATCTCTTGGCGATCGCTATGCACATGGTGGCGCCCAATCGCCATGAGCATTCTGCTCGCAACTCAATCGGGTAATGCCATCGATCCAATCGCTCCCAATGAGCGATCGCCAAGGCAATTTTAGCCCTAAGTGGGAGTCGAGCTCTAGTCGACTCTCGGCAGTCGAACCGGCCATAATGTCAGTCGACTGTCAACCTCAAACATGAGGTTTTAACCCAAGTATGGTGCCTCCATACTTGCTAGACCACCCTTAGCCTAGACCTAAGCCTTTTAGCCACCTCCATCAGCCTCACACCTCTCGGATCCCTCTAAGTCATCCATGACTTGTTCATCTATCGTGCTAGCCTTCAGGTGCTTCCATCGGCTATGTCATGCTAACAGTGTCTACACCGCCAAGGCACATTGGACTTACACCGCCAAGACTCCGCTTGGACTTTACGCCGTCAACCATTGGACTTATGCTGCCAAGACTCCACCCTTGGACTTTACGCTGCCAATATCAAACCCCTTGGACTTCTCAAATGCCAAGACTCAAGCTTGAACTTTCCTTGTGCCAAGTACTCAAGACTTGGACTTTCCCAAATGCCAAGTGTCCCACTTGGACTTTCCATGCCAAGTACCCATGACTTGGACTTTACCTTGCCAAGACCCATGCTTGGACATTCCCATAATCACATGGTCAACCCTAGTCAACCATCAAAGTCTCCCTCGAGTCAAACTCGAGTCTGGTCAATTATAACCTGGGTCGATTGTATAAACAATCTCCCAAAATATTAACCGACATCAATATCAAACATACTATGTCAAACATCAAAACATCACTCGAGTCAAACTCGAGTCTGGTCAATCGTGACCTGGGCCGATTGCACCAACAATCTCCCCCTTTTTGATGTTTGACAAAACAAACCTTGAGTTAGGCTCCTAACTCAAATTTTCTTACCAATTATCACAAATTGGTAATCCCAAACACTCTCCCAAAACTTCTCCCCCTTTTTGACTAACATCAAAAAGGTTATCTCTCCAAGGAGGTCAATGTCTCATGTTCCAATGAGATCTTACAATCCCCCCCTTGATTCAAAAATACCTAGGATGCCTACCATATTCCTAGTGATAAATCTCATATCACTCAAGAGAGACAATCCTATACTCTCTCCCAATTTATAAATTGGGTCTCTCAAAAACTCATCAATTTTACCAATTGATGATACTCTCCCAATAACTTCTCCCCCTTCAAGAATAGAAACACATCCATCATCCCAAGATGGATAACTCCCCCTAAAGGCTTGCTCCCCCTTGACCATTGCACCAACAATGTCCTTAGAAAGTCCCTAAGCCAATAGGAACTCTAAACCATCAAAATTAAGATTCTAAGTTCAAACATGAACTCTTCCACCCTTAAATTTGATACTTTGACCCAACACCTCTCCAAATCCATATTCAATGGTTTTTTACCCTTTTTAATGCTTCTCAAAGCATATCCTAAGGTTAGGAGTGATTAGGAACCTTTATCATAGCTGAACATGGGCTAAACAACCTTGTTTTTCTCGAAATCAGCTTGGCAGTTGACTACTTATAGTAATCAATCAACTGCCATCAGGCGGCAGTCGACTGATAACTGAAATTCTCGAATTTCAACTATCAGAATCGAATTTTGAAAAGTCATAAGTAATTCTATGTATATCGAAAAATCATGAAATTTGATACGTATATTACTTATAGTCAATACAATGGGTGAAAAATATTTGAAAATTATTTTACCCATAAAATATCGAAATTGATACAAAATCCAAAAGTGAAGAAAAACTTCAATATTTTAACTCACTTTGTATCAATATCATCAATGGTGATTGCTATCAAAAGATAGACTTCACCAAGGTTTTCTAAAATGATTTTAAAATATTTTCAAAAACCTATTTTGGATCATATTCCTTGGGCTCTATGTACATGACTTGTACACAAGCTTTCCCAATGATCCACCACTCATATAAGATGAGTTTAAGTTCACCTAGATGCAAAAATTATGCACCTTGAACTTAACTCATATCCTAGCATCTCACATGTATCTAGGGTGTATAGCATACACATACATGTCAATTTAATGTGAGATGTGGGTTTTGGTTCATTTAATCTAGGGTTTCATGCATTTTCTAAGGTAACCCTACTTGATTCCCTTATAAATGGGACTTCAAGTCATGTCAATTGTCCTTAACTCAATTTTAATCAAAATGTCTTAAATGCATGAGTGATTATGGCATAATAATAGCAAAAATAACTCATGGGCAATGATCATGATGTCATGACATATGATATAAAACTAAAGCATATGACATTTAAATCCTTAATCCTAAACATGATCATGATATTTTAAACGATTAAAAAAAACATGATATCATGTCATAGCATATGACAAATCAAAGCATGGCAAATAAGATATCAGGGTATATAATACCTAAATTTTAATATTATTTGTCATTTGATATGATTAAGTATATTTTGACATATTACTACTAATCTCCCTAGTGTGCCAAAAACCCAAAATGGCACACTAACCTCTAAACCTAAATTGTGCCAATTTGATCATTTTATCAAAACTTCTCAAATAATATTGGCACATCCTAAAATCTTTTAGGATTAAAGCTCAAATGTATTTCCAAGGTAACCATAACCTTGAAAATAATCTAAAGTGTCACCTTTATCATGGTTGAGTTAACTACCCATCCAATCAAGATTGGCACACCCTAAACCCACCTAGCGTGAATCAATCACGCTCTTAGGAACCCAAAATCTATTTGAGCTCCTAGGGTTAATTAGGTATTTCTTAGGGATAACCTCCCTAGATACCTTCCTAATGACCCTCCTAGGCTTAGAAGCCTTAGTCATTGTGGTCTTGCCATGGTTAACCTTAGGGATTACCTCCCTAATAACCTTCTTAGTGGCCACCCTAGGTTTCCTAGAAACCCTAGCCACTAGGCACTTACCATGGTTACTCTTAGGGATAACTTTCCTAGTAACCTTGGTCTTCCTAGACTTAGTTAGTATTCCATAATCTAATAGAACATTATGATAAGTCATCTTAGGCTTAGGTTTGTGACACAAACCCTTCTTGCCCTTAGTTGACTTTTGTTTCTTGGATCCTAGATGTTGACTTTGAGATATTGACCCTTGACTTTGACCATTAGACCCTTGCATTTGATTTTGCATAATCTTGAGGGTCTTTTCTAATTTCTCAAGCCTTGATCTCAAGGCTTGGTTCTCTAATTATAATTGCCCAATTTTAGAATTTTGATTTTGTCTTTGGGCATGGGACTTTCTAGGCATATGTCTAGTCCATTTAGGGTTAAAACCTAGGTGCTCATGTACCTTTCTAATGGTTTCCCTAGGTAGGATTTGTCTAGAATTGTTTGACCTAGGGTTGTCCTTAGGTAAAATATTTCTAGGGACATTAGTCCCAAATTTCTCCTTCTTCCTAAGGTTGACTTTCTTAGCTCCTAAGCAATATTCTCTATTTCTAGCATGCTCTTTTTGATAAATAGCAAGATTGCTAAAATTATTTCTAGCATGCTTTTGACTATAAGAATTAGAAAGAGCATTACTAAAATATACCTTAGGGTTATCCTTAGCTCCCCCTACATGTGATGCTCCATTTTTCCCTTTCTTTTCCCCCTTTAGACATTGATTCCGGTAGTGTCCCGGTTGCCGACATTTGAAGCAAATGACTTGCTCCTTGCTTTTCTTGGCGAGAACACCGGCTTCATTGACTTTTGGCGCCGGAGGAGCTTTCTTTACTCTCTTTGGGCACTTGCTCTTGTAGTGTCCGGCTTTCCTACACTCAAAACATATGATATGATTTTTATTACAAATTGATATGTTTGAGTTACCTAGGGTCGTGGTGGAAGCTTGAACTTGCTCTTCTTCTTAACTGAAAGTAGAAGCTTCTTCTTGACTTTGCTCTTGCTCCGGTGTTGAGGATGGTCTGTCCTCCTCAATCCTAGAGGTGGAGGCTTCTTCCACTTCTACCTCCTCATTGGAAGTTGATGGCCTCTCAACCTTCAATTCTTCACACTCTCCTCTTGACCCGGATGTTGACTCTTCTTCAACTTCCGAATCCTCACTTGCTTGTGAGGAAGAGCTTGCTTCTTCGGCCTCTTCCGATTGAACTGATGAGCATTCTACATCTTCTTCTTCTTCTTGGACCGGTTGAGGGTTTTCATAATATTTTGCCAATTCATTCCAAAATTCCTTGGCATCCTTGTATTCACCTAGGCTACACAAGATATCATTAGGGATCAAATCACTTAAAAATTTGATTACCTGATTACTCCTCTCGAATTCTCGAAGTTGTTCTTCGGTCCACTTCTTCATTTTGAGGAACCCTCCTTTAGGACCTCTTGGAAATTGGAACCCTTCCATCAAAACGGACCACTCTTCAAAGTCCCTCATCATTAAGAAGTCTTCAGTCCGTGCGCTCCATTGCCTAAACCCTTCTTGTCCATAGAAGGTATAAGGGATAGGTGTGTTGATATCTCATCCTAGTTGCTCTTGAACTTCCATCTTCCCTCTAGGTTCTTTAGCTCTCGACGGTTAGTCCGTAGAAGAGCCCCGAGCTCTGATACCACTTGTTAGTGATTTGAGGCCGCTAGAGAGGGAGTGAATAGCGCGTGCTCGTACTTAGATGGAATTCGTTGCGTTTGTCTCTGCAATTTCGTTAGCGCAGCAGAAATAGAAATAATAAAGCAACGAAACAAAACAAACACAACTCACAACACGAGATATAACGTGGTTCGGAATCGAATGGTTCCTACTCCACGGATCGAGCTCTAAAGAGCTCTAGTGATGCACACACACTTACTAATCACAAATACTCCTTCTCGACATAAGTCGGAGGTGAAGAAACCTCGTACAACAGTTTACAACAATAAACTAAGTACAATAAGCAATTACAATGAAATACAATGCAATACAAGTAAAGAGATCACTTTACAAATGTCTTTAGATCGCTTGCTTTTGGTTGCCTTGGACTAGCCTTGAAGGACTGGAAGAGCACCAACTATTCCCCTTCAAATCACCTAAGAAAACACATGCTTTGAGCCTTCCACGAACAACTGCTTTTATCCTCCATCGGGCTGGATTTACCGCAATCATCGTCATAAGTCCCGATCATTGCCATACCTGTAGCTGTGAGACAACGACTCAATCCACATTGGACAAGTTCCAACGGATCTCTTGGCAGTCGACTGCCAACATTGGCAGTCGACTGCCAGCGCCCGTAGCCGACTGCCCAGTCGGCTACGGAGCATTCTGTGCTCGCAACTCAACTGGCAGTCGACTGCCATCCATCACAGTCGACTGCCAAGGAAATTTCAGCCCTAAGTGGCAGTCGAGCTCTAGTCAACTCTCGGCAGTCGAACTAGCCATAATGTCAGTCGACTGCTAACCTCAAACATGAGGTTTTAACCCAAGTATGGTGCCCCCATACTTTCTAGACAACCCTTAGCCTAGACCTAAGCCTTCTAGCCACCTCTATCAGCCTCACGCCTCTCGGATCCCTCCAAGTCATCCATGACTTGTTCATCCATCGCATTAGCCTTTAGGTGCTTCCATCGGCTATGTCATGCTAACGGTGTCTACACCGCCAAGGCATATTGGACTTACACCGCCAAGACTCCGCTTGGACTTTACGCCGCCAACCATTGGACTTATGCTGCTAAGACTCTACCCTTGGACTTTACGCCACCAATATCAAACCCCTTGGACTTCTCAAATGCCAAGACTCAAGCTTGGACTTTCCTTGTGCCAAGTACTCAAGACTTGGACTTTCCCAAATGCCAAGTGTCCCACTTGGACTTTCCATGCCAAGTACCCATGACTTGGACTTTACCTTGCCAAGACCCATGCTTGGACTTTCCCATAATCACATGGTCAACCCTAGTCAACCATCAAAGTCTCCCTCGAGTGAAACTCGAGTTTGGTCAATTATAACCTGGGTCGATTGTATAAACAATCTCCCCAAAACATTAACCGACATCAATGTCAAACATATTATGTCAAATATCAAAACATCACTCGAGTCAAACTCGAGTCTGGTCAATCGTGACCTGGGCCGATTGCACCAACACTTGGTAGTTCGTTATGGCCTGAAATTTGTTGATGAGGAAGGAGTTAAAAACCTGAAGGAGTCAGCGGAACCATTGTAAGGAGCTTACCAATTCCAGAACATGTCGTAAACTTTCCATCCTGGGAGTCAATTCTTCCAGGTTCAGAATTTGAAGCCCGCGGTTGAAGGAGGAAGGGATAGATGACACTAGCGGGGGAGATTCGCTCATAAGGGGCGAAGTGAAGGTGGAAACGGTAGGCTGTGTTAAAGGTTCAGAAGGGGAAGAGATAACATTGGAGGGAAGGGAAGGTGGTACGGGGGCAGTCAAAGGGATAGAGGAGACTGCAAGTAAAGCCCTCGCTAAGAGACTTGAAGAAATTGGAGAAGAGAGAAGGGAGACAGACGTGAGTGGAGGAAGACCGGATGTTGCTTATTGTTGGACAGGGGCGGAAGAATTCGAAGGAAGTTACGGGGCGGGCGAGGAGTTTGGTGAAGAAGATATGGAGAGCATCGGGATGGAAAGCTCTTATCTGGAAAAGGAGAAAATAGAAGGATCCTAGTTTATATCCGAAGGAGGGGAAATGCCTCCCAGGTTATGAGCATTGGGGGAAAGTGACGATGGGGGAATCTCAACTACCATAGGTTTGGGTGCAGGAGAATACTCTGGGGAAAGATAAGGAGAGGACGCAGGGACGTCTACTACCGACAGGCATTGGCGCGCCACTTCTCTGTATTCAGTTTCAGGTTGCAATAAGGGAGGGGGCGACTTGCGAATACCCAAGATAGAAGGGGAAAAGACGAGCGAGTTAGGATTTACGAGTGGCGTTGGAGATGAGGATAGACCAACTACCATGATCTCATCTGAAATGGGAGAGATGGGGGTTTCAGAGGAACGAAGAGGAGAAGGGAGAGCCGAGATTGAGGTGGTGGCGATGGACGAAGGTACGGGAGGAGGTGAAGGCGAAGGTGCCGCTAGTTGTTGACCCTCATCCTGCCTAGATTGTTGGTAGCATTTTGTCATTTCCCGTTGAAAAAAGGAATACATCCTGCCTGTCAGGGAAAGAAAAGAAGCACAGGAGTTAGTGGCTAGAATGCCGAAGGAGGGCGGTGGAAGGAAGAAAGGATGAAGAAGCAGGAGAAGACGGAAAGGCATATAGAGAAGATGAAAATGAAGAAGAGGAAAGATGAAGCGTCTTATATAGAAGGGGTGTTGAATGGGCTTGCAATGTCAATTGGGCTACTAAGCTGTAAAATGGGCCCCGGGAAAAAGGGAAATGACGATTTATTCCTCTAATGACCCGCTATCTGTTAAAACCCTTGTCTGCATATGATAAAAGAATGAGGACATGTAACTTCAAGGCGAATGAAGAAATAATGGCAGTGTGAGGACAAATCCTTGGGTCAAGCTATCATATTTTTTTATGTGGTTTGGCATTGGTCGTAGATATTTTATCCCCGTGTGGTGGCGGATCGGAAGAACTGAACATGTCTTCAGTTATATATTATTTTATCCCCATGCGGTGGTGGAACGGAAGAGTTGAGCTTACTTCTCAACTATATATTATTTTATCCCCGTGTGGTGGCGGAACGGAAGAGTTGAGTTTATTCCTCAACTATATTTCATTTTATCCCCGTATGGTGGTGGAACAGAAGAGTTGAGTTTATTCCTCAACTATATATCATTTTATCCCCGTGCAGTGGTGGAACGGAAGAACTGAGCATTCCTCAGTTATGTATTATTTTATCCCCGTGCGATGGTGGAACAGAAGAACTGAGCATTCCTCAGTTATATATTATTTTATCCCCATGTGGTGGCGGAATGGAAGAGTTGAGTATCTCCTCAACTATATATTATTTTATTCTCGTGCGATGGCGGAATGGAAGAATTGAGCATTCCTCAGTTATATATTATTTTATCTCCGTGTGGTGGTGGAACGGAAGAACTAAGCATTCCTCAGTTATATATTATTTTATCCCCATACGGTGGTAGAACGGAAGAACTGAGAGTTATGTATTATTTTATCCCCGTACGGTGGTGGAACGGAAGAACTGACTATTCCTCAGTTATATATTATTTTATCCCCGTGCGGTGGTGTAACGGAAGAACTGAGCATTCCTCAGTTATGTATTATTTTATCCCCGTGCGGTGGTGGAACGGAAGAGCTGAGTATACCCTCAGCTGTATATTATTTTATCCTCGTGCAGTGGAAGTACATATGCGATTCCTGCGTAATGAAAGGGTGGAGAAGATGTATGTTTATTTAATTTTCATATTATCCAAGAGAAGTGTAAAATTTGGCATAACTAGAGGAAGGCTGAAAAAAGAGGATAAGCGAGGAAAGATATAGCCGAAAGCTTATATTGCAGAATGTTCATTACTTTGGAAGGGCTACATATTACAACTTCCTCAAAAGAAGAAAATAACAAAAAAAGCCCTTATTCACAAGGTGTTACAGTTCTTTATTGGGAGGTACCGAAGGAGCCTCTTTGCATGGCTTGGGTTGGCGTAGTAGCTGCCGGAGGTAAGACTGTTGTATGAAGATGTGCTTGGATAAGTCTTTCTGGGACACGGCCAGTTGCTGGCGCAGGGAGTAGTTGCTGGTAGAAGCTTCCCTCAAACGTCACTGTAGATATCCATCTTGTTCCTCCAGATTGGCGATGTAGCACTGTTCCTTAGTCTTTTCCTCAGGAGGAAAAGAGTTGCTGCCTTGTTCAGAAGTTTGTTCCATGGCGAGGAGGGGAAAAAGAAAGGATGAATGTTAGACAAACGATGGTTTGGGGTCCTTATAGATACGAAGGAAGAAGGCGCATTGACTCGCAGAGGAGGTAAAAATAATAAATGCTAGTAAAGAAGGGGAAACGTAAAGACAGTAGGTGAGAGTTGTTAGTGCAGTAACTCTGAGAAGGATGGTTCAAATTCCACGGAAACAGTAAGGGGAAGTATGTTCAGATAGGGTTGTAGTCTTTTCTGGCGGCAATTGTTCTACATTTATAGGAAAGCGACAAAAATAAGTCTTCGTACTCCCTTTTCTTTTTATTAATATTCACGACAATAATTACATCATTTAAGCTAATCATTATACAAGCTTTTTATGGTTATCACTAGTAGGAGGATTATCAGAGGACTCCTCCGGAGGAAAAGGCGCCAAGATGACTCTGTAGAGGTCGCCTTGAGCCGGAGGTGCGACTGGTGGAGCTTCAACAAAAGGAGGCGGATGAACCCTCGCTGGAGGGACGGGAATGAAAGCTAGGGCCGACGGAAGGGGAGGGAGTTCAGCAAAGGCCCGAGGATCTCCTACCGTATATTCCCACGTCAGGGGAGGATTCCAAACCCGATTGTGGAATGAAGGGAAGGGGGCTCGGAAGGATCTCCCTGGATTAGGAGGGGGATCAGTGGTTGATGATGGAGTCGGAAACGGACAAAACGCCGAAGTTGCAGTCGATTGCGTTTCAAATTCTTCAGTATCTTCCGTGGCCCAGTCATGCAATTCAAAAGAGTCAAAATCCGAAGAGATCTCGATGGGGTGTTCCACGGAAGCCATGAAGGTGGGATGGAAGGCCGAAGACACTTGTGGTGACAATTTATAATCGAGGGAGGAGGAACAACATTTGTCCTTGGGAAGGAGAAGAAGAGGAAAAGACTAACATCATAATGACGTCAACATAGGAAATCATCGAGATATAATTTCCGGAGCGGCCAATTAGCTTGAGAAGATCAAGAGGCAGAAGTAAGTTAATTGTTGGCCGAGCCAAAATTGATTCGGGCCGGAAGAAGATCACTCCTGGGATATCCCGAACTGATTCCAAGCAAAAAGTGTCATCATTCATTTAACATTATACAAGGTAGAAAATGGGCAGTAATTGTGAAAAGAAAGAAACATAGAGTAGACTCAAAATTCTAGACCCACACCAAGGCATACATGAAGAACAACGAAAAGTCGTATCAATTCAAATATTCTTTAACAACGAAGGAGCAATCATTACAAAGAGCGAATATGACAAATTACAATTCAAAGAGTTCAGGGGGGCATCTAGATAAAACTATATGGGGATTTAAGTAGTTGGTATCTGTGCCAGGAGAAGGATACCCTCATTCGACATTTAAAGCAGAAGACCCGTCGAAGCCCAGCATGAATAAGTCCACCCCCTTTTGAACATAACGCCCCTTCAAATCTGCCTCCTGCTCCTTCAGTTGGGATTGGCAGACAACAAGTTGGGCTTGGCATTCGACTAATTGGGCCACCAAGGCATCTCTTTCTGTTGATGCTGTCACGGCCCACTGACCCAGAGCAGATAAAGCTTCGGTATATTCTTGGTGAATCTCTTGTTGTTGCTGGGTCACAGTGGACAGGACTTCGGAGAAGGTAGCCACCAGGGAGGAAAGTTCTCCGCACCTCTCCAAGCAGGATTTTTGGGTAGCCTCCCATGTTTGACGTTCTTGCTGCAACTGATGGATGGTGGCTGAAGAATCAGCAGCCTGAATATATGCATCCGCGAGTTGTCTTTTGTACCCGGTTAGATCATGGGTAAGGAGGTCCACTTGCTGAAGTTGGCTAGACTGCAAAAATATTTGCTGATCGAGGTCTTCATTTTTTCGTTGGAGCTCCTCCTTCTCACTCTGGGTCAGGGCCAATTGGGTCATGGAATCCTCGCATCGGGTGATTAAATCGGATTCCTTCTGCTCGTTTTCGTTCAGCCACTGTGTGAGTTTCTTCTGGTGCGCCAGGGTAGCAAAATGGCAAGTCTCCACACTAGACTGGAACTGGGCTATGTGGGATGTCATCTTATTATAAGTGGTCGATACCTGAAGAAAAAAGAGACAGATGTTAAGCATGGGCATATATATATATATATATATTAAAGATAAAGAAAAAGAACAATTACCTCGGCCAGAAGTTTGCCCATATGATCGCAGGGACCCTATATGCCTAATTGATTGAAGAATTTTACTTCTGACAGATGACAGATCTTTAGGGAGGACCCCAGCGTGGCTAATGGAGGATTCGGGATGGGAAGATCTCTCCCCTTCGAGGGGGGAGAGGGACCTACAATCTGAGAGGGAGCGGGAGAAGGATGTGCTTCGAGGGGAATAATTACCCGGAGAGATTCAGTCGGGGAATGTGTGGGAGAGTCAAGAGGAATGGGGGATGAAACAGGGAAATTAGAAGGAAATTTTCCCCCTTGGGGGGAAGAAGATGGAGCGGCTAATGTGGTATCCCTCACCCTCGGTTCATATACGACTAAGCGTCGGTGTTTCTCTAGTTGGGAGGGGGATGACAGAGGAGAGGAATGGGCAGAAGAGGATGCGGGAACGGACGAAGAACTGGGGACTCCTTCCCTTATAGGACGCAACCTCTTCCGAGGTGAAGAGGGGGCAGCCGCAGATTTACCTTTACCTTGCTTCGTGGAGGTCTTCTTTTTCCTAGCTGCATCAACCTCCTCGCCTTTTACAAAAGCGTCATGCATTAGGTTATCTGCGAAATCTATTGTTACAATAGGTAGGTTGATCCAAATAATGAGTTATATGAAATATGAATACTGCCCTACCTATGGCGGCCGGGGCAGTTAGAGGAAAAGGGGATAGCCCATAGTGACTAAGGAGGGGAGGTTTCATCAAGTGGTCGAAGCAATAGTGAGATTCTCTCAACACTTTGTAAACCTCAGAGAAAGGACATTGGGCTCTCATTTTGTGAAAGGGAGGTAGCTCTGGAAGATCTAACTTCCAGGTATCTGAGTAGGGGAGGGGCGTTGGAAGCTGAGCGAAGAAATATAATTCCTCCCATCCTTTTGTGAGAAGAGGGCATGTTCACTAAGAATTGATAGTCCGTGCGGCTGGAGAGGTAGAAGAGACCCTCCTTAGAAGATTTTAGTTGGAAGAAGCAGTGGAATAGTTGGGTGATAAAGAGAGGTTTAGGTGCCGAAATACTATGATGGCCCCCGATAAAATACAGAAGGAATTGGGGGTAAATTGGTTTAAGAGCAGTCCGTAAAAATCTAGGATTTCTAAGTAGGGAGGGGGCACGGGCAAAAACAAACCATTAAGAAATTGTTCGAAAAAAAAACAAGTCAGGCCGGGGGGAGGATGATGTGGGTGAATCATGCTATGTTTTCACTACTTTATATATGTGCATTTTATCTCATTTCATATCCTAGATATGTATTTTATCATGATTAGCATATTTTGGAGGAAGAGACTGCTGTCAGGGTGTTTTTGTGTTAACAGGGCGAAGAAGAAGGGCGTATCAAAACAACACAGGCGTGCTCGGAATCGACACGCCTGTGTCATGAGAGCCAGCGGACAACACGCCTGAGTTCAAACAAAGAACACGCCTGCGTCTGGGTGATTCCAGCAACACGCCTATCACGCCACAACACGCCCGTGCCGGTGATTCCAGCAGCCAACACGCCCTATGCAGCCACGACACGCCCCAGTTCAAACCGTTGTGGGAAACCCGCGACAGCCGTGGCATGGGCGTGTTGGCTGATTCGACCTTCCTTTTCGCGCGAGCAATCAGGATCTTCGTGGGAATCTATTGCCTTAAATTGAAGAGGAGGCAAGGCTATAAAAGGGAAGATATTCTAACCCTAAAACGGGGGGGACGGCGGATGGTTAAAGAGGAGGAGAGAAGACGGCAAAGGGATCGACAACAGAGGAAGCAAAAGAGAAGGAGTCGGCAGAGGAACGCAGATGGCATCCAGTATTGTATTTTCTTTCTCTAGCAACTCTTGTCAGACTATGGAGTAGTGTCCTGTAATCTTAGGATGGGGGAGTAGCCCTTTGACGATTTACGATGATGATATAATCTATACTACTTAAATTATTGTTTGTGTTGATTTGGTTTTGTTGGATTCTTATTGACAAACCTAAGGAGCTAAGGGAAGTACCTAACAGTGAACCCAAGTTCGAAACCCGAACCAACTAGGATAAACTCTGTCAAGTAGCGGTAGCGTATCTCACGAGGGCTTGCGGGGTCTCGTGACAGTCCCCTTAGTGATTATGGTCCGTGTGCAAACCTACCGTGAAAAAAATTTGACTCTAGAGGAACTCTTATGGACTTAATGGATCTATCAAATCCAGTTTCTACCTAGTGACGAGGTAAGAATAGGGAGGTTTCGGGGTCTCGTGACAGTCCCCTTAGGTGATTATGATCCCCTATGCTCGAACATCGTGATGTAAATTGAATTTGATAGTGCGATCAGTAGACCTCGAAAGGGGCCGTTGATTTACCTTAGGATAGGTTCCATCAAAACAAACTCTAATAGGGGTAGGAAAGAATCAAATCACCTTATAAATCATCGACGTGGTGAAACCCATATCCTGAGATTCTCCTCAACTATCGACTTTTAGCTCGTTCTTCTCATTCGTTGTTATTGCTTTCGGTTTCTTAGCTTAAACCATACATTGATTTACTAGATAACTTGGTATCACGATCATTCGGTAATTGTTCCAATCCCTGTGGGATCGATATTTTTATTACTTGACGACAACCGTGCACTTGCGGAAAATAACACATCAAGTTTTTGGCGCCGTTGCCGGGGATTGGCACTCAATATTGAATTGAGCGTGATTTAGTTAATCTAGATTTCTGATCTGAATTCTTGTTCCGAATATTGATTGTTCCTATTTTTCTTTTTGTATCTATTCTGAATTCTTGTTTTGGGAGCCTCTCTTGTTGTTGCATGCACATACTTAATAGGGAAATTCTCGATATTGATCCTGAGATAGAGAGAACTTTCCTTGCTAGAAGACGATTTCAAAGAACCTCGGAAAACAATCGACCTCGACATGGTGACCGAAAAATAAACCTTTAAGGGATTATGCAGCACCTAGTACAAGGGGATTGAGATCGAGTATTAGAAGACCCCCTATTGAAGCAAACAATTTCGAATTAAAACCGGCGCTACTATCTATGGTCCAACAGCATCAATTCGGAGGAGCACCTACTGAAGATCCAAATCTGCACTTGGAAGTATTTTTGGAATTTTGCGAGACTTTGAAGAATGGAGCCTCGGATGCTATTAGATTGCGCTTGTTTCCTTTCTCATTCGGGACAAAGCGAGCTTGGCTACACTCTCTTCCCCAGATTGTATAACTACAGGATCAACTGGAGCAAAGATTTTTAGACAAGTATTTTACACCCAGCAAAACTGCAAGTCTTCGCCATCAAATCACTAATTTTGCGCAAAAGGATGGAGAAACATTATTTGAAGCCTGGGACAGATTTAAGGGATTACTACAACAATGCCCTCATCATGGGCTGGAGAAGTGGCTCATTGTGCATACTTTCTACAATGGAATCTCGTATGCTACTAAGGTTTCTCTTGATTCTGCTGCAGGAGGAGCTCTTATGAACAAAACATTGGATGAAGCTTTGAGATCATCGAGAATGTGGCAATGAATTCTCACCAATGGGCTCTGAGCGAGGATATCAAACTAAAATGCCGTAAGTTTGAGGTAAGTACCATTGATCTACTCGGTGCAAAAGTCGATGCATTAACTCAAAAGCTCGAACATTTTAATGTATCACCAGAACTCATCTAATGTCACTTATGAGATCGTGGTGTAACAGGCACGTAGCGATGAAGCCAAATCCTACACGCACCATCATCCGGAGTGGGATTGAGCAAGTTGATGCATTGAATAATTTTAATCAGAAGCCTAATGGTGGCAACCCTTACTCAAACACGTACAATCCCGGTTGGAGAAATCATCCCAACTTTTCGTATAGAGCCCATCAAAATTCTTCTGGACAGAACAACTTTGGAGCACCTTCGGGATTTCAGCCAGGACCCAAGTCGAGCTTAGAAAAGATGATGGAAAATTTTATCACGTGTCAGGGGAAGATAAATGATGAATTTCGGCAGCATGTTGTAGAATCAAATAGGCAACATCAAAATAATACCGAGGCAATCAAGCAGTTGGGAAGCAAGGTTGATAATTTGACTAATCACACAAGAATGCTGGAAAATCAAATTTCCCAAATTGCCAGCTCAGCATCAAGGACGCCAAACCCAGTAGAGCATTGTAATTCTATAAGTCCGAGAAGTGGAAGGATTTTAGAGGAGACAGAGCTAAACAAGCAGCCTCTGACACGAGCGTGTGGGAGTTGGAAGATGAAAGACAGACGCTGGGTTGAGCGACACACACACTGACCCGGGCGTGTTGAGCAACAGCCGGAGGCCCAGCGCTGCGGGTCGGCACACACCGTGTCGGGTCATTCGATCGACACGCCGGTTGTGAAACAACATAGGGAACCAAGAGCATATAAGCCCCTATCCCGTTCCCTCAAAGACTGATTAAGGAAAAATTGGATGAACAATTTGGTAAGTTCCTTGAGGTAATTAGGAAGTTGTATATCAATATACCTTTTACAGAAGCTCTTCAACAAATGCCTACTCTCTAAGTTCTTGAAGGACATCTTAACCAATAAAAGAAAAGTCGAGGAGCATGTACAGTGGCTCTTCTTGAGGAGTGCAAAGATTGCCTTAATTAAGAACATGGTACCTCCCAAACTAAATGATCCAGGTAGCTTTTCTATCCCTTGCATAATTAATGACTCAAATTTTGATAAGGCTTTTTGCGATTTGGGCGCCAGTGTAAATCTGATACCTCTTTCCATATGCAAGAAATTGGATTTGGGAGAAATGAAACTAACTACTATGGCTTTGCAGTTAGCCGATCGTTCCATTAGATATCCTTTGGGAATCTTAGAAGATGTACCGATCTGGTGGGAAATTTTATTGTTCAGTGATTTTGTAGTACTAGACATGGATGAAGACCCATGTATCCCACTTATCTTGGGAGACCTTTCTTGGCTACTGCGGGAGCAATGATAGATGTCAAGAACCACAAACTTTCACTTGCATTTGGAAATGACAAAATTGAATTTGACCTTTCAAAAGATGTTAAACAACCCTCTGTTTTTGATGTTTGTTGTAGGATTGCAGTTTCGATCAGCGGCACTAAAGGAGCACGAACAAACTCATCTTAATAAGCTCGGAGGATTTTGAAGATAAAGAAGGAGATTTCGATTCGATCTCACGCCCGCGGTAGAACTTAAGCCTCTTCCATGACACTCAGTGCACGAGTTTCTTGGCGAAAATTCTACTTACCACCGTGATCATTAATGCTAATCGAGTAATCACAGAGAAAAACTGATTGAGGTATTGAAAATATATAAGAATGTCATTGGATACAAGATTGATGACATTAAAGGAATTAGTCCATCGGTTTGCATGCACAGGATTTTATTAGAAGACAATTTTAAAACCTCTATAGAGCATCAAAGAAGATTGAACCCAGCTATGAAAGAGATAGTCAAGAAAGAGGTTATGAAATTGCTAGATGCAGGAATTATCTATCCAATATCCGATAGCGAATGGGTAAGTCCTGTCCATGTTGTGCCAAAGAAAGGGGGGATAACGGTAATAAGGAATGCTACGAATGAGTTAATCCCCACTAGAGTCATTATGGGATGGAGAATGTGTATTGATTATAGAAAATTGAATAAGGAAACTAGAAAGGACCATTTTCCCATCCCATTTATTGACCAAATGTTAGACCGGTTAGCAAAACACTCGCATTTCTGTTACTTAGATGGATACTCAGGTTTCTATCAAATCCCTATCTCTCCTAATGACCAAGAGAAAACAACTTTCACCTGCCCCTATGGTACCTTTGCCTTGAGAGAATGCCTTTTGGGTTATGCAATGCACCCGCCACTTTTCGAGAGGTGTATGACTTCAATTTTTCGATATGATCGAGAATATAATGGAAGTATTCATGGATGATTTTTATATGGTGCAGATTTTGATATATGTTTATCTAATTTGGTCAAGGTATTGCGAGATGCGAGAAATGAATTTAATGCTTAATTGGGAGAAGTGTCACTTCATGGTGCGAGAAGGCATAGTACTTGGACACCTAATTTCACACCGTGGTATCGAGGTGGATATTGCTAAATCAAGTGATCAAGAGGTTGCCACCTCCAACCTGATGTCAAGGAGTGCGTAGTTTCTTAGGACATGCAGGTTCTACCGCGGTTCATCAAGGACTTCTCAAAAATTTCAAGGCCATTAACTAATTTGCTTGCTAAAGATGTTGTGTTTCACTTTGATAACCCTTGTCTTGATGCATTTTCCAGTTAAAGGAAGCATTAACAACCCCTAATAATGCAACCTCCAGTTGAGTCTCCCTTTGAAATTATGTGTGATGCAAGTGATTTTTCTTTGTGGCGCAGTGTTAGGACAAAGAAAGGATCGCAAGTGTATGCAATCTACTATGCTAGTAAGACATTGGATGAAGCACAAATGAATTATGCTACCACGGAGAAGGAACTCTTGGCTATAGTATTTGCTTTCGACAAGTTCGGATCTTATATCATAGGGACCAAGGTGATAGTTTATACAGATCATGCGACCATAAGATACTTCGAGTAAAAAGAATCTAAGCCAAGACGATCCGGTGGATACTTCTCCTACAAGAGTTTGACTTAGAAATTCGAGACAAGCAAGGAACGGAGAACGTAGTTGCAGACCATCTATCGAGGCTTCATCTAGAACCAAATGCGGAAGAGCCAAGCGATCTTGCTATAAACGATTTCTTTCCGGATGAGCAGCTACTAGCAGTTCGAACAATCAAGGCACCGTGGTATGCTGATTTTGCCAACTACCTAGCTTGCGGGATAATACCTTTTAACATGAGTTATCATCAGAGGAAGAAGTTTCTTTGGATGTAAAGCATTATGTGTGGGACGAACCATTCCTTTTCAAGCAAGGCGGATGCTATATATCGAAGATGTGTATCCGAAGAAGAGATTGAGGATATATTGTACCACTGTCATTCTTTTGCATATGGAGGTCATGCGAGCACAGACAAGACTACTGCAAAGGTTTTGCAAGCGGGATTTTATTGGCCTCACATTTTTAGAGACTCTAATTATGTGACGACTTGTGACCCTCAAAGGACCGAACATATCAAGGAGACATGAGATGCCTCAAAATTCGATATTGGAAGTCGAATTGTTCGACGTATGGGAATTGACTATATGGGACCCTTCCTACTTCCTATAAAAACACCTATATCTTTGGTAGCAAAGGACTATGTGTCTAAATGGGTTGAGGCTCTACCATCCCCTCTTGTGATGCAAAAACAGTCATTAAGCTCTTTAAGAGTATAATATTTCCAAGATTTGGAATACCGAGAGCAGTAATAAGTGATGGAGGCTCACACTTTATCGAAAGACAATTTGAAAGTCTTCTCAAGAAGTATGGAGTAACCCATAAACTAGCCTCACCATATCATCCACAAACGAGTGGGCAAATAGAAGTTTGAATAGGAGATAAAGACTATCTTGGAAAAAAAGATCAAGATCAAGGAAGGATTGGTCTTTAAGACTTGATGATGCTCTATGGGCCTATCGAATCGCTATAAGACACCCATTGGAATGACTCCGTTTCGATTAGTTTATGGAAAACCATGTCATCTTCCAGTTGAAATAGAGCATAGGGCATATTGGGCAATTAAATGGCTTAATTTTGACCTGAAGAAAGCCGGAGAGAAAAGAAAACTGCAGCTAAACGAACACTACGCCTTGATGCTTATGAACATGCGAGGTCTTATAAGGAGAAAACGAAGAGGTGGCATGACAAGAATATCATGCGCAGAGAATTCCATCAAGGAGACTTGGTATTACTATTCAACTACAGATTGAAACTCTTTCCCGGGAAGCTGAAATCCAGATGGTCGGGCCATATCGAATTGAAAAGGTTTATCCTCATGGAGCTATTGATATATCTAGTGAGTCTACGGGAATTTTCAAAGTAAATGGTCAAAGACTTAAGAGATACTTCGCAAATAATTCTGTTGAGCTGATTGGAGATGAGGAGAGGCAGAGCACACTCCTCAAGCCATATCCCCAAAACTAGGGGATAACTGAGGGGTCAAGCTAACGACCTTAAACAAGCGCTTCTTGGGAGGCAACCCAAGCTATTTTCATTTTTTAGTAATTTTATTTTATTTTATTTGATGTTGAGTTAGGACCGCGGTGATAAGCGTGCCGCTGCGTGCCAAATTGACCACGACCCTCCTATGCCGAGCGACACGAGCGTGTTGTTGGTGCCGGAAGACAACATAGGCGGGCGTCTTGACTATGCGCCGTGTCGCACACTTCTCAACACTAGGCACGCTGGGCGGACTGCGACTGCGCCTAGGGGAGGGACGGAACACGCCCATGTCGCACCTAAGCGGGTCGGGTATTTGCGTAGAACAAGCCCGACACGCCTATCTTTGCGGATAACCCTCTCAAGCCAGCCCGAGCACGCACTAATCTTCCACACGCGATACAAGGTTGAAGCAGCCGCCGCCGGTCTCCCTCTCAAGCAGGCGAGGAGCAAACCTGCTGTCTCTCCAATTCCAACGCCATGAGCAAGCGAGTGAAGACAAGAGGAGGAGCTTCTTCCTCTACGGCAAAGGACAAGGGGAAAAGAAAAGCTCAGGATTTGGGTAACGAACCTCCTCCGACCTCTAGCCATCCTTATGGAATTGTTTTTAGGGATGATATTATGAAGACTAAATTCAGTAAGCTTGAAAAGAGGAAGTTAGTATCTACGAGAACTATAGACTTCTACACGTTGACCACCTTAGGGTTAAGAGATGACATAACTTGGTTAACAAATAGGATAAATTTGGACAGAGTTTATCACACACCATCACCTTACTTACCCTAGTATCACTCTTGAATTCCTTAGCTCCTGTCCGTGAAATCGCAAGGAAAGATTGTGAGGAAGGACAAATAAAATTTAGATTAATGAACCATGAATTTACCCTTTCTCGAGTGATTTTAATATGATATTTGATTTTCCTAAGCGGAGGAGAGGCAAATTCATAGACATTTTATTGATCATCAATTTTGGAGATTAATTTCCGATGACCCTCGCCCTTACGATGCATCTAGATCTAAATCATTTAACATCCCTAATCCTACTTTCCGTTATCTCCTTAGATTCATGGCTAATACAATCTCAGGGAGATATGATAGTGCAGGGGTGGCTAGGCAGAGTGAGTTACAATTTCTATGGGCCATGCTAAATGAAGTTAAGATTGATTCAGGAGCCCATATGGTTAGGCATTTAGTTAAGGTTAGTAATAGCCCATCAGTCATAGTCATAGGGGTATTATCACTAGGATTCTTTGTAGCCTTAGGATGTGATTTGGATGACCTTGAATATTGTCCTGCTAGCCCTAGATTGGATTTGGATGCTTGTATAAATATGAAGATGATTGAGGCATGTGAGGATATCGTTTGGTGTTAAGAAATGGAATTAAAATCCCTCTTAGAACCACAGCGGATGGTATGCGTAATTCATCCAATTGGCTTTTAGAGATGTTCAGAACCCTTTCCTACCCCCTTGCCCATGCTCCATCACACCTGCTAGGGAGCCATCTCACATAGCCCCGAGCCATCACATTCGACTCTACGAACCCCACGGTTTCCCTCTCGACAATGTTTCTGCGAGGTACTCTTCTTTTGATTTTTGAGTTCCGATCATCATTGAAGCATTTAGGGTCGAGCATACCTCGCACATTGGTGTGTGGGATCGGTATGCCCAAGCTACTGAGAGGAGCACCATCGCATGGTGACACGGCATTTGGATAGTGCGGTGATTTTTCTGGGAGAGGTGATGAATTTTCCTTTCTTGAGTCACTTGGAAGATAATGATAGATTTAGACAAGAGTCCGGGAGTTTTACGGGAGCGCGGCGTAGGTGGGCGAGGAGGATGCTAGTAGCGAAGGCGATGACCATTGACCACCTTCAACTATTTTGTGAGTTTTGATGCACATCCTTCGCTTATGCCGTTTCTACTTAGATCTTTTTGGTTATTGCTATTTTATTTTATTTGCATCTTTTCATATCTCATATGATTGCAATTTTTTTATATATCATCAGTAATACAAGCGAATATTGGTCGGATCATGAAATTCCTTTTGCCTATTTGATAAGAACCCTATTTCACTTGAACACGGTCTATAGGTCTGAGGTATCAAATGAAAATATTTAAGTCCCCCATCTCAGACGAGTACTCGATTTTCCATTGGAGACTTACTTGCTCAACTTGGTTACTGGAGAAACACTTTCACTAGAAGTAAAAAAAAAAAAAAAAAAGGGCGTATAGAATTGTTTTCAAGCACCCCTTTGAGACCAAGTAATTCTTGGGAAAACACCTAAAGGTGCCCCTTTGAGACTAACTAGTTCTTGAGGAAATGCTCTCTATAATTCCTTACCTTCTCTCTTCTTGGAAAGTGCTCCTTTGAGACCTTTTGATGATAGGTAAGAATGATCCATGCATTAAAGCGGTAAGTGCCTCTATCAGGAAATAAGAATATTCTACGATAGAAGGGATGTCAAGTCAGTTGGTGTCCAATGACTTTAGTCCACCATTTCACGTGCACTATATAGGGATCTTTCGAACTTGGCAACTAGGAATGATTTGAAAAGATTAAGATCAGACTGTATACCCCCAGATGATGCTTAGTATTTCCACAAATAAGTTGTCTTTTAGTTGTCTTTGCTTGAGGACAAGCAAAGTTTAAGACTAGGATTTTGATGTGGGTGAATCATGCTATGTTTTCACTACTTTATATATGTGCATTTTATCTCATTTCATATCCTAGATATGTATTTTATCATGATTAGCATATTTTGGAGGAAGAGGCTGTCGGGGTGTTTTTGTGTTAGCGAGGCGAAGAAGAAGGCGTATCAAAACAACACGAGCGTGCTCGGAATCGACGCGCGTGTCATGAGAGCCGGCCGGACAACACGCGCGAGTTCAAAACAACCGCGCCGTGCGGTGATTCCGAACCGCCCTATGCAGCCACAACCGCGCCCGTCTTGCATTGATTCCGGCGACCAACACGCCCTATCACGGCCGACCGCCCCCGATTCAAACGTTGTGGGAAACTCCGCGACACGGTGCCCTCATGTGGCATGGGCGTGTTGGCTGATTTCAAACCTTCCTTTTCTCGAGCAATCGGGATCTTCGTAGGAATCTATTGCCTTAAATTGAAGAGGAGGCAAGGCTATAAAAGAGAAGATATTCTAACCCTAATAGGGGGACGCGGATGGTTAAAAGGAGGAGAGAAGGCAGACGAAGGATCGACAATGAGGAAGCAAAGAGAAGGAGCGGAGGAACGCAGATGGCATCCGATGTTGTATTTTCTTTCTCTAGCAACTCTTGTCGACTATGGAGTAGTGTCCTGTAATCTTAGGATGGGGAGTAGCCCTTTGACGATTTACGATGATGATATAATCTATACTACTTAAATTATTGTTTGTGTTGATTTGGTTTTCGTTGGATTCTTATCGACAAACCTAAGGAGCTAAGGAAGTACCTAACAAAGGAACCCAAGTTCCCAAACCCCAACCAACTAGGATAAACTCCTGTCAAGTAGCGGTAGCGTATCTACGAGGGCTTCATGGGGTCTCGTGATGACAGTCCCCTTAGTCGATTATGGTCCCGTGCAAACCCTACCGTGAAAAGGAAATTTGACTCTAGAGGAACTCTTATGGACTTAATGGATCTATCAAATCCAGCTTCTACCTAGTGACAGAGGTAAGAATAGGGAGGTTTGCGGGGTCTCGTGTGAGTCCCCTTAGGCGATTATGATCCCCTATGCTCGAACATCGTGACAGGTAAATTGAATTTGATAGGTACAGTCAGCGTAGACCTCGAAAGGGGCCGTTGATTTACCTTAGGATAGGTTCCATCAAAACAAACTCTAATAGGGGTAGGAAAGAATCAAATCACCTTATAAATCATCGACGTGGTGAAACCCATATCCTGAGATTCTCCTCAACTATCGACTTTTAGCTCGTTCTTCTCATTCGTTGTTATTGACTGCTCAGTTTCTTAGCTTAAACCATACATTGATTTACTAGATAACTTGGTATCACGATCATTCGGTAATTGTTCCAATCCCTGTGGGATCGATATTTTTATTACTTGACGACAACCGTGCACTTGCGGAAAATAACACATCAGAGGACGATGTGGTCGGTAAGTCGTAGTATTGAAGCGACATTGTATGGAAGGGTCTATGAATTGGTTTCTAAGGTTAAAAAAATAATGCTTGTTGTCCAGTTGGGTGACGGTGTGCTCGTACCAAGGAGATGAGGGCAAGATCTTAGGGGTCATAGGTATAGAACAAGGAAGAACACTTACTTGAAGGATGAAGAAGGAACGTTTGCGAAAGAAGGAGCTAGGTCGCTGAAACACCGCCGGAAAGAATCGCTGGAAGGGAGAAGTGGAAAATACTGGATTGTTAGGCGTGTTGAGTTATGCATAAAAAGAAAGGGCGAAGATTTATATAGGATTTTTGTGACTTTTCGACTACCTAAGAGAAAAAGGAGCTGTCGCAGATGGAGTAGGGCCACGGGAAAAAAGTAAGTTTGAATCGGCGAGCAAAAGATGAGTTAGAGGCCTCATACATTTAGAAAGTAAAGCTTATGACTTCGCTTGACTATTTTTGGGGGTTGGTTAAGGATACTGCTGTTACCTCTTTTCTGTGAATAGGGTAAGAATACTCGCATGTAAGATGCTATCCAAACCGATGCTTAGGTTAAGGAAGCGGGGAAGAATGGTTCGGGCATGTCAGTCTGGGGCAATTGGAACGGGAGGACAGTTTGAGGTAGTTGGCACGGCGGGGCGATCGCGAAGATCATTTCGATACGAGACGGCCGAGAATCGACTCAGTCTAGCGGGCCTAGAAATGATTCGGTACTAGAAGAAGGGGAGTTGGTTAGAGCTACCGGGAAAAGCCTAAGAGCTACGCTACACGTAAGCGGCAGGTTTAGGTTAGTTTTATCGAAGACAAGTGGCTAAAAGGGATGGTCTAGCATATTTCCTGAAATGTAGATAAGAAGTTGTTACACAGCAGAAGAGGGCTCCCACATAATATTCCGAGGAGCCTTCGCTCCTCGTGTCTGTAACAGAATGATTCTCCAGATGGGCAAGGTGGCCACGTGTACGATGAAGGAGGTTTAGCGGTGCGGCCTGACAGAGGAAGAGGATAAAGGGAGAAGCAGGCAAGAAAAAGGGGATCGCATTATTCCAACCAAAGAAGAGACGAAGGCACATTCAAGGGGAGAGCAACATCATCGAAGGAGCTAAGAAGGAGCTCCATCTTTCTTATATTGTTTCCTGTGTATTAACCTAATTGCAAGAGGTTTTCTCCTCCACCTCCGGAAGTTCTTTCCGCGAAGGAGGAAGTTCATTGTGAAAGTGCTTTGGCACTGTAGCTGGTGGGAGAGCTCACCCCCGTGGAGTAGGAATCCTTCTTCTGAACCACGTTCAATCATGTATCTTTGCTCGTTGCTTGTGTTGGCATGTGTTTCTCTTCTTCACGTTTCATTTTACTGTTGCGGCTGGAGAAGTACCCCCTAAGCTTCCTTCGTGCCTCACTGCGTTGAAAGGAATTAAGTTAGTAAACCCCTTTTTCCCATCACTGCATCAGTGCTCAAGGAAGGTGAAGTGTTCAGAAAATCTTAGGGATAACAATAAATCCTTTATCGGAAGCTTCACCATCATAGTGTTTAAGTGTTTCCGCAAAGGTTGGAATCCGTCAATCTAACGACCTTAATCGACCTATTACACGATCATTATGAGAGAGGTAAATCATGGAGTGAGTCTTGACGTGATAGCTAAGACACGTGGAGGTCATCTAGATCTAAAAAATGACTTTAAATCTTCTCTAAAATCGATTCTTATTTTATCCGTGAACTTCATCGTATTTTAGCTACCATGCAATCTCCATAGAGACAAAAAAAACAACAGAGTACTTAAGTGCTTGAAAAACCTCATGGATGACGATAATCCCTTAATCGAAAATTTGAGATACTATCACATCACAGGACTCGAGGAAATCAAAGTCCTTGAAAAATCTCAAGAATGACCATGCATCGGTCACTTCAAACTCGAGCATGTTGTTTCTACGGAGACGGTGCGATGATAAGATAAAATATTACTTATAGAATGTACATTGTTCGATACTGGATGAGAGGTTTAAAATTTTCATTTCAGATGGATCCCTTCTTATCTTGTCATCGTATCAAGAGATTTTGTCTCTTCATAATTTACCTTCTTTTTATCAGTATTTTAGAACAGATGACAAAAGACTGCTAATTGAACCGATTCCTAATTTTTACATAAGAATTTAGAGCAGGTCTCATTCTCGATGCCTTTTCGATTCGGGCGTTAAATGGGGTTTTTATGCATAACATTATTTTATTTTTCAAAGTCAACGTTAAGTTAAGATACCCAATCTACTGAAAATTTTGTCATCAATTCTCATCCCAAGTTTTGCCACGTGATGAGAGAGATTCCCTTCTTCTTCCTCGTTGGTTTTGCAGTTGTTCTTTTAAATTCCGTTTCCTTGGCTGACAATACTTTAACCCCTCAACAACCTCTCCTCGACGCCAACGGAACCACGCTGCTCGACGCCAGCAATAGATTCGCGTTCGGCTTCTTCAGCCCAAACGGCTCTTCCTACTGCTACATTTGTAAGTGCTTATAAGATCTCGTATATATTTTCACTGTGGTATGATATTGTCCACTTTGGATCTAAGCCCTTATGATTTTGTTTTTGGACTTCACCCAAAAGGTCTCATAGCAATTGAGATATCTTTTGATCTTATAAGCACATGATCTTTTCCATGTTTTGTCAATGTGGGACTTTGATTGTATTCTCCATACTCCAACAATCCCCCTCTCAAACGAAGGACCATAATGAGCCCCCTCCTCAAGTCTATATGTCCTCGAAGGACTTCCTCCGCTTGACATCCGATCCTTAACCCATCAGAACTTAATGTGGTTCTCTTGATCCAAACATGGGAACTCCCCTTTTTCGTTCGAGATTTATAGCTTGACATGGAACTTAACTCTGATATCAATTGTAAGTGCTTATAAGATCCCGTATATATCTCTACTGTGGTATATATTGTCCACTTTGGATCTAAGCCCTCATGGTTTTGTTTTTGGGCTTCACCCAAAAGGCCTAATTCCAATTGAGATATCTTTTGATCTTATAAGTACATGATCTTTTCCATTTTTATCAATATGGGACTTTGATTGTATTCTCCATACTCCAACAACATCGGCATATGGTTCTACAACATCTCAGCTCCAACTATCGTTTGGGTAGCCAACCGCCGGAACCCTCTCACTGATCTCTCCGGACGCCTCTCTCTAACCACGGAAGGAACACTCCTTCTCACCAACAACTCAACGACGGTCTTCTGGTCCTCCAGCGACGCCTCCGCCCCCGTGCGGAACACCGTGGCCCGGTTCCTCGACAACGGTAATTTCGTCATCAGGGAGGAGGCCCCGAACGGTTATGTGGAGTGGCAGAGCTACGACCACCCGACGGACACGATCCTCCCGGGGATGAGATTTGGCCGGAACAAAAACAGTGGACTCAATCTCAACCTGACGGCGTGGACGAGCCTCAGCGATCCGACGCCGGGAGAGTACGTGCTGAACGTTAACATGGATGGCGTGCCAGAGGAGTTCTTGTGGCAGGAGACGCGACCGCTATGGCGATCGGGCCCGTGGAACGGGGTCTACCTCAGCGGCGCGCCGGAGATAGAGTCTGAGAACCTGATGCAGTACAACTACACGGTGACATCCCAACAGTTCATCTACACCTACACCATCCGCGACAGCTCCTTGCTCGCAAGAGTCACCTTGATCCCTTCCGGCGTGATCCAGCTTCTGATCTGGGTGGGGGACAGCCAGCAGTGGAGCGTCCGGGGATACTCTCCCATGAATCCATGCGACTTCGTATCGGCGTGCGGCATCAACGCGATCTGCATCCCCAACGGGTCACCTATGTGCCAGTGCCTGACGGGGTTCAAGCCCAAGAATCCCACCAACTGGAACCTCATCAGGGACTGGTCCGGCGGTTGCGTGAGGAACACTGACTTGGACTGCCGTAACAGAACCGATGGGTTCTTTAATCAGACCAACCTGAAGCTGCCGGAAATGTCAAGTGCAGTAATGCGAACGGGTTTGACGCTGGCAGAGTGCAGTAGTTTGTGCTTGAACGACTGCAATTGCACGGCCTACGCCAGCGCCGACATCAACGGCAGCGGGTGCATTCTCTGGACCTCCGTCCTCACAGATATTAGATTCTACTTCGGTGGGACAGGGCAGGATCTCTACGTCAGGCTCGCTGCTGTTGATATAATTTCAGGTACTTAAATCAATTAATTAAACATTTGCGATCAATTACAGTTTGCAATTAACGTTGATTCTCTGTTTATTGGGCAGCGTACGCGGAATCAAGTCATTCTAATCGGAGTCGTAGAGTGATGATCGTAGCCGTCACTGTGTCGGCGACGTTTCTGCTGTCTTGTGCTGTTTTCTGCATCTGGAGATGGAAGAATAAAAGTGTTATCAAATGGCGCTTAATTAATCCAATATTTGACTTTGTAATTGTTTGCGTAATACTGTCATGCACTTTCTTTGCAGAGAACATCGTCGGTGAAGAAACCGAAGAAAAAGATTTGGATCTGCCCTTATTCGATTTAGATACAGTAGTGAATGCCACCGGCAACTTCTCCGTCGGCAACAAGCTCGGCGAGGGTGGATTTGGTCCAGTTTATAAGGTATGTCGCTATGAGTTTTGATAGATCTCGAGATCAAGTCTTCTTACATCATCTATCTACGAGCAAAAGGTAATTTGACCCTTTTGTGCTGATAATTAACTTCAGGGAAGATTGGCCGATGGACAAGAGATAGCTGTTAAGAGACTATCCCAAACATCATCGCAGGGTGTGATCGAATTCAAGAATGAGGTGCAGTTGATTGCCAAGCTGCAACATCGAAATCTCGTTCGTCTTCTTGGTTGCTGCGTTCAAGCAGGAGAAAGGATGTTGATCTATATATGAGTACTTGTCCAATGGAAGCTTGGATAACTTTCTATTTGGTAAGTAAATGATTTTCCTCTTCCTCTTCTGATTTTAATTTTCTCCATGGGGTAAAAATAAAAATAGGCGTTAATGTCAAATTTATAAAGCAATTATTCTCTGAATCATAAAGTGAGCTATATAATTTTTATTTAGGAATTGTTTGGCTAAAATTGTTAAAATGACACATTTATTTATATTTTCAGATAAAGCTAAAAGTGGGCAATTCGATTGGAAATTGCGTTACAATATTATTGTTGGAATTGCTCGTGCTCTTCTCTATCTCCATCATGATTTTAGATTTATAATCATTCATAGAGATCTAAAGGCGAGTAACATTCTTCTTGATAAAAACATGAATCCTAAAATATCAGATTTTGGTATGGCGAGGATATTTGGTGGCGATGAAAATGCAGCAAAAACAAAGAGAATTGTTGGAACATAGTACGTATCTATATTTTTCATCATCACTATTTTATTGCACAAGTAATTCAAATAATTTTGATGCTCATCATTTTTATTTTTATTTATTGTAGTGGATATATGTCTCCTGAATATATTAAGTATGGAAGATTCTCTATCAAATCTGATATTTTTAGTTTCGGAGTATTGATACTCGAAATTATAAGTGGCAAAAAGAATACAGAGTCTTTTACTTCTGACCAACATCTGAATTTATTAGATTATGTAAGTATCATAAAAAAAACAAAATTAATCTTAATTTTTCATTGTTGTTGATTTGATCCTAATTGTCTCAATTAATTACAGATATGGACGTCGTGGAGAAATGATAAAGCCCTGGAATTAATAGATGAAACAATTTGCTCTTCTTTTTCTATAGAAGAAGTCATGAGATGCATAAATATTGGTCTCTTGTGTGTTCAAGAGAGGTCCGAGGATAGACCAACCATAACATCGATATTGTTAATGTTAGGAAGTGACAACGCATTGTTACCCGAACCAAGAAAACCTGGTTTTTTTTCAAGAGATCAACAGGAAGGCGATTCAACGAGTGCCATGAGATACACATCTTCAAACCAAGCGTCAATCACAATCTTGGAAGCTCGATAATTAGTAATAAGTATACAAGCATTTGTGATATATACCAAATGTAATAACTATATATGTTGTACTTTTGTAAAGTAATCTTTAATGTTTGTTTATTGATTATTGGAAGAGTTTAGGCAAATTGACCAGACTTGCATTTTTGCTAAGTACAAGCTTTGTTACTGAACTTGACTATGGAGTAGCTTGTCCATCTGTTTTCTTCTTTCGAAAGAGAAAATGGAGTGAAACCTCACTTAGATTCATCTCAGCTAAATTTTCAATGCTTTGGAAGCAAATATCTACATGCATATCCATGGATTTATGATGCCAATGTCAATGTTGTGAATTGAGAACAAAGTAACATTACCTTGAATGTGCCTTAAGAAGTTCATTTTTTTCCCTCCAAAAAGATTTTATGATGTTTCTAAGTCCATGATACATGTTGCCTTTACAACACTATTTCATTTGGATCCATATATCTATCAGATCACTTTAGCTCAGCTTAGCTATCTTTGGTGATAACCCTCTTAATCTATTAATTAAGTAGAAATCAAATTTCTTATCTAAAATGTCCTGTGCTAAACTAATTAAGTTTGATTGTATTGATGCCCTTGCTCACCACCTCTAGTTATCACTCACACTCAAGGTCTTATAGGCCACACTTGTTTTAAAATTCTAAGGTAATTAACTCTATAAAATGGTGCATTCTTTTCCTTTGAAATGGTAAGAAAAATAATATCCTTATTCTTGATTGTCTTGATATGATACTATCTTTCTGCCTTCTCCTCTGATTAAGTGTCATCATATAACTTCTACTTATAGTATGGAACTATTCTTTGAAGGCATGAGTCTGAATTTAATTAGATTTATGCTATTGTGACTCTTGTCTTTTTGAATATCCTTTGTTCTACTCTGACCAATTAGTGTATTTTTCATTGAATTTAATATGCTATCCCCCCTTCATTCACTAATATATGCAAACTTTTCATTCATCACTTCGTGCAAAGTCACTTGACTGTCCTGGCAATTAACAGAGTTTTAACATAATTATCAAATGAATGGTAAAGTAATCAATGTGTGCATTACAAATCCCCCTCTAAGATCTTCACTGACTTTGGCCGACTTGTTAATGAAAGCCCTTGACTATGTTTAGATGCCCTATCAAGTCCGATCATTCTTCGTATGTATCAAGTACAAATGCCTCCTAAAAAAAACTTAGTTAATTATATTGCTTGTCATATATTTGGATCTCTGTATTTAGTTTTTATTTCATTGTATTTTTGTTTGGTTACTGAATATTTTTCTCTATAAAGTTTTCTTGTACTTATAGAAATAAAATATTTATGTAATATAGAAAATTTATTAAATTTTATGGTTTTTTTTTAGAGAAGGTAAATTTTATAACTATAAAGAGAAGAAATATAGTTCAAATATTCATATGACAAAATATGTGCATCTAGATCTTAACAAACATCCGCTTTATTTTGAGATGTCCCCATCATACTCCTATCTATTTTGTGTTTGTCAAATAAGAAAAATCATATAAGATATTGCCAAGTAACATACTTTGATCAGTTTGCTACTATCCCAAATGTGTCCATGGAAGACTTGTAGTATTCTCTTGAAAGGGCTCATAACTTATTGCATGTCGAGCCAAGCCCTCACTTTGCACTAAAGGGCTTTGCTATTCGAACATTCAAAGAAAGTATGATCAATGGTTTCATCCACCCTTTGATTAAGTGGACACACCTGTAGGGGATCGATCGGCCGGCTAGAGGGGGGTGAATAGCCCTCTTACGTTGGATGAAGTAATTTGCTCGTCTATAAACAAGATTAGCGCAAGCGGAATATGCAAATACAAATAGACAAAGCAAATGAACAAAGAATAATACAAACAATGCTAACAAGATGGTATAACGTGGTTCACGGCTACGCCGCTGATCCACGGTCCCCGATTCGTCCTCAGTGAATCACTCCGCCAAAACCAATCCACTATTGGTCTCTCCTTTGCACCAAGCTAGTGGAGGTAACCTTTACAAATCAAGATCACTCTTCTTACAATAGAAATGAAGTAAAAACAAGTAAGAAGAGTTTGAAGCTTGTGGGGCACTTGGATGATTACTTAAAGCATAAGCATTAGCCTCTCAAAGCCCCATACCCTCTCTTTTTATAGAGAGGAAGCTTTTCTTCCGTTGGCGCCACCGGTTCATTCGCCCTTGGCGATCGACTTCCACCACTCAGCGGCCTCGAACCGCGTCGAATCCGGCCGTTGTAGTCAGCGAACACTTGGCGTCGACTAATGGATCCCATCGATCATTTGCGCCTCGTAATCGGCCCGCCCGATCGGCTCTACGAAACGGTTAATGGCGAACCCTTTCGACCCGATCGGCTGCGCCTTGGGATCGGTGTCTTAGCGATCGGCCCCATATAGCGATCGACTGCGGCCTCAAAACACTCGATCGAATACGGTCGAACCACGATCGACTCGGAAGCGATCATTGCCATTCCATGGCGATCGGTGATGTTAGGAAAACTCATCGACACTCAGCCATTCAGCCAAGTTCACCTAATGAGCTACTTACATTTCACTCATTCTCTCATCTCACTCGAAGTCCCTCGCTGAAGCTCTCTTCGTTCGCGGCCATGTCCTCACGGCGACATCGGAGCATGACTCTGCAATGCTCCTTGGCGTCTCTTGCCTCCGTCTGCTTCCTTGGCCGCTTCAAGTCATCTCGTCCTGGCGGTCCTCGGCCTTGACGCCAATGCTCCTTCTCAGGCTGAAGCGAGGTAGTGGGTTGTGAACCATAAGGACTCCGTATGTGCAGTGCTAAGTCTGCAAGACTCAGCGCCGCGTATAAATCCTAATCACAACCTAACTTAAACCCTTTACCACACACATCAAAACCTTATCATGGCAAGAGATTGCCCTAACAATCTCCCCCTTTTTGATGTGTGACAATCCGTTTAAGTTAGGCAAAAATATTTGATAAAACATTAAGAAAGGAAAGCATGTAAATAAACATGATTAGTAACTCTCCCCCTTAATACATGAAACTCCCCCTAAATATGTTCCCCCTTACTTAAACATATAGTTTTCTCCCCCTTTGACACCATCAAAAAGATTAAAAACAAGTTTATATATCATGACATCAAGTATAGAGAGAAACATAACCAAAAACATGCCTTAAAACCGTGTATCAGAAATTGTTGGGCTATTTTTCAGGTGAGCAATGATCGCTATCGATGATATGATCGTGCACAATGAATTCCGAAATTCTGATTTTTTGGACGAATTTCAGAAATGTATTATTAATTTCAAAAAATTTGAAAAAATAGTGAAATTTGAGGAACACATTTCTTTTAAGTATATCTATCAATAAAAAATAGTTTTTCATGAAAAATCATTATATTTTTTGAGATTTACTAAAAATCCAAAAGCTTTAAAAACCACTAGTTTTTGAGCATGTTAGTATCCATTTTAACACCTAGTCTTGCTTTGGATTGTTTCAAAACATGAACATATGGATTTTAAAGTAAGAAATTGTTTTGAAAATATATGAAATATCCAACCATGATCTTTGGGCAATATATCTATGAATTAAACATAAGCATTCCCCATGATTGGTCTATTATTGCTATTTTGATACTTTAAATGACCATCTAAATGTCATAAGCATTGGTGGACATTTGTATCATCCTAACATCTCACCCATGCTATGTTTTCAATCATGGTAGCCTATGGTGAGTGTGAGATGTATCCTAAAGGTATTTGTATGTACTTAACCATTATTTTCATGCAATTCTATCAAGGTTAAGTATCATCCTAACAATCCACATGATCATAAAGATGTATATGACTTAATTTTACATTATGATCATGAAACAAATGTATTCATAAAATAATAATCATGCATTAAATATGATAATAAGTCAAGTATCACCTAAAGCATGATTCAAACCCTATTTCTCATGATTATGTACCAAGTATCAAAATCATAAATCATGATTTCAAACATACATAGCAATTTCATTAACTATCATGATTTAAACATTATTATCTATTTATAGGTACATTATCATCACCTAACACTATTTTAAAAATATTGTCCCACCATCCTAAGTCAACCAAAATATGATATAGGTCAAGTCCATATGGTTGACTACCCTAGGGTTTTTCTAACCCTTAAGGATGGATTTTGGAACCCAATACAAATTCTTGCCTATGGGGTTCACTAGAAATTCCTTAAGAATCCATTTTCTAGCTATTACCTTCTTCTTATCTTGTCCCCTAGCAATTAGGCATTTATAGGCCTTTTCATTTTTCTTTTCCTTATATCCTAGGTCTTTTTTGTTAAAACTTGCTCTTTGGCTCCCTATGATCATGTTCAATGTGTTTGAGCCAATAGTGAATTTTTTTAGGGCTTTTGTCAAATAGTCTACCTTTTCCCTTAAAGCCCTATTTTCTTCTATGCATGCATCATTAACATCTAATGACACATAAAGATCATGTGAGCATGCATCATCATTATTATCATTAAGACATGCTTTTTCTAATTTTTCTTCTAATTCCTTAATTTGATCAAGCATGCTTTTATTCTTTTTCTTTGCTCTAAATAGGTCCTTAGTGAGGCTAGAAATCATAGAAACTATTTTACTAGGTGAAAGGTTAGTTACCATAGTTTCCATGTCCTCTTCTTCGGATGAGGAGGTAGAGGAGGCTCCCCCTTCACTTGAGCTCCCTTCACTTGAACTTGATCCTTCATTTTCGGAGGAGGAGCAATCCAAGTCGTCAAATGCCATCAATGCTAAGTTGGTGACAAATGTGTTTTCTTCCTCGGATGATGATGATGAGGAGGAGGAAGGGTCATCCCAAGTCCTTGCTTTTAATGCTTTGGCCTTCCCCTTTTCCTTTGCCTTCTTCTCTTCTTCCTTTTTCTTCTTGCTCCCCTTTTTCTTCTTCTTTTCTTCTTTCTTCTTCCTCTCTTCTTTGCTCTTGTTTAGGAGAGGACAATTGTCCTTTATGTGTCCCTCTTCTTGGCAATTGTAATAAATTACCTTTCCCCTTGGTCATCTCCTCCTATCATTAGATTTATTAAAATGAAAACCTTTTAATGCACGCCTTACCCTCCTTACTATATAAGCTTCTTCCGTGCTATCCATGGAGGAGGAGGAGGATGCTTCATCATCGGAGGAGGAGGGGATATCTATCTTCTTCTTCTCTTTGTTTGCCAAAAATGCTACTCCTCTTGAAGGTTGGATTCTTAGCTCTTCTATTATTCCTTCAAGTCTTGTTTCATTAAGCTCCATGGTTGAGAAAAACTCCTCCAAAGTACTTACTTCTAAGTTCTTGGATATATAGAAGAAGTCCACCATTGAGCTCCATTTTGATGACTGGGGAAAAGCGTCGATTGCTTTCATAAGCATGTCCCGGTTTGAAAGTTTTTCTCCTACACTTGTTAGCCCAATTAAAATCTCTTTAAATCTAGAATGTAAGGATGTTACCTTTTCTCCCTTTTCTAGTTTTATGTTGGATAGTTGGGAGCGGAGGAGGTCTCTCCTTGCAAGTTTAGCCTCCGAGGTACCTTCATGAAGCTCTACTAGCTTCTCCCACAGCTCCTTTGCACTAGAGCATTCCCCTATCCTATTCACTTCTTGTTGGGGAAGCACATTGTAGAGGTGGTGCTTGGCCTTTGAATTTGCCAAGTATTCTTCTCTTTGCCTCTTGCTCCACCTTGCTTTCTCCAATGGCTCCCCATCTTCATTCCTAGGCAACTCGAAACCGTTTTCCATAATTAATAATATTTCAAAGTCGGTTTCAAAGAATACCTCCATTCTCTTTTTCCACCAAGAGAATTCGCCTTCGAATTTTGGTGGGTGAATGTTTGAGTTGGCCATCCTTGAATGTGCTTGTTGTGGCGGTTAGTCCTTGACAAACTTTCCTTGGCTCTGATACCACTTGTAGGGGATCGATCGGCCGGCTAGAGGGGGGTGAATAACCCTCTTACGTTGGATGAAGTAATTTGCTCGTCTATAAACAAGATTAGCGCAAGAGGAATATGCAAATACAAATAGACAAAGCAAATGAACAAAGAATAATACAAATAATGCTAACAAGATGGTATAGCGTGGTTCACGGCTACGCTGCTAATCCACGGTCCCCGATTCGTCCTCGGTGAATCACTCCGCCAAAACTAATCCACTATTGATCTCTCCTTTGCACCAAGCTAAGTGGAGGTAACCTTTACAAATCAAGATCACTCTTCTTACAATAGAAATGAAGTAAAAGCAAGTAAGAAGAGTTTGAAGCTTGTGGGGCACTTGGATGATTACTTAAAGCATAAGCATTAGCCTCTCAAAGCCCCACACCCTCTCTTTTTATAGAGAGGAAGCTTTTCTTCTCGTTGGCCGCCACCAGTCGACTGCTTCCCTTGGTAGTCGACTGCCGCCACTCCAATTACCTCCGAACACGTCGGATCCCGACCATTGTAGTCCAACGGAACACTTGGCAGTCGACTGATGGATCCCATCAGTCGACTGCTGCCTCCGTAGTCGACTGCCCAATCGGCTACGAACGGTTCTGTGGTCGAACCCTTTCGACCAATCGACTGCTACCTTTAGCAATGATCGATATCTTAGCGATCGCTTCATATGGCAAATGATCACCGCCTCAAAACACTCAGTCGAATACCAGTCGAACCACGATCGACTCAGAGCAATCGACTGCCATTCCATGGCAATCGACTGATGTCGGAAAAACTCATCCGACACTTAGCCATTCAGCCAAGTTCACATAATGAGCTACTTACAATTCACTCATTCTCTCATCTCACTCGAAGTCCCTCGCCGAAGCTCTCTTCGTTCGCGGCCACATCCCTCGGCAGCATCAGGCGCACGACTCTGCAATGCTCCTTCGCGTCTCTTGCCTCCGAAGTCTGCTTCCTTGGCTTCGCTTCAAGTCATCTCGTCCGGCAGTCCCTCGGCAGCATCAAGCACATGACTCTGCAATGCTCCTTCTCCGACTCAAGCACGAGGTAGTGAGTGGTGAACCCGCCAAGACTCCATGTGCGAATTACTATGTCCTGCAAGACTCTAACGCACATATCAAATCCTAATCACAACCTAACTTAAACCCTTTGCCACACACATCAAAACCTTATCATGGCAAGAGATTGCCCTAACAACACCATGCATGCTTCATATGATATCTTGTCCTTTATGCATATCTGCCATTATGTCAATAACCACAGTATGAACTGGTGCTTTTGCAAAAGGTTAGGCTTCATACAATCTTTGCCCCCAATCTAAATTGCTCCTCAAGGCCTAAAGGAATGGTAGGCCTTGCTTGATTCATGTTGCTTTCTTATTATCTACCAAGCCACCAAATTTGCTTCTCCAAGCTATGTTATTCTTGTTAGGGCAATCAACCCAAGTATGTGTTGGTGCAATCGGCCCAGGTCACGATTGACCAGGACTCGAGTTTGACCCGAGTAATATTTTGATGTTCGACAAAAACATATGACAATGTAATTGTCATGGGAAAGTCCAAGTCTTGGGTACTTGGCATTGAAAGTCCAAGTGGGACACTTGGCATTTGGGAAAGTCCAAGCATGGGTCTTGGCAATGGAAAGTCCAAGCATGGTCTTGGCATGGAAGTCCAAGCATGGGTCTTGGCATGGAAAGTCCAACATGGGTTGGCAAGGAAAGTCCAAGCATGGTCTTGGCATGAAAAGTCCAACATGGGTTGGCAAGGGAAAGTCCAAGCTTGAGTCTTGGCATTTGAGAAGTCCAAGGGTTTGATATTGGTGGCGTAAAGTCCAAGCTAGAGTCTTGGTAGCATAAGTCCAATGGTTGGCGGCGTAAAGTCCAAGCGGAGTCTTGGCGGCGTAAGTCCAATGTGCCTTGGCGGTGTAGACACCGTTAGCATGACATAGCCGATGGAAGCACCTGAAGGCTAGCGCGATGGATGAACAAGTCATGGATGACTTGGAGGGATCCGAGGGGCGTGAGGCTGATGGAGGTGGCTAGAAGGCTTAGGTCTAGGCTAAGGGTGGTCTAGCAAGTATGGGGGAACCATACTTGGGTTAAAACCTCATTTTTGAGGTGCCGCGGATCGATGTCATGTGGCGATCGGACCGAGTCAACTAGGGTTTATTGCGGGTTATGGCCTAGCGATCGCCAGGTGGGCGATCGATGGCTCAGCGATCGATCTTGTGATCGATCGTGATGCTCGAAATTAGCCAGAATGGAGTCGAGACTGATCGGTCGAAGTCAGACTCCATCGGTCAGCGATGGTAATCATCAGTCGACTGATGGTAGTTCCGTTGGACTTATCCAACGTGGAACTAGTCGTTGTCTCACGACAACAGTGACATCAGTCGACTGATGGTCCCGATCAGTCGACTGATAGACCTTTTCCAGCACAGGTTGAAGCTTTATAAGGAGCTCGTGATGGAGGATTTTGGTATCGGTTCTTGAGGGCTATTGGGGCGATTTGTTGGTGCAAATCAGGTCTCCAAGGTGATTTCAAGCAACCAAGCAATCAAGCAATCCAAAGGCAATCGTAAAGTAGTTTTCTTTACTTGCATTGTATTTCATTATTGTAATTGCTTGTATTTGTATCTTATTGTTGTAATATTACTTGTAAGGGGTTTCTCCACCCTTGACTTGTGTCAAGAAGGAGTTTTTATTAGTTAGTGGTGTTTGTGGCATCGCTAGGGTTCGTACGAACACAATCCGTGGAGTAGGAACCGGTTCGGTTCCGAACCACGTTAAATCTTCGTGTTATTGTGTTTGTGATTGTGTCTCGTTATTGTTATCATATATATATTCCGCTGTGCTAACGAAACGTGTAGACACGTACGCGATCAAATTTCATCTACGCTATTCACCCCCCCCTCTAGCCGTTCCAAATTTCCCCTAACAAGTGGTATCAGAGCCCGGGGCTCTTCTATGGACTAACCGCCCGGAGCTAAGTCAAGAAGCTAGAGGGAAGAAGATGGAATTCCAAGACAAGCTTGGATGGGATATCAACACTCGACCTCCATATGATCCAGAAGATTTTCCGGCGTGGAGAGCAAGAATGGAAACATTCTTGATGATGAACATAGAGGATTGGTTCATCCTCATTGAAGGCCTTGAACCCCCTAGGGATAAGAAGGGAAATGTCCTAAAATTGAAAAAGTGGACCCAAGAGCAACGTCGAAAGCTCAAGACCGAAATTAAGGTAACGAAACTTTTGGAAGATTTAATCCCTAATGATGTTTTGTGCAAGCTAGGGGATTACATGTATGCCAAGGAGCTATGGAGAAAGTTGGCAAGATTCCATGAGGAGAGTTCATCCTCAAGTGAAAGTGAGGAATCGGAAGTTGAGATGGAGTCAACTTCCGGATCGGAGAAAGAAGAAGTAGAAGATATGGAAGAAGCATCTACTTCTAGGATTGAGGAGGAGAGACCATCCTCTACACCGGAGCAACCTCAAGAAGAGTCTTCAACATCCGATCAAGATGAGGAAGCTCAAAATCCAACTTCGGCCTCCACCACTACCCTAGGTAACTCAAACATGTGTGTTAATAATAAAATGCATATAATATGTTTTGAGTGTAGGGAGTATGGGCATTATAAGAGTAAGTGCCCAAAGAAGGTTAGGAAAGCTTCACCGGCACCAAAGGCCAAGGATGCCGGTCCCTCAAGTCAAAAGAGCAAGGAGCATATTATATGCTTCAAGTGCAACTCAAAGGGGCATTACCGGAGTCATTGCCCAAGGGGGAAGAAGAAAGGGCAAGAAGGAGCAACACAAGTAGGGGGAGCCTCCAAGGCAAACCCTAAGGTAAAATTTATTAATGCACCTTCAATTTCTAGGGATAAGAAGCATGCTAGGAATAATTTCAATTCTCTTGCTATTTATCATAAAGAGCATGCTAGAAATAATAGATATATTTGCCTAGGAGCTAAGAGTGTTCACTTAGGAAATAAGAAGAAATTTGGGACTAATGTCCCTAAAAATATATTACCTAAGGAAAGCATTAAGAAAATAGGAGAACATCTAGGCTTTAATGCTAAGAAATCTAGACATATGCCTAGAAATAAAAATATCTCAAGAGAAAATGAAAAATCAAAAATTGAGATATTAGAAAAGGAAAATCAAGCCTTGAGATCAAGGCTTGAAAAACTTGAAAAGACCCTTAAGGTTATGCAAAATCAAATGCAAGGGTCAATTAGTCAAACTTTTAGGTCAAATAATCAAAGCCAACAAGTAGGACCTAAAAGACAAAAGTCAACCAAAGGCAAGAAGGGTTTGGGTCACAAACCTAAGCCTAAGGTGACTTATCATTGTGTTCCATTTGATTATGGAATACTAACTAGGTCTAGGAAGACCAAGGTCAATAGGGAAGTCATCCCTAGAGTTGACCATGGTGTGTGCCTAGTGGCTAGGGTTTCTAGGAAACCTAGGGAAGTCACTAAGAAGGTTACAAGGGGAGTCACCCCTAGAGTTAACCATGGCAAGACCCAAATGACCAAGGCTTCTAAGCCTAGAAGGGTCATTAGAAAGGTATCTAGGGAGGTTATCCCTAAGGAGTACCTAATTAACCCTAGGAGCTCAAATCGGTTTTGGGTTCCTAAGAGCGTGATTGATTCACGCTAGGTGGGTTTAGGGTGTGCCAACCTTGATTGGATGGGTAGATAACTCAACCATGGCAAAGGTGACACTTTAGGTTATTTTCAAGGTTAGGATTACCTTGGAAATACATTTGAATTATGATCCTAAAAGATTTTAGGATGTGCCAATACTATTTGAGAAGTTTGATAAAATGATCAAATTGGCACAATTTAGGTTTAGAGGTTTTTAATGTGCCAATTTGGGTTTTTGGCACATTTGGGAGAATTTAGGTTAATATGGCAAAATAAACCTAATTATATCAAATGACAATTAATATTAAAATGTAGGTATTGCTATACCTATATATTTTATGTGTCATGCCTTGTTTGCCATATAACATGCCATGACATCATACTTAGTTTTAATCTTATAAAATGTCATGTTCATGTTTAGGATTTAAGTTAAATGTCATGTGTTTTTAGATTTCATATTATGCCATGACATCATGATTATGAGCATGTGTTTATCTATATCATCTCAAATGCCATAATCATTCATGCATTTAATTAAAATTGAGTTAAGGACTTTGGCATGACTTGGAGTCTCATTTATAAGGGAATCAAGTAGAGTTGCCTTAGGAAAATGCATGAAACCCTAGATTAGGGAGAACAAAACCCACATCTCACATCCAATTGACATGTATGTGTATTTATACACCCTAGATACTTGTGAGATGCTAGGATATGAGTTAAGTTCAAGGTGCATAGTTTTTGCATCTAGATGAACTAAAACTCATCTAATTTTATTTATGGATCATTGGGAGAGCATGTGTACAAGTCATGTACATAGAGCCCAAGGAATATGATCCAATATAGGTTTTGAAAACATTTTAAAATCATTTTAGAAAACCTTGGTGAAGCCTATCTTTTGATAGCAATCACCATTGATGAAGTTGATACAAAGTAGGACCAAAACATTGAAAATTTAAATGGTTTTGAACTTTGTGCCAATTTCACTATTTTATGGGTAAAATAATTTTCAAACATTTTTCACCCATTGTATTAGTCATAAGTATTATACATATCAAATTTCGTGATTTTTTAATATACGTATAATTAGTTATGATTTTCCAAAACTCGATTCTAATAGAATCAAATTGAAATTTGATTATCGATCGCTACTACAGTGGCGATCGGTGATGGAATGGCGATCGGGATTTTGGGTTAACAAGGTTTGTTTAGCCCGTGTTCAGCCACGGTAAAGGTCCCTAACCACTCCTAACCCTATGATATGCTTTGGGAAGCATTATAAAGGGTGAAAATCCATTGGATATGGATTAGGAGAAATGTTAGGTCAAAGTATCAAATTTAAGTGTTGGAAAGTTCAATGTTGAATTTCTAACCTTATTTTTGATGGTTTAGAGTTCCTATTGGCTTAGGGACTTCCCAAGGATATTGTTGGTGCAATGGTCAAGGGGGAGCAAGCCTTTAGGGGGAGGAATTCATCATGGGATGATGAATGATATTTTTTTTCCTTATGGGAAGGAAAAATGAGTTTTTGAGAAACCCAATTTGGAAATTGGGAGAGATTATAGGATTGCCTCTCTTGAGTGATATGTGACTTATCACTAGGAAGATGGTAGGCATCCTAAGTATTTTTGAACTAAGGGGGAGATTGTAAGATCTCATTGGGACATGAGACATTGACCTCCTTGGAGAGAAAACCTTTTTGATGTTAGTCAAAAAGGGGGAGAATGTTTGGGGGAGAACATTTGGGATTACCAATTTGGGATAATTGGTAAGAGATTTGAGTTAGTGTTCCAACTCAATAATTTGTTTGGTTTTTGTCAAACATCAAAAAGGGGGAGATTGTTGGTGCAATCGACCCAGGTCACGATTGACCAGGACTCGAGTTTGACCCGAGTAATATTTTGATGTTCGACAAAAACATATGACAATGTAATTGTCATGGGAAAGTCCAAGTCTTGGGTACTTGGCATTGAAAGTCCAAGTGGGACACTTGACATTTGGGAAAGTCCAAGCATGGGTCTTGGCAATGGAAAGTCCAAGCATGGTCTTGGCATGGAAGTCCAAGCATGGGTCTTGGCATGGAAAGTCCAACATGGGTTGGCAAGGAAAGTCCAAGCATGGTCTTGGCATGAAAAGTCCAACATGGGTTGGCAAGGGAAAGTCCAAGCTTGAGTCTTGGCATTTGAGAAGTCCAAGGGTTTGATATTGGCGGCGTAAAGTCCAAGCTAGAGTCTTGGCAGCATAAGTCCAATGGTTGGCGGCGTAAAGTCCAAGCGGAGTCTTGGCGGCGTAAGTCCAATGTGCCTTGGCGGTGTAGACACCGTTAGCATGACATAGCCGATGGAAGCACCTGAAGGCTAGCGCGATGGATGAACAAGTCATGGATGACTTGGAGGATCCGAGGCGTGAGGCTGATGGAGGTGGCTAGAAGGCTTAGGTCTAGGCTAAGGGTGGTCTAGCAAGTATGGGGGAACCATACTTGGGTTAAAACCTCATTTTTGAGGTGTGCCAGTCGACTGATGTCATGTGGCAGTCGACTGGACCGAGTCAACTAGGGTTTGACTGCGGGTTATGGCCTAGCGCATTGCCAGAAGCGATCGATCTTGTGATCATCGACTAATGCTCGAAATTCGCCCACGTATGGAGTCGAGACTCGATCGGTCGAGTCAGACTCCATCACGATCGATGGTCATCATCGATCGATGGTAGTTCCTGGACTTATCCTTTATAAGGAGCTCGTGATGGAGGATTTTGGTATCGGTTCTTGAGGGCTATTGGGGCAATTTGTTGGTGCAAATCAGGTCTCCAAGGTGATTTCAAGCAACCAAGCAATCAAGCAATCCAAAGGCAATCGCAAAGTAGTTTTCTTTACTTGCATTGTATTTCATTAGTGTAATTGCTTGTATTTGTATCTTATTGTTGTAAGATTACTTGTAAGGGGTTTCTCCACCCTTGACTTGTGTCAAGAAGGAGTTTTTATTAGTTAGTGGTGTTTGTGGCATCGCTAGGGTTCGTACGAACCCAATCCGTGGAGTAGGAACCGGTTCGGTTCCGAACCACGTTAAATCTTCGTGTTATTGTGTTTGTGATTGTGTTTCGTTATTGTTATCATATATATATTCCGCTGTGCTAACGAAACTTGTAGACACGTACGCGATCAAATTTCATCTACGCTATTCACCCCCCCTCTAGCCGTTCCAAATTTCCCCTAACAGTATGGTTTAAGGTTTTGATGTGTGTGACAAATGTTTAAGTTAGAATGTTTATGTGATTTGATATGTGTGTTGAAGTCGTACAGGACTTAGTAATTCACACATGTGTTGGCTTGACGAAAGCATTGGTGGGTTCACCATCTCATGGCTCGGGTCTTTGAGTCGATGAAGAACGATATTGTGAAGCCATACGCTTGGTGCATCCGAGGGACCGTTGGATGAGCAGCATTGGAGTGAAGCCAAGGAAGTAGACTTCAGGTGAGGCGAAGGATGACATTGCATAGTCGTGCACTTAGTGCATCCAGGAATGTGGTCGGACGAAGAGAACCTGCGAGGACTTGAGGAGATGAGAGAATAAGCGAAGTGTAACGTGGCTTACAGGTGAACTTGGCCGAATGACTAAGTCAAGAGTCGGATGCTCAACCGAGTGGGTTGAGGTTTACCCAACAAGTCAGATGCTCAAACTAGGGTTTGAGGTATTACCCGACGTATGGTTAAGTCGAATGTTCAAACATTAGTTTGAGATTTTACCCAACGAATGGGAGTGTTGGATGCTTAACCGAGTAGATTGAGATTTTACCCGACCGTCAGATGCTCAAATAAGTCATTTGTTTGAGGTTTACCCGACATCAGTCGACTGCCAAGTATTGGCAGTCGAATTGCTCAATGTTGACTTGAGTTCGACTGGTGTACGACCAAGACTGCCCGACCAGTAGTCGACTACCAAAGGTGGCAGTCGACTACCGAAAGTTATCGCGCGACGCGAAGCACTTGTAGTCGATCGATCGATCGATTCTGAGCGTCGATCAAGCGATGGGATCATCAGTCGACTGTCAAGCCGGTCGTTGGACGGTGACGACTGCGATTCAGATGGCATCAGAAGTCGTTGGAAGGGCGGCAGTCGACTGCTGCCTTGCACCAATCGACTGATGAAACCCCAACGGGAAGAATTCGCTCTTCTCTATAAAAAGAGAGGGTGTGAGCTTTGGGGAGGTTAATCTTCATGCTCTCTAAGTGCTCCACACATTCCTAACTCTTTCTCCTTGCATCTATTTCAATTCTATTGTAAGAAGGAGTGTTTGTTGTAAGAAGGGTTACCTCCACCTTGCTTGGGCAAAAGGAGAGACTAGCGAAGGTTTAGGAGTGATTCACTTGGGACGAATCGGTTGTGGATTAGCGGCAAGGGTCGTGAACCATGTTACATACTTGTGTTCGAGTTTGCATCTTCTTCCTTCTTGTGCTTTAGCTTAATTGTCTTTATCATTGCATTTTCGCTGTGCTAACGATATTGTAGACGATTAAGCACACGACGAACGAACGAGATTTCCATCTACAACGAAGAAGGCTATTCACCCCCTCTAGCCGACCATCGATCCTCCAACAAGTGGTATCAGAGCGAGGATCTTATCGCGGACTCATCGTCAATACAAGCACGACAAGATGGCCGACTCTAACATTCATCCACCCATGTTTGAGGGCGACTTCACATGGTGGAAGAAAAAAATGGAGGTATTTTTTGAAACTAACTTTGATATAATGCTTATTATGGATGCCGGTTTCGAGATGCCTAGGGATGATGAAGGGAAGTCGATAGAAAAGTCGAGATGGACCAAGAAGCAACGAGAGGAGAACCTTGCGAACTCAAAGACCAAGCATCATCTATACAACGTGCTTCCTCAACAAGAAATCAACTGAATTAGGAAGTGTGCTAGTGCCAAGGAGATGTGGGAGAAGTTAGTGGAGCTTCATGAAGGCACCTCGGAAGCCAAATTAGCAAGAAGGGATCTTCTCTGCTCCCAATTTAACAATTTCAAGCTAGATAAAGGGGAGAAGATAATATCTCTTCATTCTCATTTTAAAGAGATAATTAACAGTTTAACAAGTGTAGGTGAGAAGCTATCCAACCGGGACATGATAATGAAGGCTATTGATGCATTACCCCGGTCATTAAATTGGAGCTCCATGGTGGACTCATTTTACATTTCAAAGAATCTAGAGGTAAGTACTCTAGATGAATTTTTCTCTACTATGGAACTTTACGAAACTAGACTTGAAGGTATAGCAGAAGAACCAAGGAGTCAACCAAGGGGAGTGACACTAGTAGAAAACAAAGGAAAGAAGAAGATGTCCTCACCCTCCTCATCTGACGATGAATCTTCCTCTTCAATGGATAGCAATGAGGAGGCCTACATGGTAAGAAAGGTGAGATGTGCTTTAAAGAGTTTTAGATTTAACAAGTCTCATGATAGGAGAAGGCCAAGAAGGAAGGTAATTTGCTATAATTGCCAAGGAGAGGGACATATGAGGGATGAGTGTCTCTTATTGAACAAAAGCAAAGAAGAAGAGAAGAAAAAGGATAGCAAGAAGAAGGGCAAAAAGAAAAAAGAGAAGAAACCCAAGGAAAAGAAGAAGTCAAAGCCCCACAACTTGAAGGTCACATGGGATGATCCATCATCATTGGAAGTCGACTTGAGTTCGACTGGTGTGCGACCAAGACTGCCTGACCAACAATCGACTGCCAAAGGTGGCAGTCGACTGCCAAAAGTTATCGTGGGCACATAAGCATTCGTAGCCGACTGATCAGTCGACTACGAGGCGATCAGTCAAACTGATGGGATCGCCAGTCAACTGCCAAGCCAACTGCCAAGCCAACCATTGGATGGTGACGACTGCGATTCAGACGATGTTAGAAGTCGTTGGAGGGGCGATAGTCGACAGTTGCCTTGCGGCAGTCGACTGATGAAACTCCAACGGGAAGAATTCGTCCCTTTCTATAAAAAGAGAGGGTGTGGGCTTTAGGGAGGTTAATCTTCATTCTCCTAAGTGCTCCCTAAATGCTCCACACGTTCCCAACTCCTTCTCCTTGCATCTATTTCAATTCTATTGTAAGAAGGAGTGTATTGTTGTAAGAAGGGTTACCTCTATCTTGCTTGGGCAAAAGAAGAGACTAGTGAAGGTTTAGGAGTGATTCACCTGGGACGAATTGGTCGTGGATTAACGGCAAGGGCCGTGAACCACTTTACATACTTGTGTTCGAGTTTGCATCTTCTTCCTTCTTGTGCTTTAGCTTAATTGTCTTTATCATTGCATTTCTGTTGCGCTAACAATATTGAAGACGATTAAGCACCACGGCAACAGCAGATTTCCATCTACAACGAAGAAGGCTATTCACCCCCCTCTAGTCGGCCACCGATCCTCCAACAATTCCTACCTTATCTCGGATGGTATCCCTGATTTGCAAAAGTCTTTTAAACAGGGGAAAATCTAAAATCTTAGCCTTCCATTTCCATAGATCTATGCTTCTGAGATACTAATGGTAAATCCATTTCACCCACAATGAGTGTTTTTTTCCTATTGCACATTTCATAAAGTTTGACTAAATAGTGTTGCATTCCACGTTAGCAGGTCCCAAACTCTGTATCCGCCTTCCTCCTTTTCAAGATATATAGTGGCCCAAGAGATTGGAAGGTGCTTGGACATCCAAAAGAATGACTGACATAACACATAAAGCTTATCAATTACTTAAAGCCAAAAATATTTTATTCCTTGTAAGACCACCTTAAATAATTCTAGCTTCTCAACATGGGATAATGTATGCTTTGGCCATGAAGCTAGTGTTGGTGCAATCGATCTTAGCTCAAGGTTGACCAAGCTTGAGTGAGACTCAAGTTGAGTTTTGGTGTTTGACAATGTGACTATAGGATGGTATAGGACATCCGTGATCATATGGATGAGAGTGTTGGTATGATGAGAAGTCGAGTTAGGTCAAGGTTGACTAGATATTTGATGAGTGAAGTCTAACCGGATGTTGGCAAGTAAAAATCCAAGTGGGTCAATAAGGACTAGACACTTGGTAGTGAAAAGTCCAATGGAGAATTGGCAAGTGAGAAATCCAAGTGGGTCATGGTTGACCAGACACTTGGTGGTCGAAAGTCCAATAGGATGTTGGCAAAATATAAATCCAAGTGGGTCATGGAGGACCAGACACTTGGCACAAAGAGAAAAGATCAAGCAAGTGAAGCAAGATTGGATGCTTGGTGTCGAAAAAACCCTTGCATGTCTGGAGACTGAATGCAAGGCAAGGAAAGTCCAAACAAGTCAAGGAGAATCGGATATTTAGTGAAGTGAAGTTCTGATAGATCAAGGATGACCAGATGCTTGACATGGAAAGTCATGATAGATCAAGTTAATCGGATGACTAGGCAAGTGAAGTCCTAACAAGTCAAGTTGGCCGCGCTTGGCAAGCAATTCCTGGCAGGTTAGGGTAACTGTGCTTGGTAGGTGAAGTCCCGACAGAACAAGATGATCATACTTGGCATGGGAAGTTCTATTAGGTCACAGTTGATTGGATGCTAGGCAAGGAAGATTTTGATAGATCAAGAGTGATTGAATATTGGACGAGAAAAATATTAGTAGGTTGAGATACTAGGTGAAGCAAGAGTTAGCTTGAGGATAAGCCAAGACTGAAGTATCAATCGACTAGTAGGGGTTCACTGGGCGACTGGGAACTCAAGACTCGACACTGATGAGTAGGTCACTCAGGAAACTCCGACGAGTGCTTGGGCAATCAAGCGAATGGTGCTTGGTGTCTGTCGGGGACTCGGTGCTCGAGCCTTAGGAAGTCGTGCTAAGGCAATGAGGAAAGCGCAGTCAATGCTTGAAAGGTTGATGCTCGAGAAGCCGCGATTCGACACTCGGAAGACAATCTTTGAGAAACCGATCGTGATAGGTTGATCATTCAAATGGAGAAGGTGCTCGGGAATGAGGTGAACAAGCTCACAAGACGGTGCTGGGGTCGCTTGGGAGTGAGGGTATGCTGCGGTGCTCGGTACGAGCAATAGTTCTTAGGAGACCAGTCGACTGTCATGGCGAGGCAATCAACTAGTGCTTGAGAAAGAGGGTGCTTGGAAGGCATTCGCAATTACAACATGGGTGCTCGGGAAAATGAGAAAGTGAGTGCTCGAGAGACTCAAAATCCAGTAGTTGACTATTGTAGTGAAGCTCTTTGAATCGACTGGCTAGTTCAATTGATTTATTAGCAGTCGATTGATGGTAGAGGCAATCGATTGATGGTCAAACTTCAAGTTGATTTCAGTCTTTGATCATGTGTCAATTGTTGGTGCAATCAACCCAAGTCACGATTGACCGTACTCGAATATGACTTGAGTAGTGTTTTGATATTTGACATTGATGTTCGACAAAATATATGACAACGTGATTGTCATGGGAAAGTCTAAGTCTTGAGTACTTGGCATGGAAAGTCCAAGTCATGGGTACTTGGCATGGAAAGTCCAAGTCGTGGGTACTTGGCATGGAAAGTCCAAGCATGATTCTTTGCAAGGGAAAGTTCAAGCTTGAGTCTTGGCAAAATAGAAAGTCCAACATGGGTTGACAAGGAAAGTCCATGGGGTGATATTGGCGGCGTAAAGTCCAAGGGTAGAGTCTTGGTAGCATAAGTCCAATGGTTGACGGCGTAAAGTCCAAGTAGTAGTCTTGGCAGCGTAAGCCCAATGTGCTTTGGCGGCATAGACTAGTTTAGCATGACAATAGCCGATGGAAGCACCTGAAGGCTAGCGTATGGATGAACAAGTCATGGATGACTTGGAGGGATTCGATAGACGTGAGGCTGACGGAGGTGGCTAGAAGGTTTAGGTCTAGGCTAAGGGTGATCTAGCAACTATGAGAGCATCATACTTGGGGTTAAACCTCATGTTTGAGGTTATCGATCGAGGCTTTGGACTAGTCGATTGGTTAAGTGTTATCGAGATTATGGTCGAATCGCCGTAGTCGGCCGGGTGTTCGACTACAAAATAGCTTGACAATCGATCGCCAAAGACGGGCGTCGAATGATGGCTTGAGCGATTGGTATCATGGATGACATTGGTTGGTCGGATTATGATAGCGAGAATGCTCGTGTGGCCCAGTCAATCGGCTCACGACCGATGATTGGGTAATGGAAGTCGACTGCTAGTGTATTTGTTGGCTTGGATGTCGACGTGAATTAAGTCATTGTGAGACAACAACACTGTTGGTATTCGATTGAGGCCTTATGACAGTCAACTGCCAGGCACGAAATCAGCTCGATGCAGGTTATAAAGGAGCAACTCATGGAGGATTTCTCCATGGTTCTTAGAGAGGTTTCTTGAGGTGCAGATGCATTTCAGGGTCCTTCAAGATCATTCAAGGAACCAACAAGCAAAGCATTTAAAGCCATAGTTTGCAAAGTGTTCTTTACATTTTGGTTGTATTTCTTTGTATTTTCTTGTATTACTTTGTATTACTGTTGTAATCGCTTGTAAGAGGTTTCCTCCACCTCTGGAGTGTTTTCCGAGAAGGAGAGTTCATTAGTGGTGTTGTTTGCATCGCTAGGGTTTATTCGAGCCCAACCTGTGAAGTATGAACCTTAAGGTTCTGAACCACATTATATTTCGTATTTGTGTGTGTGTTTGTATTCCTGCTGCGCATAACAAGTTTTGTAGCAAGAACGATCGAAATCCATTAATCGACATACAACACGCTATCCCCCCCCCCCCCCCGCCCCCTCTAGCGATGGTCAATTCCCAACAAGTGGTATCAGAGTGAAGCGCTCTTGTTTTGGACTAACTGGCAAGGGAGCGCTGCTAGAGGGTGAAGAAGAAGATGAAATTTGAAGAAAGACTAGGATGAGACATCAACACTCTGGTCTCGTATTCCTTCTATGGAAAAGAAGGGTTTGAGCAATGGAGGACTTCATGATGATGATGAACATTGAGCTATGATCCGCCTTGATGGAAGGCTTTGAATTGCCAAGAGGGTTGAAGGGAGGATATCTCAAGAAGAAGAGATGGACTCAAGACCAACTCCAAAAATCCAAGACAAATGACAAGGTAATCGATATGGTAGTTGATTTAATACCTAACGAGTTATTGTCCAAGATAGGTGAATTTCAAGATGCCAAGGATCTATGGAGAAAATTGGCAATGCTTCATAAAAATCCAAATCGACACAAGAAGAAGAAAGCTCTTCCTCACAAGAAAGTGAGGATTCGGAAGTTGAAGATGAGTTAACTTTCGGATGGTGGAAGAGGAGGAAGTAGAGGAAGCCTCCACCTCTGAGATTGAGGGGGAGGATATTAGGTCATCTTCCATGCCGGAGCAAGAAGAAAAAGAGCAATCTACCTCCGAGAGAGATGAACTCACTCCGGCCACCACCATTGACCTAGGTAGCTCAAACACTTCAATTAATAATAAAAATCATATTATGTGTTTTGAGTGTAGGGAATATAGCCACTATAAGAGCAAGTGTCCTAAGAAAGTCAAGAATACTTCGTCGGCACCTAAAGTCAACAAAAATTCAAAGGATTCCAGTGCCCCAATTAGGAAGAGCATGGAGCACGTGGTGTGCTTCAAGTGTCAACAACCGAGGCATTATAGGAGTCAATGTCCTATGGTGAGGAAGAAGGGTCAAGAAGGAGCATCACAAGTAGAGGGAGCTTCTAAAGCAAATCCTAAGGTAAATTTAAATAATGTTCATTCTTTAAGTAATAGGTAAAAGCATGCTAGGAATTTTATTGCTATTACTCATGAACAAAAGCATGCTAGAAATAGATTTTATTGCCTAGGTGCTAAACATGTTAATCTTAGAAATAAAGAGAAATTTGAGACTAATGTCCCTAGAAATATTATACCTAAGGCAAGTATTAAGAAGATAAAAAACCATTTAGGCATTAACCCTAATAAGGGTAGGCATATGCCTAAGAAATGGAACAATGCCCAAAGAATAGATGAAAAATCAAAGATTGGGCAATTGGAGTTAGAGAACTAAGCCTTGAGGTCAAGACTTGAGAAACTTGAAAAAACCCTTAGAAATATGCAAAATCAAACTCAAGGGTCTAAAAGTCAAAACCTAGGATGTGAGAGGCAAGAACCATCTAGGAGGCAAGGTTTGGGTCAGAAGCCTATATCCAAGAAGGTAATGCCTACTTATCACAATATTCCATTTGATTATGGAATGCAACCTAGGTCTAGGAAAACCAAGGTCACAAGGGAAGGCATCCCTAGAGTTGACCATGGTAAGTGTCTAGTGGCTAAGGTTTCGAAGAAACTTAGGGAGGCCACTAAGAAGGTTGCAAGGGGAGTCAACCCTAGAGTTAACCTAGGCAAGACCCAAATGACCAAGGCTACCAAGCCTAGAAGGGTCATTAGAAGGGTATCTAGGGAAGTCATCCCTAAGGAATACCTAGTAAACCTAAGGAGCTCCAATATGTATTGGATTGCTAAGAGCATGATCGATTCACGCTAAATGGATTAGGTTGTGCCAAATTTAAATGAATGAGTAGTTAACCTAACCATGGTAAAGGTGACACTTTAGATCATTTTCAAGATTTTGGAATACCTTTGAAATAAGTTTTAATCATAATCCTAAAGGTTTTTAGGATGTGTCAATATATTTTAAGAAGTTTGAAAAACTGATCAAATTGACACAATTTAGGTCTTACGTAATAGTGTGTCATTTTATGTTTTTGGCACACTTGGGGATTAGTAGTAATATGGCAAAATAGAATTAATAATAAACAATGACAATCAATATTAAAATTTAGGCATTGTTATACCTATACCTTTTATTTGTCATATACCATGTCATGACATCATATTCATTTGAATCATATAAAATGTCTTGATTAATTTCTAGGATTTAGTTTTTAGTGTCATGTATGTTTAGGATTTAATCATATGTCATGACATCATGATTATTGGCAATACTTATTTATGTTATCATTTATGTCATGATCATTCATGCATTAATTAAAATTGATTTAAGGACAATTGACATGACTTGAAGTCCCATGTATAAGGGAATCAAGTAGTGTTGTCTTAAAAAATGCATGAAACCCTAGATTAGGATGAACATAACTCACATCTCACATCACATTGACTTGTGTGTTTTCATACACCCTAAACACATGTGAGATGCTAGGAAATGAGTTAAGTTCAAGGTGCATAGTTTATGCATCTAGATGAACTCAAAGTCATCTTATACCATGGTGGATCATGGGGAAAGTTAATGCTCAAGTCATGTGCATTGTGCCCATTGATCATGATCCAATATAGGTTTTCAAAAATACTTTAAAATCATTTTAGAAAACCTTGGTGTAGTCTATCTTTTGATAGAAGTCACCATTGATGATGTTGTTGGTGTAACAATGTCCCAAGCATTTATATGTTTTGATGTTTGGATAATCATCTAAGTTAGGCAATATTTGTGACCTAATTGTGAACATGTTTAAGTGACAGAAAAATCCAAGTATGAAGACTTGGTAAAAGAAAAGTCCAATTGTGACCTTGGCAAGAGAAGTCCAAGGAAAGGTCTTGGCGGCGTAAGTCCAAGCATGGAGTCTTGGCGGCGTAAAGTCCAAGCGGACCTTGGCAAAGGAAGTCCAAAGGCAAGTCTTGGCAGTGTAAGTCTAAGCATGTAGTCTTGGCAGTGTAAAGTCCAAGCGTACTTTGGCAAAGGGAAACCCAAGACATGACGAAACTGAAGGAAACTCTTGGAAGCAAGTGTAAAGGATGAACAAGTCGCGGACTCGGAGGGATCCTAGAGGCGCAAGGCTAAAGGAAGAGCTAGAAAGTTGAGTCTAGGTCTATGGAGTCAATTCAAGTATGAATTACTCATACTTGACAAGTATCGATCGGTCTGGCGTAGCGATCGTGATAGGATACTCGACTAATGCGGTGAAAGCAAGCCATCGATCGCCTAGAATTGGCGGTGATCGATGCCGCCATTAGTCGACTGCCAACCATTGGCAGTCAACTGATCAAGTTGGCATCGGGCACAGAATGGAGTCGGACTCGACTCCTCGCAGGAATCACTCGACTGATCGCTTCATCAGTGGACTGATGAAGTGATCAGTTGACTGATCAGCCTACCGTTGGAAATGACGGCTATGAATCCCTGTGGATCTGCCTCGTCGGAAGCCGTTAACTACGGCGGTAGTCGACTGATGGAGACCATCAGTTGACTGATCAAGGCTCAATGGGAAAAACAACTCTCTCTCTATAAAAAGAGGGCATGGGGTGCTTGAAGAGGCTAGTGCTTATCTTCCAACTTCATTCTCAAGCTCCCCACGTTTTTCTAAGCTTTCTAAAGTGTTCTAATCCTCCTCTTCTCTAAAAATTTATCTTCATCAATTGTAAAGAAGAGGAGAGTGTTTTTAAAGAAAGCTTTCTTAGTGGAGACTCTTTGGATTGATCCACCTTAAGGATTACCGTAGAGTAGGAGCTTAATCTCCGAACCACATAAAAGCCCTCTTGTTAGCGATTGTTTGTTTGCTTCTTAATTTCATTTAGCTTCTTGTTTTGCTTCCGCTAACATTGCTTGTAGAAATGAAAAGAGGCTATTCACCTCCCTCTAGCCTTCCAAGGATCTCCAACAAGTGGTATCAGAGCTCGGATCGCGTCGAAAGATCTAACCATCAACCGGAGCACAATGACGTTTCAAGAGGGGTATAGCACGGCGAGGCCTCCATTCTTCGACGACAACGATTTCGGCTATTGGAAAGGTAGGATGGAATACTACCTTACTAAGGATCTTGATAATTAGTTTAGCATTGTAGATAGACCGACGACCGGAGTGCCAATACCAACAAAGGATTGGACAAGAGAGATGGCAAAGAAGGCGTAAGCAAATGCAAAAGCAACAACCTCACTCCAATGTGGTCTATCAAAGGAGCAATTATCTAAAGTTGGCCCCTTCAACTCCGCTAAAGAGCTTTGGGAGAAGCTTATCGAATTGAATGAAGGATCAAAGGAGACGAGGAGAGCCAAGAGGGACCTCTTGATAGCCCAACTCCAAAGTTTCGCCATGAAGACCAATGAGACCATGGGTCAAATGCACGGTCGCTTCAAGGAGGTAGTCAACCGACTACATGTGATAGGTGAAAAGGTCGAAAACTGAGACCTTGTGAGATATATTCTTCAAGCTTTCCCTAGAACAACCTTATGGGCATTAATGGTAGATGCTTATAAGGTGTCTAGGGATCTCTCTTTAGTTAAACTAGATAAACTTTTTTGTGAATTCGAGTTGCACGAGCAAGCTAACACTTCGTCCAAAGAGAAGGGCATAACTTTTGTTGTAGGCAAGAAAGAAAAGAAGAAAAGGAAAAGAAGAAAGCTTGCTCATCATCTGAATCGGAGGAAGAATCTTCAAGTAGTGATGAGAAGCTATCAGCTAGTGAGGTAGCTCACTATGTAAAGAAGTTTGGTGGGAGGTCAAGAAAACTCACCAAGAAAGATGTGAGGAGGATGTTCCAATCCTCCAAAGGCAAAACCTCAACTAGTTCAATTTCTACTCCTAATGTAATTTGTTATGGTTGCAACAAGAAAGGACACATCAAGCCGAATTGCCCGGACCTAAAGAAGAAGAAGGAGAAAGAAAAGAAGAAGAAGGAAAAGAAGGAGAAGAAGAAGAAGGAGGTCATGGTAGCCCAAACGTGGGATACACAAAGCCTAGAAGACTCATCAGATGAGGAAGAGCTTTGCCATGTCACCCGCAATTTTGCACTCATGGCCATAGAGGATGAAGCCAGAAGCTCAAGTGAGTCATCATCATCATCCTCAAGTGATGATGAGGTAAAAGACTACCCTAGGATAGAATTGCTTTATAAAACTATTGCATGTCTTCAAAATGCTTTAAATAGATCAAAATATAGGATTAAAGACCTAAAAGTAGAAATTAAAAAAATTAGAGATGTAGAACCTATTGGTGCAATCGGCCCAGGTCACGATTGACCAGGACTCGAGTTTGACTCGAGTGATGTTTTGATGTTTGACAAAGTAGCTTGACAAAGTGTTTGACATTGATGTTTGACATTGATGTCGGTTAATATGTTTTGGAGAGATTGTTTATACAATCGACCCAGGTTATAATTGACCAGACTCGAGTTTGACTCGAGGGAGACTTTGGTGGTTGACTAGGGTTGACCATGTGTTTATGGGAAAGTCCAAGTCATGGGTACTTGGCATGGAAAGTCCAAGTGGGACACTTGGCATTTGGGAAAGTCCAAGTCTTGAGTACTTGTCATGGGAAGTCCAAGCATGGGTCTTGGCAAATGAGAAGTCCAAGCATGGGTCTTGGCAAATGGAAAGTCCAAGCATGGTCTTGGCATGGAAAGTCCAACATGGGTTGGCAAGGGAAAGTCCAAGCATGGGTCTTGGCAAATGAGAAGTCCAAGGGTTTGATATTGGCAGCGTAAAGTCCAAGCGGGAGTCTTGGCAGCATAAGTCCAATGGTTGGCGGCGTAAAGTCCAAGCGGAGTCTTGGCAGTGTAAGTCCAATGTGCCTTGGCGGTGTAGACACCGTTAGCATGACATAGCCGATGGAAGCACCGGGAAGCTAGCGCGATGGATGAACAAGTCATGGATGACTTGGAGGGATCCGAGAGGCGTGAGGCTGATGGAGGTGGGTAGAAGGCTTAGGTCTAGGCTAAGGGTGGTCTAGCAAGTATGGGGGCACCATACTTGGGTTAAAACCTCATTCTTGAGGTTGGCAGTCGGCATTATGGCATTATGGCCGGTCGACCGAGTCGACTTGAGTTGCCCGGCTGAAAATGCTCGCGATCGCCAAATGATCACGATCAATGTCGCCAATGAGCGCTCATGCCGTGAGGCGATCATCGAGCGTTGGCGGTCCGCCAAGAGATCCGTTGGAGTTTTTCGGTGTGGATCGATCCGTTGTCTCACGACAAAGTGGCATCGATCCGACCGGGACTTATGGCAGTCGATTGATAGGCGGAAATCCAGCCCGACGCAGGTTAAAAGGAGCTGTTCGTGGGAGGATTGAAGGAAGTTTTCTCTTGGGCGATTTGAAGGGGAATAGTTGGTGCTCTTCCAATCCTTCAAGGCTAGTCCAAGGCAACCAAAAGCAAGCGATCTAAAGGCATTTGTAAAGTGATCTCTTTACTTGTATTGCATTGTATTTCATTGTAATTGCTTGTTGTACTTAGTTTATTGTTGTAAACTGTTGTACGAGGTTTCTCCACCTCCGACTTGTGTCGAGAAGGAGTTATTCGATAGTGGTGTGTGTTTGGCATCGCTAGGGCTCGTTTGAGCCCGATCCGTGGAGTAGGAACCGTTACGGTTCCGAACCACGTTATATCTTTGTGTTCGTGTGATTGTTGTATTTCGTTACTGCTATTATTTCTATTTCGCTGCGCATAACGAGTTTTGTAGACAAGCACACGATCGAATTCCATCGACGTACGGGTCACCCGCTATTCACCCCCCCTCTAGCGGCGTCGAATTCCCAACATAACCTTCTTGTAATGATGCATGTTCACTTAAGGAAGAGAATGATGAGCTTAAAAAGGAAATAGGTAAATTAAGAGCATGCTTAGAAAAATTTACAAATGACTCAAAATACCTAGACATGATACTTAGGGATCAAAGGATCATTTACAACAAGGCCAGAATAGGATACAAATCTAAGGAAAAGGAAGTAGCTTTTGCCTCCTTAATAAGTAGAAAAACAACACTTAGGGGCAATGTTAGAAAGGCTTAGGTCCCTAATAAATTTTTAGTTGATGCTATCGGTCCTAAGATTTGGGTGCCTAAGACTTGTATTTTTCATGTTGTATAGGTAGGAGGACCAAGCTTATGGATTGTTGATAGTGATTGCTCAAAACACATGACCGGTGATGAGAGCAAATTTTCAACAATCAACCACATTAGCAAGGGGAAAGTGTCTTTTGGAAATAGTGGAAAATTTAAAATTCTAGGAAAAGGAACAATTGAGGTATCCCCAAATCTTGCAATTCATAAAGTACTATTGGTTGAAAAAATGAAGTTTAATTTGCTTAGTGTAAGTCAATTATGTGATGCAAATTTTGATATTCAATTTGACTATTCTAAATGCCTTATAAGACATAAAAAATTAAATGATTGCATGTTAGTTGGATATAGGAAATCAAATATTTATTATGTTGATTTATCATATGCCACTAACATTTTCCCTAAGTGTCTTATGGCAAAAGAAGAAGATAGTTGGCTATGACATAGGAGATTAGAGCATATCAACATGAAGAACATAGCCAAAGTATCCAAATTGAAGCTAGTGAAGGGATTGTCAAAAATGAAGTACATGAAAGATAGGATGTGTGATGCATGCCAAGAAGGGAAACAATCAAGGTCATCACACAAGGGTAAAAATTTAATTAGTACTTCATTGCCTTTAGAGCTTATTCATTTAGATCTAGTTGATTGTCATAGTACTCCTTCATTAAATGGTAGAAAATATTGCCTAGTTATAGTAGATGATTTTTTTAGATATACTTGGGTGTATTTTATGAAACATAAGGATAATACCCTAGAAACAATCATATGCTTTAGCAAAAGAGTAGAGAATGAGAGAAGTCTCAAAATCAACTGGATCCGTAGTGATCACGGTGGAAAATTTGAGAATTCTAATTTCTTCAAATTTTGCTTAGAACAAGGGTACAAGAACGAATTTTCTTGTCCTAGAATGCCTCAACAAAATGGAGTGGTGGAGAGAAAAAATTGTGTCCTACAAGAAGCCGCTAGGACTATGCTTAATGCATATTCTTTACCTAGCTACTTGTGGGTGGAAGCGGTTAATACCGCTTACTATATCCAAAATAGAATCCAAATCCATGGATTTTTAGGAAAAACTCCATTTGAATTATGGAATGGATCAATTCCAACAATTCACTACTTTAGGGTCATTGGATGTAAAACCTATATCTTAAACACCAAAGACAATTTGGGGAAATTTGAGTCCAAAGCAAATGAAGGAATCCTAGTTGGATACTCATCCACTAGTAGGGGCTATAGAGTATATAACAAAAGGACTCAAATAGTTGAGGAGTCTTCAAATGTTCAATTTGATGAAACCTCTACTATTTACCCTAGGAAATCCCCCATTGATGATGATATTAATGACAAAAATCAAGAAATTACCCAAATATTTCAAAACATGACTTTAGGGGGTAATAATCAAGGGGGAGAATTAGAGAGTAATAATCAAGGGGGAGCAAGAGTAGACTCGGATGATGAAAGAATGATTGAGGATAATCATGATCAAAATCAATTTAATACACCTCCTAGAACAATAAGAGTTCATCAAAATCACCCTCTAGATCAAGTTGTAGGGGAATTATCTCAAGGTGTTAGAACTAGGTCATTCCATAGAGCCTCCTCTAGTCATATAACCCTCATCTCCCAAATTGAGCCCAAAACAATCAATGATGCATTACTTGATCCAGATTGGATCTTAGCAATGCAAGATGAATTGGCTCAATTTGAAAGGAGTCAAGTATGAGAGTTAGTTCCTAGACCTAATGATAGTACTATCATTGCTACAAGATGGGTTTTTAAGAACAAACGAGATGATCAAGGCAATATAACTAGGAATAAGACAAGGTTAGTTGCAAGGGGTTTCAATCAAGTTGAAGGACTTGATTATGATGAAACATATGCTTTGGTTGCTAGGTTAGAATCCTATTAGAATATGACTCCTACATGGGTTTTAAACTCCATCAAATGGATGTAAAATCAGCTTTCCTAAATGGGTTCATTAAAGAAGAGGTATATATAGAACAACCTCCCGGGTTTGAACATATAGATTACCCTAACCAAGTATACAAGCTTAGAAAAGCCTTATACGGGTTAAAACAAACTCCCCGAGCTTGGTATGAAAGATTGTCATCTTTCTTAGTGTCTAAAGGATTTAGAAGGGGTAAAATACATCCAACTCTCTTCATTAAATCAAAATCAAAGGATATATTTGTAGCCCAAGTATATGTAGATGACATAATTTTTGGGTCAACCAATGATGAACTCCTTCAAGATTTCATCAAAAATATGAAAAATAAATTTGAAATGAGTCTAATTGGAGAATTAAAATTCTTCTTAGGTTTATAAGTCAAACAAACAAATGAAGGAAACTATGTATACCAAACCAAATATGCCAAAGAAATGATAAAGAAATTTGGTTTGGAAAATGCTAAGGTAGTTTCAACTCCTATGGCAACCAATGCAAAAATAGATAATGATCATGAAGGAAAATCAATTTACCTTAAGCTATATAGAAGCATGATTGGTAGTCTTTTATACTTAACCGCTAGTAGACCTGACATTTTATTTGCGATAGGTATGTGTGCAAGATACCAATCTTATGCCAAAGAGTCCCATTTAGTGGTCGTCAAGAGAATTCTAAGATATATCAAAGGCACACTAAATGTAGGACTTTGGTACCCTAGGACTAAGTCTTTTGATTTGGTTGGGTACACTGACTCCGACTATGCGGGTTGCAAGTTGGATCGGAAGAGTACTAGCGGTGAATGTCAATTTCATGGATCCTCCCTAGTGAGTTGGAGTAGTAGAAAACAACCTTGTGTTGCTTTGTCAACCACCGAGGCCGAATATGTGGCTATGGGTGGATGTGTGGCTCAATTACTTTGGATGAGACACACTTTAGAAGATTATGAGCTACACTACTCCAATGTCAAAGTCTATTGCGATAATGTGAGTACCATAAATTTGACTAAAAATTTGGTACATCACTCTATGACTAAGCACATTGAAGTGAAACATCACTTCATTAGAGATCATGTAGCTAAGGGGGACATTGAACTCAATTACATAGAATCCAAGTCCAACCTAGCCGACATTTTTACCAAGACTCTCCCCGAAGCGGATTATTCATCACTTAGGAGAGAACTTGGAATGTGCTTAGTAGAATAAAGGTATAAGTTTGCATGATCCTATAGTAACCTTAGGATTTATACCTCTAAGAATCTCACAAAAGACCTAAGAAACCATGATTTTTGTATTGAGCCACTTAGACAATATATGAGATGTTAGGAAGATACATTTGGTTCATCATGCTTGTTATGATGCATTACTATGAACCAAAATGTCATCTAGAGACATTAATCCTTCATTGGACCAATCATTGGGAAGACTTATGTTCAATTGATGTGCATATAACTCTAAGAATATGATTGAAAATGTCAAATAAAATATATTTTAAACTATGTTTATTATACTTTGAAAAATAATTTTCAATTGCTAAGCAAAATTGATACAAAGTTTGCAAAATACTTAAAGCTTTTGCTAGTTTTTAAACTTTTATCATTTTCGAAATCTGGAAAACATATATTTCTCAAATTATTTTTCCTTGATATAATTTGATTTCAGAAATGTGTACACAAAATTTCGTGATTTTTCGATGTTTCTTGAATTTTTGGCGTATTTATGAAGTTGGGATGAAAATGCTGAAAATGGGATTTCGGGTGTGACAGTCAACTGGGTCAGATTTTAGTCGACTGCCACTCTGATTTTTCTGCAAATAAGCTCTATTTCTTGGTCTTAAGTGTACTCTTAAGTGTCCTAACTCTATGATATGTTAACTTAAGTAATTAAAAGGGTATAGGACTGATTGATGTATTGTTTTAGGGGGAGCTTCATAGTAAAATCTTTTCATCTCCTAAATTTATATTGTTTGTGTAAAGTTAAGACATAATTTCATTGCTTATGCTTTGTTTCACATGCTATTCCCACATAGGAACCAATTAAAGTTTAGGATTTACCACTCTAAAACTGCCCTGAAATTAAGCATGGTCAAATTGCCCTGGCAAAACTGCCCTGGCTAAACTGTCCTGGAAAAATTGTCCTGGCTAAACTGTCCTGGAAAAACTGCCCTGGCCAAACTTTCCTGGCGAAATTGCACTAGCAAAACTGACCCGGCGAAACTTCTTGGCGAAGCCTCGCAAATCGCCTACCAAATCGCCGCAAATCGCCGCCAAAATGCTCGCCAAGCCCTGGCAAAACTGCCCTGGCCAAACTGCCTTGCAAAAGTGCCCTGACTTAACTGCCCTGGAAACATGCGAACCATTCCTAACATAAATATACCGCACTGAATTGGGTCCAAACTACTCGGGAACTCTCCAAGGACATATGATCTAGGGAGAGTAAGACCTTAATGGGAGAATCTCATTGTAAAATCAAACATGATAAACCTTGGTAGATATTTTTTTTGTGTCAAAAAGGGGGAGCCCCATATCTAGCTTATACCTTTGTTCAAGACATAATCAATTCAATTCTTTCATGAATATGAACCCTTCTCTTTTTGATGTATGTCAAAGGGGGAGAAGGAAGATTTAAGTTTGAATTTACATTGATATATGATGATGTTTATTTTTTAGCATATTTGAAGACCTAACTTAAATGATTGTCAAACATCAAAAAGGAGAAGATTGTTGGTGCAACAATGCCCCAAGCATTTATATGTTTTGATGTTTGGATAATCATCTAAGTTAGGCAATATTTGTGATCTAATTGTGAACATATTTAAGTGACAGGAAAATCTAAGTATGAAGACTTGGTAAAAGAAAAGTCCAAGTGAGACCTTGGCAAGAGAAGTCAAAGGAAAGGTCTTGGTGGCGTAAGTCCAAGCATGGAGTCTTGGCGGCGTAAAGTCCAAGCGGACCTTGGCAAAGGAAGTCTAAAGGCAAGTCTTGGTAGCGTAAGTCCAAGCATGTAGTCTTGGCGGCGTAAAGTCCAAGCGTACTTTGGCAAAGGGAAACCCAAGACATGAAAAAATCGAAGGAAACTCTTGGAAGCAAGCGCAAAGGATGAACAAGTCACGGACTCAGAGGGAACCTGGAGGTGCAAGGATAAAGGAAGAGCTAGAAGGTTGAGTCTAGGTCTAAAAAGTCAATTCAAGTATAAGACGTAGTAATCGGTAGTCGGCCGACGTAGTAGTCGACTGATAGGATACTCTACTGATGCAGCTGAGAAAGCAAGTCATCAGTCGACTGCCTAGAATTGGCAGTCGATTGATGCCGCCATCAGTCGACTGCCAACCATTGGTAGTCAACTGACCAAGTTGACATCGGGCGCAGAATGGAGTCGGACTCGACTCCTCGCGGGGAGGACTCGACTCCTCGTGGGGATCACTCGACTGATCGCTTCATCAGTCGACTGATCAGTCTACCGTTGGAAATGGCGTCTACGAATCCCCACGGATCCGCCTCATCAAAGCTATTAGTCGGTGATGGAGACCATCAGTCGACTGATCGAGGCTTAATGGGAAAAATATCCCTCTCTCTATAAAAAGAGCGCATAAGGTGCTTGAAGAGGCTAGTGCTTATCTTCCAACTTCATTCTCAAGCTCCCCACGTTTTTCTAAGCTTTCTAAAGTGTTCTAATCCTCCTCTTCTTTAAAACTTCATCTTCATCAATTGTAAAGAAGAGGAGAGTGTTTGTAATGAAATCTTTCTTAATGGAGACTCTTTGGAGTGATCTGTTGGTGCAGGGGCACTAGATAATCGAATTTTGGTTTTGATGATGACAAAGATTCAAAGTTAAGCTATTTTGTTATCTTATGTGCTATACTAAGTGTGCAGGAAGTGGTTAAGTTAAGCTGAAGGTCAGCGACACCAGGAGAACTTCGTGGAGTCGAGGAACCTAGGTAGAAGATTAAAAGCTAAGTAATGGGTCAGGAGGATCAAAGGTAAGCTCTGGGTGTGGAGCGATGGTAAGGATGCGTCCTCGGTTAGAGGACAATCCTAGGCGTCGATCTGACTAAGGCTTCCGAAGGAATGCCAAAGTTGAGATCGGATGGTCAAAGGACTGTCACACTGCATGACATTATGTATATATTGTGCTAACTTGCGAGAATTTTCAAGTCTGAATCGGTGATGTCGACGAATCAGTCCAGTGCACAAGTTCAAAGAGATATAGTTTGATACTGCCACCTCATGATAAGATAAGCCGCCACCTCAAGATAAGATCCATGAGTTTTGGATCTGGATCGGGACAAATTCCAATGCGCAAATCTATAAAAGTAAGGGAGGACTCAAATCCAAATTTAAGAATCTCCCAAGTGCTCGTGCTCTCTACAACGCTACTCCGACCGTGTGCCATCTTCTAATTAATTATCGGTATTATTATTATCTTTTTGTACTTAATTTGTATAAGGACCGGTAAGGTTGTTATCGGCCTTATAATCATTGTAATCATCTTGTCTCTTACCTCCAATGAGGAAGAGACTTTTAGTGATTGTCCTTCGGAAGCGATCAAGGATCGCAGGGCCTTGGATTAGCAGTCGGTGAGCTGTGAACCAGGTAAAAAAAGCTTTGTGTCTTTCTTGTGTTTGTCTTTTAGTTTTCCGTTGTGTACTTGGTTTTAATCGTCAAAAAAGAAAAGTTTTTACGAACGCTATTCACCCCCCTCTAGCACTCATATCGATCCAACAATTGGTATCAGAGTGTCAGATTCGGTGCACCCACCGGTCGAGCATTTTCTTTTCTTTATTTTTATTTTTTTAAAATATATCCCACACTACTAATTCAAGACCAAGTCTTGGGACTTTTTGGTTTGTGTTTTTTTTTCGAGTTTTAGAAAATCATTGACCGAGCTAACCATGGAAGAGTCTCCCACAAGGCATAAAGGTAACAATGTCAATTTAAATTTTAAATTTCATATTATTTTCTTCAAGTGCAGGGAGAGAGGACACTATAAAAATAAGTGTCCTACTCGTAAGACTCGAACGACGCAACCGACGGCAAAGGAGACACCATTGCCAGGAGTCCAGAAGAACAAGGAGCACATTAAGTGCTTCGGGTGCGGAAGATTCGATCACTACAAGAATTGGTGTCTGGAAAAAAAGGTTAGTAAAGTTAATAATTTTGAAAAGTTGAGTTTTAGAATAGTTGATAATTTAGATAAATTGTGTAATTGTTGTCAATTAATTAATATAATTAATAATTCAACTAATAAAAAATTAATTAATTAAGATTTAATTAGTTTAAATAATAATAATAACAATATCATGAAAGAAAATGATCAAATTAATCTAACATTTGATAAAATTAAACAAGAGATTAATCAAATTTTTAGTTTAATCAACATAGATCTAGATCAAGTCAAGGATAAAATCAACCTAGGACTTAATCAGAATAATCAAACACTAGATCAGAATAATCAAAACATAGGACAGAATCATCAAATTCTAGATCTGATTAATCTAGATAATTTAGAATTAAAAAAATTCTATTTTTAAAAATTCAACCATAAAAAATTCAAAATTAACTTTAAAAAAATCCCATAGATAATCTAAATAATTCTAATAATAATTCTACTTTTAAAAACTCTAACAATCTTATCTTAAATAATTCTAATAATAATTCTACCTTTAAAAACTCTAATAATCTTATCTTGAATAATTCTACCTTAAAAAATTCTAATAATTTTAATAATTATATTTTTAAAAAGTCTAATAATCTTATCTTAAAAAATTCTAATAATTCTACTTTTAAAAAGTCTAATAATCTTATCTTGAAAAAGTCTAATAATATTATTTTGAAAAATACTAATAATCCTATTTTAAATAATTCACAATCTAACTTAATTAAAAATTCAAAATTAGATAATCAAACCAATAAAATTAATTATAATAGAGTACCATTTGATTAGACACAAATTAATAATCTAGTAATTAAACCTTCAACTTTTAAAAATTCAACTAATAAATATGTAGACTTGGGTTACAAGTCTAAGCTAACCAAAAATCAAGAGACTAAAATTTGTAAACCTAATTATAATAAAGTATCTTATAACTATGGAACAAATAAAAGTCTACCCAAGAAAAAAACCATTTCTTTAAATTGATTGAATGTAGCTTGCTCATGCATATATATCATTATCATGCTTATTTTGTCATGTCATTCATACTAGTTTTAAATTCACTATCATAGAATGGTTAGATAGGAAATAATTAATTAATCTTGATAACATAGTATCGGACGGTGAGATGATAGTACATTAAGGAAACAAAGTCAAGTGTATCCGAGTTGGATAAGGAGTATCTTGCTTGGTGTATTTTACTAAGTGGAACTAACTGAAGCTACCTCACCACATCCTAAACTAGTTAGACCAAGACGTAACCCTAAGTAAATTAAGTGTGTAATTTCCTAAGTTGGCTTTGTCTAAGAAGTGGTCGTTGTTCAGATCAAAGAAGGCCCCTGCCTCGCCACGACCTAGAAGCCCTCTTTTGAAATGTTCACTTAACTAACTAAAGGTTAAATCCGAATCTAACTCAAGGTTAATTAATTTCTAAGGCATTAAATTAAATTCATCTCACAATACCTATAAGGATAACTTGGTTGATCATGTAGAATGGGTGAGATGGTAAGGACAACAAATTAAAAATGGTTTTGAAAATGATTTCAAAATTTATATACGCATAAATAGATTCTTAAAACTATTTTTATTGGTTGTCATGATTGTTGTGTGTAGTTATAAGTAGTTTTCAAAACAACTATATATGCTTCTTAAAATGATGGTTAGTTGACCAATACTGAACGTCTAAATCCTTAGGTCACTTTAGACACCTAGACCCTCTGGACACTTAGGTGAGCCTTCCTTGTGGGCAACAAGGTTGTCCTAAGAGTTTGTCAGAAAAAGGAGAGACCCTCTAGATAAGCCTTCCTTGTGGCTAACAAGGATGTTAGGTTAAGGGGGAGGTTCTAATTGGATAATCATCATAGAAGTTGTTAAAAAAATTATTTTTTTTAAAAAATCACCAATAGTTTCTAAATTTAAATCCTTCTTTTGATAATATGCCAAGGGGGAGAGAAGACTTAAGTTGGACAAACTTAGTATCTAGCTACCTCTAGTTTGACATAAAACCCAATAGATATGAGCCTTTAAAATGTTTTTTTTTTTAAAAAAATACTTTTTCAAAATTTTATAACAATTTTAAAGGTTAGGGGGTCACATCCTAACCTAGGATATACATTGTTGGTGCTGGATCTAGAAACCTAAACTCGTAAGTATTAAAGGGAGTTGAACATATTAAATCAAATTGATTAGAATGTTTAAATATTCTATTTCTTGGCAAATGTTAATCTTAATAGTGCACCCCTTATAAAGTTATTTTTGATATATGTCAAAGGGGGAGAGAGGATAAAACTAAGAGGTTACTTACTTTTCTTTTCCAAAAAGTAATTGTTTTTCAAAACTCACCTAGGGTTAAGGGGGAGGTTTTGAAAAATGATTGTTCAATGCTTATTTCTTATTTTCTCTTAACTTTGAATTGGTTTTCCATAGATCAAAAAGGGGGAGATTGTTGGTGCAGGGGCACTAGATAATCGAATCTTGGTTTTGATGATGGCAAAGATTCGAAGTTAAGATATTTTGTTATCTCATGTGTTATGCTAAGTGTGCAGGAAGTGGTTAAGCTAAGCTGAAGGTCAGCGACACCAGGAGAACCTCGTGGAGTCGAGGAACCTAGGTAGAAGACCGAAAGCTAAGTAATGGGTCAGGAGGACCAAAGATAAGCTTCGGGTGTGGAGCGGTAGTAAGGATGCGTCCTCGATTAGAGGACAATCCTAGGCGTCGATCCGACTAAGACTTCCGAAGGAATGCCAAAGTCGAGATCGGACGGTCAAAGGACTATCACACTGCATGGCATTATGTATCTATTGTGCTAATCTTGTGTTGCAGGAATTCTCAAGTGCGAATGATCGCTAAGAGGATCACCAAGCGATGTCGACGAATCGATCCAAAGGCACAAGTTCAAAGAGATAGAGATTGATGCTGCCACCTCATGATAAGATAACCCTCCACCTCAAGATAAGATCCACGAGTTTTGGATCTGGATCGAAACAAATTCCAATGCGCAAATCTATAAAAGTAGGGGAGAACTCAAACCCAAATTTAAGAATCTCCCAAGTGCTTGTGCTCTCTACAACGCTACTCCGACTGTGTGACATATTCTAATTAATTATCGGTATTATTATTATCTTTTTGTACTTAATTTGTATAAGGACCGATAAGGTTATTACTGGCCTTATAATCATTGTAATCGTCTTGTATCTTACCTCCAATGAGGAAGAGACTTTTAGTGATTGCCCTTCGGAAGCGATTAAGGATCACAGGGCCTTAGATTAGCAGTCAATGAGCTGTGAACCAAGTAAAAAAGCTTTGTGTCTTTCTTGTGTTTGTCTTTTAGTTTTCTGTTGTGTACTTGATTTTAATTGTCGAAAAAGAAAAGTTTTTACGAATGCTATTCACCCCCTCTAGCGCTCATATTGATCCAACAAGATCCACCTTAAGGATTGACGTGGAATAGGAGCTTAATCTTCGAACCACGTAAAAGCTCTCTTGTTAGCAATTGTTTGTTTGCTTCTTAATTTCATTTAGCTTCTTGTTTTGCTTCCGCTAACATTGCTTGTAGAAACGAAAAGAGGCTATTCACCCCCCTCTAGCCTTCCAAGGATCTCCAACAAATGTTCTTACAAAGAGGGCTCAAAACATTGAAGCTTTTCTTATTTTTGAACTTTGTATCAATTTCATTATTTTATGGATAAATTAATTTTTAAATATTTTTCACCCATTGTATTTGTCATAAGTATTATACATATGATTTTTTGTGAATTTTCTTATTATGTATAATTACTTATGAATTTCCAAAATTCATTTCTGTTTCTGAAATTCTACATTTGCAGAAATCAGTCAACTGCTGCTTATGTCAGTCAACTAGCATCAACAGTAGTTGACTGGTGACTATAAGAGTCGATTGTCAGTCCTGATTTCGGATATACAAGGTTTGTTTAGCCTGATTTCAGCTATGTTAGGCTATCTTAACTGCTCCTAACCCTAGGATATGCTTTGGAAAGCATTAGAAAGGGTGAAAATCCATTGGATATGGATTAGCAGAGTTGTTTGGGTGTGTATCAATTTTAAGGTGTGTGAAAGTTCAAGGATAAACTTTTAACCTTAATTTTGATGGTTTAGTGTTCCTATAGGCTTAGGGACTCTTCAAGGACACTGTTGGTACAATGGTCAAGGGGGAGTAAGCCTTTAAGGGGAGGTTATCCATCATGGGATGATGGATGTGTTCTTCCTCATGAGGGGGAGAATTAGAAAATGGGAGAATGTGAGATGCCCAATTTGGAAATTGGAAGAGTTTGAAGGAGTGTCTCTCTTGAGTGATATGAGACTTATCACTAGGAAGAGAGAAGACATCCTAGATATTTTTGGACCAAGGGTAGATTGTAAGATCTCATTGGGATATGAGACATTGACATCCTTGGGGAGAGTCTTTTTGATGTATGTCGAAAAGGGGGAGAACTTGAGATTCCGAATTTGGAAAATTGGGAGGATTGGATTGAGTTAGTGTTCTAACTCAAAGATATTGGTTTTTTTTGTCAAACATCAAAGAGGGAGAGATTATTGGTGCAATCGGGCCAGGTCACAATTGATCGGACTCGAGTTTGATTCGAGTAGTATTTTGATGTTTGACATTGATGTTTGATATTGATGTTTGACATTGATATTCAACAAAATACATGACAACGTGATTGTCATGGGAAAGTCCAAATCTTGAGTACTTAGCATGGAAAGTCCAAGTCATGGGTACTTGGCATGGAAAGTCCAAGTCATGGGTACTTGGCATGGAAAGTATAAGTGGCAAAAAGAATACCGAGTCTTTTACTTCTAACCAACACCTGAATTTATTATATTACGTAAGTATCATAAAAAACAAAATTAAATCTTAATTTTTCATTATTGTTGATTTGATCCTAATTGTCTCAATTACTTACAGATGTGGACGTTGTGGAGAAATGATAAAGCCATGGAATGAAACAATTTGCTCTTCTTTTTCTATTGAAGAAGTCATGAGATGCATAAATATTGGCCTCTTGTGTGTTCAAGAGAGGTGTGAGGATAGGCCAACCATAGCATCCATATTGTTAATGTTAGGAAGTGACAACACATTGTTACCCGAACCAAGAAAACCAGGTTTTTTTTTCAAGAGATCTACAGGATGGTGATTCAACGAGTGTCATGAGATACACATCTTCAAACCAAGCATCAATCACAATTTTGGAAGCTCGATAATTACTAATAAGTATACAAGCATTGTTATATATATATATATAGATATATATATATATATATATATATATATATATATATATATATATATACATACCAAATGTAATAATTATGTTGTACTTTTGTAATGTAATCTTTAATGTTTGTTTATTGATTATTGGAAGAGTTTGGGCAAACTAACCAGACGACTTGCATTTTTGCTAAGTACAAGCTTTGTTACTGAACTTGGCTATGGAGTAGCTCATCCATCCATTTTCTACTTTCGAAAGAGAAAATGGAGTGAACCCCCATTTAGATTCATCTCAGCTAAATTTTCAATGCTTTGGAAGCAAATATCTACATGCATATCCATGGATTTATTATGCCAATGTCAATATTGTGAATTGGGAACAAAGTAACATTAACTTGAATGTGCCTCAAGAAGTTCATTTTTTTTTCCTCCAAAAAGATTTTATGATGTTTCTGAGTCCATGATACATGTTGCCTTTACAACACTATTTCATTTGGATCCATATATCTACCAAGATCACTTTAGCTGCTTAGCTATCTTTGGTGATAACCCTCTTAATCTATTAATTAAGCTGAGGGAAATCAAATTTCTTCTCTAAAATGTCCTGTGCTAAACTAATTAAGTTTGATTGTATTGATGCCCTTGTTCACCACCTTTAGTTATCACTCACACTCAAGGTCTTATAGGCCACACTTGTTTTAAAATTCTAAGGTAATTAACTCTATAAAATGGTGCATTTTTTTCCTTTGAAATTGTAAGAAAAATAATCTCCTTAGTCTTGTCTCGATATGATACTATCTTTACATCTTCTCCTCTGATTAAGTGTCATCATATAACTTCTACTTATAGCATGGAACTATTCTTTGAAGGCATGAGTCCGAATTTAATTAGATTTATGCTATTGTGACTCTTGTCTTTTTGAATATCCCTTGTTCCACTCTTACCAATTAGTGTGTTTTCCATTGAATTTAATATGCTATCCCCCCTTCATTCACTAATATATGCAAACTTTTCATTCATCACCTCGTGCAAAGTCACTTGACTGTCCTATCAATTAACAGAGTTTTAACATAATTATCAAATGAATGGTAAAGTAATCAATGTGTGCATCACAAATCCCCCTCTAAGATCTTCACTGACTTTGCCCGACTTGTTAATGAAAGCCCTTGACTATGTTTAGATGCCCTATCAAGTCTGATCATTCTTCGTTTGTAACAAGTACAAATGCCTCGTAAAAAAACTTAGTTAATTATATTGCTTGTCATGTATTTGGATCTTTGTATTTAGTTTTTATTTCATTGTATTTTTGTTTGATTCCTGAATATTTTTCTCTGTAAAGTTTTCTTGTATTTGTAGAAATAAAATATTTATGTAATATAAAAAATTTATTAAATTTTATGGTTATTTTTTTGGGAGAAGGTAAATTTTATAACTATAAAGAGAAGAAATGTAGTTCAGATATTCATATGACAAAATATGTGCATCTAGATCTTTACAAACATCCGCTTTATTTTGAGATGTCCCCCTCATACTCCTATCTATTTTGGGTTTGTCAATTAAGAAAAATCATATAAAATATTGCCAACTAACATACTTTGATCAGTCTGCTACTATCCTAAATGTGTCCATGGAAGACTCGTAGTATTCTCTTGAAAGTGCTCATAACTTATTGCATGTCTAGCCAAGCCCTCACTTTGCACTAAAGGGATTTTCTAATCGAACATCAAAGAAAGTGTGATCAATGGTTTCATCCACCCTTTGATTAAGTGGACAAACCATGCATGCTTCATATGATATCTTGTTCTTTATGCATATCTGCCATTGTGTCAATAGCCACAGTACGAACTGGTGCTTTGGCAAAAGGTTAGGCTTCATACAATCTTTGCCCCCATCTGAATTGCTCCTCAAGGCCTAAAGAAATGGTAGGCCTTGCTTGATTCATGTAGATTTCTGATTATCTACCAAGCCACCAAATTTGCTTCTCCAAGCTGTGTTATTCCTACCTTATCTCGGATGGTATCCCTGATTTGCAAAAGTCTTTTAAACAGGGGCAAATCTAAAAGCTTAGCCTTCCATTTCCATAGATCTATGCTTCTGAGATACTAATGGTGAATCCATTTCACTCATAATGAGTTTTTGTTCCTATTGCACATTTCATAAAGTTTGACTAAATAGTGTTGCATTCCATGTTAGCAGGTCCCAAACTGTGTATCTGCCTTCCTCCTTTGCAAGATGTATAGTGGCCCAAGAGATTGGAAGGTGCTTGGACATCCAAAAGAATGACCGACATATCACATAAATATTATCAATTACTTAAAGCCAAAAATATTTTTTTCCTTGTAAGACCACCTTCACTAATTCTAGCTTCTCATCATGGGACAATGTATGCTTTGGCCATGAAGCTAGTGTTGGTGCAATCGATCTTAGCTAAAGGTTGACCAAGTTTGAGTGAGGCTCGAGTTAAGTTTCGATGTTTGACAATATGACTATAGGATGGTATGGGATATCCGTGATCATATGGATGAGAGTATTGGTATGATGAGAAGTCGAGTTAGGTCAAGGTTGACTAGATATTTGACGAGTGAAGTCTAATCGGATGTTGGCAAGTGAAAATCCAAGTTAGCCAATAAGGACTGGACACTTGGTGGTGAAAAGTCCAATGGAGAATTGACATGTGAGAAATCCAAGTGGGTCATGGTTGACCAGACGCTTGGTGGTCGAAAGTCCAATAGGACGTTGGCAAAATAGAAATCCAAGTGAGTCATGGAGTATCAGACACTTGGCACAAAGTAAAAAGATCAAGCAAGTGATGCAAGAATGGATGCTTGGTGTCGAAAAATCCCTTGCAGGTTTGGAGACTGAACGCAAGACAAGGAAAGTCCAAAAATGTCAAGGAGAATCGGATATTTAGTGAAGTGAAGTTCTGATAGATCAAGGGTGACCAGATGCTTAACATAGAAAGTCATGATAGATCAAGTTGATCGGATGACTAGGCAAGTGAAGTTCTAATAGGTCAAGGTGGTCACGCTTGGCAAGTGAATTCTGGAGGTCGTGATAAGCTGTGGTAGGTGAAGTCTTAATAGGTCAAGATGATCATACTTGGCATGGGAAGTTCTAGTAGGTCACAGTTGATTGGATGTTAGGCAAGGGAGATTCTGACAGATCAAGAGTGATTGAACATTGGATGAGAAAAATCTTAGTAGGTTGAGATACCAGGTGAAGCAAGAGTTAGCTTGAGGATAATCCAAGACTGAAGTATCAATCGACTAGTAGGGATTCACTGGTCGACTGGGAACTTAAGACTCAACACTCATGAGTAGGTTACTCGGGAAACTCTGATGAGTGCTTGGGCAGTCAATTGGAATGGTGCTTGGGTGCTGTCAGGGACTCTGGTGCTCGAGCACTGAGGAATTCATGCTTGGGCGATGAGGAAACGATGAGTCGATGCTCGAGAAGCACAACTCGACACTTGGGAAGACAATGCTCAGGAAATCAGTCGACTGATTGGTTGATCAGTCAAATGGATAAGGTGCTCAGGAACAAGGTTAACAAGCTCATGAGACAGTGCTTGGGGTCGCTTGGGAATGAGGGTAAGCTACGGTACTCGGTACGAGCAACAGTTCTTGGGAGACTAGTCGACTGTCGTGGCGAGGAAATCAATTGGTGCTTGAGAAAGAGGGTGCTTGGAAGGCATTCACAATTACAACACGGGTGCTCATGAAAATGAGAAAGTGAGTGCTCGAGAGACTCATAATCCAATAGTTGACTGTTGTAGTGAAGCTCTTTGAATCGACTAGCCAGTTCAATTGAATGATTAGCAGTCGATTGATGGTTGAGGCAATCGATTGATGGTCGAACTTCAAGTTGATCTCAATCTTTGATCATGTGTCATTTGTTGGTGCAATCAACCCAGGTCACGATTGACCAGACTCGAGTTGGACTCAAGTAGTATTTTTATGTTTGACATTGTTGTTTAACAAAATGTATAATAACGTGATTGTCATGGGAAAGTCCAAGTCTTGAGTACTTGGCATGGAAAGTCCAAGTCATGGGTACTTGGCATGGAAAGTCCAAGTAATGGGTACTTGGAATGGAAAGTCCAAGCATGAGTCTTGCCAAGGGAAAGTCCAAGCTTGAGTCTTGGCAAAATAGAAAGTCCAACATGGATTGGCAAGGAAAGTCCAAGGGGTTATTGGTGCAATCGGCCCAGGTCACGATTGACCAGACTCGAGTTTGACTCGAGTAGTATTTTGATGTTTGACATTGATGTCTGACAATGTGTTGGGGAGATTGTTGGTGCAATCAACCCAGGTCATGTTTTGATATTTGACGATGGTTTGACCATTGTCATGGGAGAAGTCCAAGTCTTGTGTACTTAGCATGGAAAGTCTAACATGGGTTGGCATGGAAAGTCCAACATGGGTTGGCAAAGAAAGTCCAAGCATGGGTCTTAATAAGGGAAAGTCCAAGCTTGAGTCTTGGAAATTGGAAAATCCAAGGGGTGATATTGGCGGCGTCAAATCTAAGGGTGGAGTCTTGACAGCATAAGTCCAATGGTTGGCAGCGTAAAGTCCAAGCGAAGTCTTGGCAGTGTAAGTCCAATGTGCCTTGGCGGTATAGACCAGCTTAGCATGACAATAGCCGATGGAAGCACCTGAATGCTAGCATATAGATGAACAAGTCATGGATGACTTGGAGGGATCTGATAGGCATGAGGCTAATGGAGGTGGCTAGAAGGTTTAGGTCTAGGCTAAGGATGGTCTATCAAGTATGGGGGTACCATACTTGGGGTTAAAACCTCATGGATGAGGTTATCAGTCGACTGATATTATGGTCAGTCGACTGATGGAAGTCAACCAGAGTTTGAATGTAGAAAATGGCCTAGTAGTCGACTGACAACATTGGGCAGTCAACTGATGGCCTGAGCAGTCGACTGATCTGGAGATTAGTCGACTGCTAGTCGGGTATTTGGGGACAGAAAGTTTCTGAGTTGACTGTTAGGGTTTGACAGTCGAGTGATGACTCAATCAGTTGAATGATGGGTATGATCAGTCGATTGATGGTCTATTCATTGGAACTTATCCAATGTGGCTCTGCCATTGTGAGATAATGGCTACAGGAGCAGTCGACTGATGGTCTCGATCAATCGACTTCTAGGCAAAATCCAACCCAAGTTATAGGTTTAAAAGGAGAACGAAGGGAGAGATTTGGCGACGATTTCTTGAGCATCTTTAAGGTGATTTGTTGCTGCAAATCAAGGTCTTCAAGCACGGTTCAAGCAATCAACAAGCAAGTATTCCAAAGCAATAGTTGTAAAGTTTTCTTTACGTTATTTTGTATATTCATCTTGTATTTGCTTGTATTTATTTTTATTGTTGTAAGAATTCTTGTACGAGATTTCTCCGCACTTATTGTCGAGAAGGAGTATATTTGATTAGTGGTGTGTGTTTACATCGCTAGGGCTCTTTCGAGCCCAATCCGTAGAGTATGAACCATATGGTTTCGAACCACGTTATATCGTCGTATTGTGATTGTGCGTGTGTTTATTTTGATTGTATATTTCATATTTCCACTACGTACTAACATTGTGTAGCAAGCACAATCGAATTCTATCATCCAACGATGAAACACTATTCACCCCCTCTAGCATGTGCACAAGTCCTAACAAGTGGTATCAGAGCGAGGCCGCTCTTCAAGGATTAACAACCAAGAGAGCACCGCTAGAGGAAGAAGATGGAGTTTGAAGGGAAATTAGGATGGGATATCAACACACCTCCATCATACGACCAAGAAGATTTTTCGGCATGGAGGGCGAGAATAGAGACATTTTTGATGATGGATATAGAGGATTGGTTCATCATCATGGAAGATTTTGAACCCCCTAGGGATAAGAAGGGAGATGTCTTGAAATTGAAAAAATGGACCCAAGAGCAACGTCAAAAGTTCAAGACCAAAGTTAAGGTAACAAAGCTTTTAGAAGATTTGATACCTAATGATATTTTATCTAGACTAAGTGAATATCAAGATGCCAAGAAGCTTTGGAGCAAATTGGCAAAGTTCCATGAAGGTCCATCACCGGTCCAAGAAGAAGAGGAGTGCTCATCCTCTCAAGTTCAAGAAGAAGCAAACACATCTTCATCACAAGAGCTTGATGATTCGGAGGGTGATAGAGAATCAACATCCGGATTGGTAGAGAAGGAAGAAGTAGAAGAAGCCTCTGTTAGGGCAATCAACCCATGTAATATGGTTTTGATGTATGTGAAAAGGGTTTAAGTTAGGTTGTTATTATTTTGATATGTGCGTTGGAGTCTTGCAGGATTTAGTAATTCGTACATGGAGCTTTGGCAAGTGTCACCAACTCACAACCTCGTGCTTGAGATGGCGAAGGAACATTGCGAAGTCGTGCGCTTGATGCATCTGAGGGACCATCGGACGAGATGACTTGAAGCGAAGCCAAGGAAGCAGACTTCGAGGGCAAGAGACGCGAAGGAGCATTGCGAAGTTGTGCGCTTGGTGCTACCGAGGGACGTGGTCGTGAACGAAGAGAGCTTCAGCGAGGGACTTCAAGTGAGATGAGAGAATGAGTGAAATGTAAGTAGCTCATTAGGTGAACTTGGCCGAATGGCTAAGTGTCGGAGGCTCGATCGCAAGGGTTGAGGTTTACCCGACCGTCGGACGCTCAAACGGATGTAAAGTTTGAGGTTTACCGTCATGTCATCAAGATGATCGCTTCTCATCTGTGACTCGACTGGTGTTCGAGTCTGGTTCATGTGCCTGAAAATAGGAAACTTCGCTTCCCTCTTCAACTTGGTCGCTTGTTCATGGCGATCCCGTCTACGTCCCCGGATTAAAAAATTAATCCTAGACAAAAAGGGATTACCCAAGCAACCGTTTCATCGTCGTGCTATTCAATTAGAGCGGTCACTTGAACAAACTTGTTGTTTAAGCAACCAACCTCTATTCTTCGATTAGCGGAATAGACGATGTACGGATCACCGGTTTTTGCATTTGTATTCGGGGTCCAAGTAAATTAGCCACATAACAAAACATACAACATGCATATAATAAGAAAAGATCATAAACAAGCATTATACCTCTCAATCTTCTATTGTATGTTCTTCCTCCTATTGGACGTCATGTGGGCGACGATCTTCCAAAAGTCGAAGCCTCCTAGATCACCAATCTTCCTTTCTTTGTTCACCCCGAACAAAGGAAGATTATAAAATGAAACTCTTCTCCTATCTAGAATCGACCACCAAGCCACCTTGCTTGGTGGTTGCCGTCGGCCAAGGAGATGAAGATAGAAGTATGGTGCCGGCCAAAAAGTTCCAAGGGAAGAATCCCTAGCTCTTGCCGTCGGCCCTAGGAGAAGATGGTGGGGTTGTTACCACCGGCCAAGAGGAGAAGCCAACCTTAGGTTGCCACCCAAGATGAGAAGCAAACCCTAGCCACCTCTTATTTGCCAACCAACAAACCCTAGCCTCTCTTAGTTGCCGCCCAAGCCAAGGGAAGCAAAACCCTAATCTTCCAAAGAATTATCCACGCCCAAGCCTTGGCCACCCTTTTATAGAGTTAGGCTTAAGCCTCCTTTTAATCTCCACCGTCGGATCTAGGAATTTAATCTCAATCCGGATCTAGAGATTTAATCTCAACCGTCGGATCTAGAGATTTAATCTCCACTGTCGGATCTAGGGATTTAATCTCAACTGTCAGATCTAGAGATTTAATCTCCACCGTCGGATCAAGAAATTTAATCTCAACCGTTGGATCTAGAGATTTAATCTCCACCGTCGGATCTAGAGATTTAATCTCCACCGTCGGATCTAGAGTTTCATTTTCCATCATTGGATCTAGGCTCCATGAGGGTTTTAATAGGCTACAATAGGGACCATGAGGAGGAGTTGGATCTTGGCCACCCAATGGATCAAGCCCACATAAAGTCCGATCCATTAATGATATTCCATTCCACTAGAGGATTATCATTGATCTACCTCACCAACCCTCATAAATTAATATGGGCTCCATATATTATTTGCACATTTATCTCTCCGTGTTTAAGATCTCGAATGTCCGTCGATTAATTAATTTATTGACAATTAATTAATCAACATCTAACTCCATGAGTAGTACCACTCAACCTTATCATCATGTCGGACCAAGTCCACTTGTAGGGTTTACATGATGAACCTTATGAGCTCCTCAAGGGGACATCATCATCATAATATATAGGACACAATTTCCTCCTATAATCAACGACACACCATATAAATAATATCATTTCCTAACTTACCGAGCCTATCACTTTACTCTATAAATCTCGCCGATTGGTAAATCAAAGAAATGAATACTAAGTATATGTGCCTGTTATTATATCAGGATTAAGAGTATGTACAACATAATATCTGAGGTCCGATTCAATTGTGTAGTCAGCAATAAAGCGAATCACCTCTAAATCGGTTCTGCTCAATACACACAAAGTGTACTAGTGTAATTCTATGGTCAAGATAAACCAATACCAAATTACACAAAGAAAACCCCCAGGGCAATGGCGCGGTGATAAGTAACGAGGCTCCCCTCTGTGCATCCAGGGGTCGATTCTGCCCTAGCAGCGCGTGCTGCGCGAGTGGCGGTGCACGATGCCCCCTCGTCCCAGCGCGGTTGGCTTCCTGGGCAGCACGGGTTCAAACGTGTCGGACCACCCATCTCCTGATTTACCCTCGTCGACCGGTGGGGACTCTAGTTGAAGGCCTTGGGTGTCTTAATTGCACTCCTTCTTAATTGCTTGTTTAATTTTGTTTTCATTGTGCTAATATTATTTGTAGACTAGCAATTCCATCATACAACGATTGAGGGCTATTCACCCCCCTCTAGCCGGCCACCAACGCTCCAACAAGTGGTATGAGAGTCAAGATAGCTTGTCAAGGACTAACCGCCGCAACAAGCACAACAACAACGATGGCCGACTCCAACATTCACCCACCAAAATTTGAAGGCAAATTCTCTTGGTAGAAGAAGAGAATGGAGGTATTCTTTGAAACTGATTTCGATATTATGCTTATAATGGAAAATAGTTTTGAGATGCCTAAGGATGAAGAGGGTGAACCAATAGAGAAGTCAAGGTGGACTAAAAAGCAAAGGGAGGAGCACCTTGCAAATTCAAAGGCCAAGCACCACCTCTTCAATGTGCTCCCCTAACAAGAAGTGAATCGGATAGGAGAATGTGCAAGCGCCAAGGAAATATGGGAGAAACTCATAGAGCTTCATGAAGGCACTTCCGGGGCGAAGCTTGCAAGGAGAGACCTCCTCCGCTCCCAATTAAGCAACATTAAATTATAAAAGGGAGAGAAGGTATTATCATTGCATTCACATTTTAAAGAAATAATAACCGGTTTATCTAGTGTAGGGGAGAAGCTCTTCAATAGGGACATGGTCATGAAGGCAATAGATGCCTTCCCTCGGTCATCAAGATGGAGCTCAATGGTGGACTCCTTCTACATCTCCAAGAATCTAGAGATAACCACTCTAGAGGAATTCTTTTCCACCATGGAGTTGCATGAGACAAGGCTTGAAGGAATAAGTGAAAAACCAAGCATCAAGCCATCAAGGGGAGTGGCACTAGTAGCCAATAAGGGGAAGAAGAAGAAGATAGAGACTCCCTCCTCATCCAATGAAGCATCCTCCTCATCCTCCATGAATAGCAATGAAGATGCTTATATGGTAAGGAAGGTAAGGCGTGCTTTAAGAAATTTAAAATTTAACAAATCTTATGATAGGATAAGGCATAAGAGGAAGATCATATGCTACAATTGCCAAGGAGAGGGGCATATAAGAGATGATTGTCCTCTCTTGAACAAGAGCAAAGAAGAGAGGAGGAAGAAAGAGGAAAAGAAGAAGGGGAGCAAGAAGAAGGAAGAAGAAAAGAAGGGCAAAGAAAAGGGGAAGGTCAAAGCACTAAAAGCAAGGACATGGAATGATCCTTCATCTTCATCATCGGAGGAAGAAAATGCTTTTGTCATAAACTTAGCTCTAATGGCAATAGAAGATAAAGACTTCACCTCCTCCTCCGAGCAAGAAAAATCAAGCACAAGTGAGGAGAGCTCTAGTGAAGGGGGAGCTTCATTCTCATCCTCATCGGAATTGGAAGAAGAAGACATGGAAACTATGATAACGAATCTTTCACCTAAGAAAATAGTTTCCATGATTTCTAGCTTAACTAAGGACTTGTTTAGGGCTAAGAAAAAGAACAAATGCATGCTTGATCAAATTAAAGTCCTAGAAGAAAAATTAGAACAAGCATGTTTAAATATTAATGATGATGATGCATGCTCACATGATAACTACATGTCTTTTGATGTTAATGATGCATGCATTGAGGAAAATAGGGCTTTAAGGGAAAAGGTAGACCATTTGACTAAAGCCCTAGAGAAATTCACCATAGGATCCAATACCTTGAACATGATCATAGGGAGTCAAAGGGAAAGCTTCAATAGAAAAGGCCTAGGTTATAAGGGAAAGACAAATGAAAAGGCCTATAAATGTTTAATTTCTAGGGGTTAAGCCAAGAACAAGACAATAGCTAGAAAATGGATCCCTAAAGAATATTTAGTGAACCCCATAGGAAAGAACTTGTATTGGGTTTCTAAATCCATCCTTAAGGGTTAGAAAACCCTAGGATAGTCAACCATAAGGATTTTACTTATATCATATTATTTGGTTGATTTAGGATGATTGAGACTTAATTTTTGAAATAGTGTTGGGTGATGATAATGCACCCATAAATAGCTTAAATCATGCTTTGGGTGATACTTGACTTATTATCATGATTTAATACCTAATGCATGATTACAAATTGATTGATACATTTGTTTCATGATCATAATGAGAAATCAATGCATATATGTCTTTATAATCATGTGGTATGTTAGTGTGATACTTAGCCTAGAATTGCATGAATTTGAAGGTTAAGTATATAAATACCTTTAGGAACATCTCACACTCACCATAAGGCTAACTTTGATTGAAAACATAGCATGGGTGAGATGATAGGATGATACAAATGGTCCACTAATGCTTATGACATTTACATGGTCATTTAAAGTATCAAAATAGCAATAATAGACCAATCATGGGGAAAGCATATGTTTAATTCATAGACATATTGCCCAAAGATCATGGTTGGATATTTCATATGTTTTCAAAACCATTCCTTACTTTAAAATCTGTGTTTTCATATTTTGAAACAATCTAAAGCAAAACTAGATGTTAAAATTGATACAAACTTGATCAAATACTAGTTGTTTTTGAAACTTTTGGATTTTTGGAAAATCATTGAAAATATAGGTAATTTTCATGAAAACTCATTTTTCACTGATAAAGGACTTTAAAAGAAATGTGTTTTCTAAATTTCATAATTTTTTGAATTTTATGGAATTTCTGGTGCATTTTTGAATTTCGGTCTGAAAATCAAAAATTACTGAAACCAGCATGCTAGTCGACTGATATCTGATTCAGTCGACTGTTGGCACTGTTCACATCTTGATTTCAGTATTTAGGCTATTTTTTTTGGTTTTTGGGTATTTTTACTCTTTAGAGTAGATGTCATGCATGTATTACATTTAGAAAATATTTTTGATGGTGTCAAAGGGGGAGAAATAGGGAAGTTTAAGTTAATCATCCTAAGGGGGAAAATTTAGCATGTCTTAAGGGGGAGTTTTGATGCTCATATTATTTACATGCTTTCCTTGCTTATGTTGTTATTGTTATTTGTTTTACCTAACTTAAATGGATTGCCACACATCAAAAAGGGGGAGATTGTTAGGGCAATCAACCCATGTGATATGGTTTTGATGTGTGTGGCATAGGGTTTAAGTTAGGTTGTTATTGTTTTGATATGTGCGTTGGAGTTTTGCAGGACTTAGTAATTCGCACATGGAGCTTTGGCAAGTGTCACCAACTCACAACCTCGTGCTTGAGATGGCGAAGGAGCATTGCGAAGCCGTACGCTTGATGCATCCAAGGGACCGCTGGACGAGATGACTTGAAGCGAAGCCAAGGAAGTAGACTTTGAGGGCAAGAGACGCGAAGGAGCATTGCGAAGCTATGCGCTTGGTGCTGCTGAGGGACGTGGCCACGAACGAAGAGAGCTTCGACGAGGGACTTCAAGTGAGATGAGAGAATGAGTGAAATGTAAGTAGCTCATTAGGTGAACTTGGCCGAATGGCTACGTGTCAGAGGCTCGACCACAAGGGTTGAGCTTTACCTGACCGTCAGATGCTCAAACGGATATAAAGTTTCATTAGTCGACTATACCATGTCATGACCGCTTGCTCAGTCGATGACTCGACCGTATTCGAAGTCCGGTTCATGCCATCCGATCGCCACGGGTTGGCGATCGTTGAGACCACCACCGATCGATTATGGCATCACTGATTGGTCATCGCAAGGGTTTCGAGCATAGAATGGTGATCAGTCGAGTGCTCGCTTTCGACACTCGACTGATAACTCCATCAGTCAACTGATGGGACTATCAGTCGATTAATGTGGGAGCCATTGGATGAAATCCAATGTGGAAGAAGCTGTTATTGGGCAATGGCTATAGGGGCAGTCGACTAATCGGGGCATCAGTCGACTGCTAGTGACCAACAGGAAGAAAACAACCTTCTCTATTTATAGAGAAGGTGTGGGCTTTTGGATGGCTAATGATTATGCTCTAAACTATCATCCAAGTGCTCCACAAGTGTTAAACTCCTTCTTCTTGTTCTTACTTCAATCTTATTGTAAGAAGGAGTGTGTTGTGTTGTAAGAAGGTTTATCTCCACCTTGCTTTGGCTAAAGGGAGAGACCATATTGGATTGGTTTCGGAGTGATTCACCGGAGATGAATCGGACCGTGGATTAGCGGCGAGGTTGTGAACCACGTTACATATTGGTGTTAGCATTGTTTTATCTTTGTGTTGTCTTAATTGCTTGTTTAGTTTTGTTTCCGTTGTGCTAATATTGTTGGTAGACAAGCAATTCCATCGTACGACGATTGAGGGCTATTCACCCCCTCTAGCCGGCCACCAATGCTCCAACAGCCTCCACCTCTAGGATTGAGGGGGAGAAGACTAGGCCATCCTCAATACCGGAGTCAACTCAAGAGGAACCATTTACCTCCGGTCAAGAAGAAGAGGAAGCTCAAAATTCACATGACTTGCACATTAATTCAAAATAAAAATCATATAATGTGTTTTGAGTGTAGGGAATATGGGCACTACAAGAGCAAGTACCCTATGAAGGTCAAGAAAAGTCAATCGTCACCAAAACTTCAAGAAATCTCAAAGGATGTCAGAGTCCCCGATAAGAAGAGCAAGGAGCATGTCATTTGCTTCAAATGTAGACAACCGGAGCACTACCGAAGTCAATGCCTAAAGGGGGAGAAAAAGACTCATGAAGGGAGAGCTACACATGTAGGGGGAGCTAAGGCAAACCCTAAGGTAACTTTTAAGTATCCTTCTTCTTCAATTAATTATCAAAAGCATGCTAGAAGTAATCTTACAATTATTCATAAAGGCATGCTAGAAATAATAGATTTTATTGTTTAGGAGTGAAACATGTCAACCTTAGGAATAAGGAGAAATTTGGGACTAATGTCCCTAAAACAATATTACCTAGGGAGTCTATTAGGAAAATAGAGAATCATCTAGGCCTTAATGTTAAGAAAGATTGACATATGCCTAGAATGAACAAATCAAGTCAAAGAAATAATAGGTCCACAAAGATTGAGAAATTAGAGCTAGAGAACCAAGTCTTGAGGTCAAGACATGAGAAATTGGAAAAACCCTGTGTAAGAATGACAAATCAAATGCAAAGGTCAAATGGTCAAACTCTAGGGTCAAGAGTCAAAACCTAGGGTTTAGAAACCAAGGTCCAACCAAGGGCAAAAAAAGGTTTAGGTCATAAACCTAAGCCCAAAAGGACTTATCATAGTGTTTCATTCGATTATGGAATACAACCTAGGTCTAGGAAAACCAAGGTCAATAGGGAAGTCATCCCTAAGGTTGACCAAGGTAGGTGCTTAGTGGCTAGGGTTTCAAGGAAATCTAGGGGAGCCATTAAGAAGGTTACAAGGGGAGTTACCCCTAGAGTTAACCTAGGTAATACCCAAATGACCAAGGCTTCTAAGCCTAGGAGGGTCATTAGGAGGGTATCTAGGGAAGTTATCCCTAGCAAATACCTAGTAAACCCAAGGAGCTCCAATAGGTATTGGGTTCCTAGGAGCGTGATCGATTCACGCTAAATGGGTTTAGGTGTGCCAACCTTGAATAGATATGTAGTTAACCTAACCATGGTAAAGGTGACACTTTATGTCATTTTAAAGGTTATGGATATCTTGGAAATAAGTTTGATCATAATCCTAAAAGATTTTAGGATGTGCCAATTCTATGTAAAAAGTTTGATAAATTGATCAAATTGGCACAATTTAGGTCTTAAAGTCTTGGTGTGCCATTTTAGATTTTTGGCACATTTGGGGGATAAGTGACTTTAAGGCAAAATTGGATTTAATTCTAGATATGACAATTTGGGCTTAACACTTAGGTATTTAATACCTTAGTATTTTACATTTGTCATGCTTTGCTTGCCTTGTCATGTCATGATCATGCTTAGGTTTAAGGTTTAATGTCATGTATATTTAGATTTCATTTTTATGTCATGACATCATGATCATTGGCCATGTTTATTTACACTATCAGTTATGCCATAATCATTCATGCATTTATGAAAATTGATTTAAGGACAATTGGCATGACTTGAAGTCCCATGTATAAGGGAATCAAGTGGTGTTGCCTTAGAAAAATATATGAAACCCTAGATTACGATGAACAAAATCCACATCTCACATTACATTAACATGTATATGTATTGATACACCCTAGATACATGTGAGATGCTATGATATGAGTTGAGTTCAAGGTGAATAGTTTTTGCATCTAGATGAACTAAAACTCATCTATATCATATAGGGATCATTGGGAAAGCTAATGTACAAGTCATGTACATTGAGCCCAAAGAACATGATCCAATATAAGGTTTTAAAACATTTTGAAAATCATTTTGAAAAGTCTTGGTGCAATCTATCTTTTGATAGAAGTCACCATTGATGATGTTGTTACAAAGAGGGCTCAAAACATTAAAGTTTTCTTCACTTTTGAACTTTGTATCAATTTCACTATTTTATAGGTAAAATATTTTTCAAATATTTTTCACTCATAATGTGTGTTATAAGTATTATACATATGAATTTTCGTGATTTTTCATATTATGTATAATTACTTATGAATTTTAAAAACTAGTTTCTGAAATCTAATATCTGTGTTTTGCAAATATCAATGATCGTCGCTTGATGTCCGATTGATTCTTGTCAGTCGATTGCAGAGCTGATTTCAAGTAAACAAGGATGTTCAGCCCATGGTTTAGCTATGTTAGGGTTTCCTAACTACTCATAACCCTAGGATATGCTTTAGAAAGCATTAGAAAGGGCGAAAATCCATTGGATATGGATTAGGAGAGTTGTAGGGTCTGTATCAATTTTAAGGTATGTGAAAGTTTAATGTTGAACTTTGGACCTTAATTTTTGATGGTTTAGTGTTCCTATAGGCTTAGGGACTTCCCAAGGACATTGTTGGTGCAATGGTCAAGGGGGAGCAAGCCTTTAGGGGGAAGTATCCATCATGGGATGATGGATGTATTCTTCCTCATGAGGGGAAGAAATAGGAATGTGAGATGTCCAATTTGAAAATTGAGAGAGTTTGTAGGATTACTTCTCTTTAGTGATATGAGACTTATCACTAGGAAGAGTGAAGGCATCCTAGGTGTTTTTGGACCAAGGGGGAGATTGTAAGATCTCATTGGGATATGAGACATTGACCTCCTTAGGGAGAACCTTTTTGGTGTATGTCAAAAAGGGGAAGAAAGTGAAACTACCAATTTGGGATAATTGGTAAGGAGATTTGAGTTAGGGTTTAGGCCTAACTCAAAGGTGTTTGGTTTTTGTCAAACATCAAAAAGGGGAAGATTGTTGGTGCAATCGGCCCAAGTCGCAATTGACCAGACTCGAGTTTGACTCGAGTAGTGTTTTAATGTTTGACATTGATGTCTGATAATGTATTGGGGAGATTGTTGGTGCAATCGACCCAGGTCATGTTTTGATATTTGACGATGATTTGACCATTGTAATGGAAGAAGTCCAAGTCTTGTGTACTTAGCATGGAAAGTCCAAAATGGGTTGGCATGGAAAGTCCAATATGGGTTGGCAAGGAAAGTCCAAGCATGGGTCTTGGCAAGGGAAAGTCCAAGCTTTAGTCTTGGCAATTGGAAAGTCCAAGGGGTGATATTGGCGGCGTAAAGTCCAAAGGTGAAGTCTTGGCAGCATAAGTCCAATGGTTAGCGGAAAGTCCAAGCGGAGTCTTGGCAGCTTAATTCCAATGTGCCTTGGCGGTATAGACCAGCTTAGCATGACAATAGCCGATGGAAGCACCAGAAGGCTAGCGTATGGATGAACAAGTCATGTATGACTTGGAGGGGTCCGATAGGTGTGAGGCTGATGGAGGTGGCTAGAAGGTTTAGGTCTAGGCTAAGGGTGGTCTAGTAAGTATGAGGGCACCATACTTGGGGTTAAAACCTCATGGATGAGGTTATCAGTCGACTGATATTATGGTCAGTCGACTGATGGGAGTCGACTAGAGTTCGACTGTAGGAAATGGCCTAGCAGTCGACTGCCAGCATTGGGCAGTCGACTGATGGCCTGAGCAGTCGACTGATCTGGAGATCAGTCGACTGCTGGTCGGGTATTCGGGGACAGAAAGTTCCCGAGTCGACTGTTAGGGTTTGACAGTCGAGTGATGACTCGATCAGTCGACTGATGGTCTATCCGTTGGAACTTATCCAACGTGGCTCGGGCCGTTGTGAGACAACGGCTATAGGAGCAGTTGACTGATGGTCTCGATCAGTAAACTGCTAGATGAAATCCCACCCAAGTTGCAAGTTTAAAAGGAGCACGAAGGGAGGGATTTGGCGGCGATTTCTTGAGCATCTTTGAGATGATTTGCTACTACAAATCAGGGTCTTCAAGCACAGTTCAAGCAATCAACAAGCAAACATTCCAAAGCAATAGTTGTAAAGTTTTCTTTATGTTGTTTTGTATATTCATTTTGTATTTGATTGTATTTGTTTCTTATTGTTGTAAGAATACTTGTATGAGGTTTCTCCACCTCCAACTTGTTGTCGAGAAGGAGTATTTTGATTAGTGGTGTGTGTTTGTATCGCTAGGGCTCTTTCGAGCCCAACTGTGGAGTATGAACCATACGGTTCTGAACCACATTATATGGTCATGTTGTGATTGTTCTTGTGTTTATTTTGATTGTATATTTCATATTTCTGCTACATACTAACATTGTGTAGCAAGCGCAATCGAATTCCATCATCCGACGATGAAATGCTATTCACCTCCCCTCTAGTGGGCGCACAAGTCCTAACAGAGGGGATATTGGCGACTGAAAGTCTAAGGGTGGAGTCTTGACAGCATAAGTCCAATGGTTGACGATGTAAAGTCTAAGCGGTAGTCTTGGCAGCGTAAGCCCAATGTGCCTTGGCAGCATAGACTAGCTTAGCATGACAATAGTCAATGGAAGCACTTGAAGGCTAGTATATAGATAAACAAGTCATGGATGACTTGGAGGGATCCGATAGGCATGAGGATGATGAAGGTGGCTAGAAGGTTTAGGTCTAGCCTAAGGGTGGTTTAGCAAGTATGAGGGCATCATACTTGGGTTTAAACCTCATGTTTAAGGTTATCAGTTGACTGGGGCTTTGGACTAGTCGATTGGTCAAGTGTTTTGACACTTGACAGTCGAGTTGACTCGTGGCAGTCGATTGAGATATGGCTGAATCGCTAGAGTCGATCGAATTCGACTCACGTAAAATAGCCCGTAGTCGATCGCCAAGCATTGGGTAGTCAACTGATGGCTTGAGCAGTCGACTGCCATGGATAACAATCGACTGCTAGTCGGGGTTACGAGAGTAGAATGCTCGATAGTCGATTGGTCAATCAGCTATAACCTTGGCAATTGACTGTTGGGTAATGGCAATCAACTGTTAGTGTATCCATTGGCTTGGATGCCGACATGGAGTAAGGCATTGTGGGACAATGACACTATTAGCAATCGATTGGGGCCTTATGGCAATCGACTGTCAGACGCAAAATCAGCCCGATGCAGGTTATAAAGGAGAAACTCGTGGAGGATTTCGCCATGGTTCTTGGAGAGGTTTCTTGAGGCTATTTGAAGGCAAAGTGCAGGCGCATTTCAGGGTCCTTCAAGATCATTCAAGCAACCAATAAGCAAAGTATTCAAAGCCCTAGTTTGTAAAGTGTTCTTTACATTTCAGTTGTATTTCTTTGTATTTGCTTGAATTACTTTGTATTACTGTTGTAATCGCTTGTAAAAGGTTTCCTCCACCTCCGGAGTGTTTTCCGAAAAGGAGAGTTCATTAGTGGTGGTGTTTGTATCACTAGAGCTCATTCGAGCCCAATCCGTGGAGTAGGAACCTTAAGGTTTCGAACCATGTTATATCATCGTGTTTGTGTGCTTGTATTTTTGTTATTGCTTTATTACTTGTATTTCTGATGTGCATAACAAGTTTTGTAGCAAGCATGATCGAAATCCATCAATCGACGTACAACACGCTTATTCACCCCCTCTAGCTTACGGCCAATTCCCAACAAGTGGTATCAAAGCAAGGCCGCTTCTTCTTTGGACTAATCACTAAGGGAGCAACAGAGGGTGAAGAAGAAGATGGAATTTGAAGAAAGACTAGGATGAGACATCAACACTGTCCCAGATACCTTCTCTATGGA